>CM053509.1:157818256-157919193 GCA_028627145.1 Eidolon dupreanum | reverse complement strand
CTGGGCGGCACCTCGTACTCACTCAGGGGTGCCGGCGTCGAGCTCTTGTGTGGGGAGCTCATCTGGGCAGAGAAGGAAAAGCCTGCTAAGCCGACTGGGGGGGCATCGCGGACACGTTCTCAGCAGAAATGTCTACCATTAAACCTAAGCTAAAGTTCCAGCCCACAGGAAATACAGAGCATAGAGGAAGGTGTTCACCACCAGGAGGAAACGAGCAGACACATCCAGAGTGGGGGACATTCTACCAGACAGCTAGACTGAAACCTAATCTACGGTGCTAAAAGCCAGAACAGTGCTTCCCTCTGAGGAGAGGGGTTTGGCTGGGCAAGGACATGAAGGAACTTTCTGGATGACAGAAATGTTCCATGTCTTGACTTGGTTGGCAGTTACACAGATATATACATGATACGTACACGAGAAAAAGTTCACCTAGTTGTCTACCTAAGATTTGTGCCTTTTACTGTATGTAAGTTACACTTCAATTGAGAAAACTTATTAAATGTGTCAAAAACAGACAATTGGCCGAGACTCTTCAAAAAGTCAAATGTGGGGGCTTGGGGAGAGCGGAGGCCTGCTCCAGATCAAGAAGCGTAATGTCCCAGTGCAACTCGTAAACCTTGACTGGGTCTTGGTTTGGAAGTAAAAAAAACAAAAAAACTCTTAGCACAACTGAGGACACCTGACTAGATGTTAGGTGTTACGCTGTCATGGTTAACCTTCCCAGATGAACCCGCAGTAAGGAGGATGTCCTTATTCTCAGGAAATGCCTGCTGGAGTATTTGGGGGTGAAGGGTCAGGGCGTCTGCAGCTTTCTATCTATATGCAATACACATAAATATGATAAAATGTTAACAACTGTTGGATTTAGGCGGAAAGTATATAGGTGTGCAATGTACTCTACTTTCAACTTTTTGAATGTTTCAAAATTTTTGTAAGTAAAAGTTGGGAGAGAGAGATGATGATGATCCCCGCTAAAAACTCACATAATAGAGCAGCGGTCCCCAGCACCGGCTGCCCGTCAGGATCCTCAGGAGCTTTGCAAAGATTCAGGTGCTTGGGGTTACCTGTATGAGGCAGTGATGAGCAAGCCCAGGCAGGGACAGTGTAGGAAACTATCCTGGAAGTGCGAGGACCTGGGGACATTCAATTCCCTTTCCTATTACATGAATATGTGTACACCCTCCCACATGCATGCACATCTGTGTGTGCGTGCACGCGTACACACACACATCGCTGACACTGACTGAGAGCTTTCTATATGCAAGACAGTGCTCTGCGAGTACGCTCCCACTTTATGCTCTGAGCAATCTTAAGTATTCTCTCAACATCGTTTTCAAGATAAGGACACTAAGGCTCAGAAAAGTTAGGCCGCTCATCATGTCTCGCATTAAGTGGTGGCACTGGAATTTGAACCCAGATTGGCTGACTCCAGAACCTGAGGTCCGAGCCTCAAAAAACGCCCAGTGCTTTCCAGTTTTCCAAGAATCTACACAGCCATGACCTCACTCATCCTCTTGGCAATTCAAAACCCAGGCAGGACGAATTTTGCCCAGTTTACAGAAGAGGCTACTCTGGCCCAGGAAGGTGAGCCTGGTATTTCTTGCTCAGGGTCAATCAGATGGTCAACTTTTACTTGAACTGCCCCACCACAGATCCAGAGGCTTAGAGATGAAGCTCCTGTAAGGTGCTCTGCCTGCAGGACAAGGTACAAACCTAAAATACGTAAGAATTCAGTTCTCGGCACTCAATGACTTTAGTGAAATAAATGACAGAAGCCAGGACATCAGCAGCCAAGTAAGAGGGTCGCCCACCCAGCAAGCCCTGCAGTCATTCAGTCAAGCATCCTGCACCTCCCAGCACACCCAGTGCTGCTGCAGGCACATGGAACCCTGCGATCAGCTGTAACTGCCCGTCACCCTGTAGCAGAAAACGGCTTCTCTCCTACAGACACAGAGCCCCGGTCAGTCATTCCACTTGAGGGGAAAAGGCTTCTGCAGTAAGTATCTCTCTCTAGCTTGATGGAAGTTACAGAGAAGGACTTTTCCGTTGTTGGGGGATAGTGAAAAGTGTTAAGGAAGAAGTCAGAGTTTCAGGTACCAAAGCAGTAGGTTTAAGTTACCTCTCAGAGTTATAAGAACTTATAGAAGTTTGGGTTCAGCATGACTTGGCCAGCACAAGTCCTACCAATTCTACTTCTTCGGTCGCAGATCTATCCCCACTCCATCCAGCCACAGCCCCCACCTGCCCTTGCCTGGGTTGCGTGGCCACCTCCCAGGCACCCTCTCCACCTCTATCCCTACCCCTTCTGATCAATACCGCCCCCAGCGATTTTCTACAAGAGCAGACCTGAATCACATCGCTGCCCTGCTCAGAATGCTGCAAGGGCTTTCCAGCCTCAGCATATAGGCCCTGTGTGGCCTCACCACCACCACCCTTTCCAGCATCCTCCAGCGCCCTTCTCCCGCCCGTTCCCTCTTCCTCCAGCCTCAGTAGATTCCGCTGTTCCTGCACACGCCACACTCTCTCCTGCCTGAGGACTTCCACGCAGGCCCTTCTCTCCACCTGGAATGTTCTTTCCTAGTTCTTTGAGCTTTAGTTTAAATGTCACTTCCTCAGGGAAGTCTTCCTTGATATCCGGACCAGGTCAGCTCCACACCCCATCATCATTCCCATCACACATGCAATTACTTTTTAAAGAGTCAGCTCCACCATGAGACTAGCAATGCAGCTCCTTTGCTGCAGAGCAGAGAGACCTCCCTGGGCACCCATCACACCCAGCCTTTTGCTCTGACTCTCAGAAAGAGGCCTGGCAGGGGTGCAACCTGGCAGGACTAAGGTTGCCTTGGGTTACTGTCAGGTCAGATGGCCATGGGCCCAGTGGCCAGTGGTTCAAGGGAAAAAGGAAGAAAACAGTTGTCATGGGCAGTCCCTGGGCCCCCACATCGCCTCTCACATTTGTGACCCCACTCCGGTTCCGAGCCACTGTCTGGGACTTCAGCGTCGTCTGTTCCACCCGCTTACGAAGGGTCTCAAACTCATTCTGGGGGTCCAGGATGAGGAGGCATGGGTACTCAGTGGCCATCTGGAAGAAGGATATGTCTGGGTACAACCTCCTGGCAAGAGGGAACAGGAGAGAATACGTTACTCAGGATGCAGATGGTAAGCATTCTGTCCACACCCTCCTGCCAGGTGCCCCGGCACCCCAAAAGCCATTTTTTTTAAATTAACATTTTACTTAAAAAACAATATAGTTTTTAAGAAGCAATATAGTCATTATATATGTGTCCATACCCATATCCTACATTCTCATTTGTATATGAGGATGGATTCATGCACATGTATATTTTTAAGTGTCCTTATGATCTTTTATGATCCAACACTTTTCTTAAACCACAAACATCCTTCCGTGTCAAAAATATCTAATATGTATCAGTGTGAAAGGTAGTGTGGTATAAAATGGTAAAAGAGGTTTCGTTGTTACACATTGTACAACAGAATATTACACGGCTGACATGAGAAAATGTACAAGACAGAGTAAGAGAAAAAGCAGACTGAAGACAATCTTCAGAATATGATCACGTTTTGAAAATATATGTACTGTAAGATATGCACATTTTTCAGACTTCTGCAAACATTAAACATGCTACTGTCGCTACCAGTATAAGACAGACCCTGTTTCTCCAGAACTGGGTTCCAGACATGGTCCTGGACTTCAACAGAGCCATTAAATTCCCTCGTGGACTGAGGCTGCCCCAACACTAGCCTGAGAAAGAAAGGAGGCAAGAGCCCCCTTCTGCGTCCTGGCTGGGCCACCCTGGGCTGGGGACCCACCTAAGGCCATCTGAAGACGCGCCTGGGCACAACGAGGACAGAGAGAGGGGCGGCACCCAGAGCAGTGAGTGGCTGGAAACACAGCTAACAACCGGGGAAGGTAGAACTGAAATCAGGCAGATAGACTCCTGAACTCAAGCTCTAACTACTCGGCTCCACTGCGGACAAGACCTCCCTTCCGGCTCCTCGCCGACCTGCGGGGGAGTCCACCTGCTGCCCCCCACCAACCCAACAGGACGGCACAGCCGGTATGTCCACATTTCTTTATTGAGTGGAAAAGCACGCATATGTGCAGACTGTAGCTCACAATTAAAAAACAAACACATATATCTGACCCTGGCACTCCTGTGCTTAAAACCTTTGCATGACTGCCCCGTGTCCTTGGGATCAAGTCCAAGGTTCAACCCCTACCTCCTTCTAGTGTGGTTCCAACCGCACTGGCCTTCACACTGCTCTTTGAACAAGCCTCGCTCCACGGGCTCCCAGGGCCCCCGCATGGGCAGATCCACCGCCGCAGCCTCTCCCTCCCTCTTCTCCCAGGCCCGATTCCTCAGACCTCAGCTGAAACACTGCTTCCTCAGGCAAGGTGTCCTGCGTGCCTTGAAGCACCTTGAACTTGTCCTTCAGAGCATTTACCACAAATGCTAATTACACGGATCTAATCTGTTGAAAGTCTATCTTCCCATCTCCCTCCCACAGGTGCCAGGCTCCTTTGGGAAAGGGACCGTGTCTACACAGCGCTCAACCCTGAGCTTGGCACCGAGACTGCCACATAGCAGGGGCTCAATATCTGTTGAAGGGATGATCAGATGAATCTGTAAATGCCTAGGGCACAACTGGAACTAAGGCAGGGAGAGCGGGGCCTGGGCAAACACCGCCCCTCACCCCACGTACTCACTGCGCTCAGCAGCCCCCTTCTCAGGCCCAGCATCACTCGGGTCTGGACCTAACCATGCACACAACCCACCAACAGCTTCTCTGCCCCTCATGCCCCATCTACCATGGGCCTGGGCTGGAAAGGAGGAGGACAGAAATGGGAGCCCCCAGAAGTCCCATGGGCCGGCTCCCAGCCCAGCGCCTCGCTTACCTGACATCTTTGTCGATCTGCAGCAGCACCTCATTGTCCTTGAAATATGTGTTCCACCGGCTGTCAGGGTTAGGGTTGAGGGGCTGTGTGTTGAGAAAACGAACTGCTGTCCTAGGCCCGGCTAGGGTCCCAGGGACAGATTCCAGTGGGGAGGCCTGAGCAGCAGCCTCACGCCGACACTGCCACCAGAGGACCAGCTGTGCCTCTGAGACCGCCTGTGAGCTACAGGAGCAGCAGGACAGGGCTCCCTCCGCCTTTCAAACTCCACAGCTGACAGCCGAGCCCTGCCATCTGCTCTGAGTACGTTCCTGCTTGGCAGGACTCCTCTGTCCACTGCTGTGGCTCCAGAATGCTGCATGTAACAGGCGCTCACTAAATGCTTGTTGAATGAATGGACAAATGAACGAATGGATGAATGAATGCTGTATCGTGACATCTCTTCAAATCTAATTCATCAATGCTTTGAGTCACTGATTGCAATCCTTGGAGGATGGGCCTGGGTCTGGTCCATCTCTACTTTCTACACTGCGAAGCACACAGAGCAGAGCTCAGTCCTGGAGGATGGAATGGGGCTTCCTCCAGGCCACAGAAAGGCAGTTTATCCTCACTCCAAGCATGCTCTGACTTTCTTCAACAATTAAGTCATAGAACCTTCCTCAAGGAACAGGGATGAGGAAAGAAGACAATGCACGAGGAGGGCCTGGCTCAGCGCTGCACAGCATTCCCCAAGTCCTAGCCATTACTTATACTCCTGACCAGATCCAGGGCCTGGGGAGATGAGGGGAGAGACAATGGCCTTCAGCCAAATGAATGAAAGAGGTACTAGAAAGGCCAGAGGGGACTGAAAGCAGCTACACCTATCCTCTGGGGCAGAAGGACCTTGCCCACCCCAAAGCCACACCCCTCCCCACTCTGTAGCCTCACTTCCCTCTGCTGACCCCTACTCACATGGTCCTCAAAGGTCACATCCTCCCTGGACACACCCATGTTGGCCTTGGCAATGCCAGGCTGGATAATCATTTCCCTCAGGAACTGAGAATATAGCTCCCTGCAGGAGAGAAGAGCAGGGAGGTGTTGCCCAGGAACCCCAGACCAGATGAGCACCAACAGGAGGCAGGAAAGGCTCAGCACCACTGTCCTGTCTGATATAAAGGCCCTCCCGTCAACCCCCATTCTTTGGGTCGCACCTCTGCTTGGCAAGGATGGAGGTCCATGAGGCTCTCTCCAAGGGGAGGTAGTTCAAGAGAATCTGCAGAGAGAGAGAGAGGAGCGAAGCTCTGGTGACTCACCCTGCCCAACCCTGGACAGTAGGCAGAGGCTGACAGGCCTCAAGGAAAACATCTGATGATGACCAGAAAAGACACGATGGCTGAAACCCAGGAACGCAGGCATGGGCTGGGGGGAACCTCCCCTTTCCTCCCCTCTGCCTCCCGCCACCCTTATCCAAAACCAGCCCTTTCCTCTTCTCTTCCTCACACAGAGTCTTCTAGATGATAATAAAACCTTGAGCTCAAAGGGACTGGAAACTAGGATACTGGGCTTCCACTCCCATGTCAGCTAACAGCTTTGAGCAAAGCAAGGCCTTTTTCATCCCAATACGCATCACTTCCACTGCACTGTCTAGACCTTAGGTAAGCAAAGGACTTCGCTGGCATTACAAAGTGGTGTTCCATCCCCAAAGGGATCCTGGAGGGGACACCAAAAGAAATGGAAAACCCAGAACATCCCAGTAAAGCTTCCTGGAACAAAGCAAGGAAAGGCACAGATCAGAAAGAAGGGGCTGGGGGTGGGGACGGCCCATGCAGGAACCCAGGACTTGCAGCAGAGCAGAAACCCCACCCCAGGCACACCCACCTTCCAGCAGAGGCACCGCAGTCCGCCCTCACAGGGGATGCCTGTGGACACAGCAGGCAAAGGTCATGCCCCAGGCCAGAGTCTCAGAACCCCCCAGCCCTCCACCTCAGAGCCAGTTGGCAGGAAGTGGAGCGGGCCAGAAGTACTTCTTCAAGAATCATTTTCTCCAAAAAGATTGCTGGACTAGATGCTAATCCTGTGACCCCTGTCCCCAGCAAGAACTCCTTCTGTCTGGAATGTTCCTTCGAGGATAACACCTTCTCATCCTTGATAGTTCTTCCTTAGAGTAGCCTTTACCAACCACCATCTCTTCCCAATCAAAGTCCTTCATTATACACAATGGCTCCATGACTTCTCCTTGATAGCATTCATTGCAACTAGGGCTGTATAATATAATTTGTGTATTTATTCGACATCTATAATCCCTACTACTGGGGTAAACCACAGAAAGACAAGAACCATATCTGTCTTATATTCCCAGTGCCTAGCACAGGGCATGGCACAGAGCAGGCATTCCGTAAGAATGTGTGGAATATAAACTAAGCCACGAATGCTAAGTGCTTTGTGCTTTATGGATATTATTTCACTGAATTCTCATTATAATCCCAGTAAGGAGGGGAGATTAGCATTGTTGTCCTTTTCTTACAGATAAACTCATTTGTAAAGAAAGAACAATTTAAGGAATCAAACACACGTCTGTGTGACTCTAGAGCTCAAACTCTTAACCACTACCCAGATGGCCTCCCCTGAGGCCTGGCAGATTATTCAGCTTGGCACAGGTCCTGGGACCCTTCAATATCTTCAGGGCCTAAACACTGCTCCTGAACAGAAGGACACACTTCTGCAGTTCCGCTAGGAACCTTGCTAAAGCAGCTGTGGCTATGGTATTCCTAAGTACTGTCAACAGGAGCTAATGCCCCACCACAGAATCTGCATAGGGAGGAGACGGGCTACCCAAGAATTCCTTGCTGACAAATTCCAAAGGCAGAGCAGTGCCGAGAAGCTATACAGAACACCTTGGGGTGTTTTTAAAGACAAGCAAAATTCTCTGGTGCTGCACGGTTAGCCATGCCAGCGAAGGCAAAGTCAAACCCTGCTGAGGTGCAGCTCCTTCAAGTCAGTGTCTCAAGGCTGGAATTCTACCATTAACCAAAATTCACTGTCACCTGAGTAGGCTTTAACTCCAAGCCAACGAGAGAACCAGGAACCATTCTGCAACTAACCAAATTCTACACCACAGGAAGCTTGCTGACGAATGAGGGAAGACACGACTTCAGCTTAAGAAGTCTCCCCACTCTCATCCTGTCATCTTCAGTCCTCTCCTGTTGTCCCAAGGAAGCAAAAAGCATCACTCATATGCCAACTAATAAGCATCCTAAAGCCTACAGGCACACTAACTCTGGGAACCCCCTCCGAGCTCAGGGCAGTCACTGGTTGTTCAGCTCCATAGCATCTAGAAAAGGCCTCAAGGGGCAGGCTGGTCCCCAAAACTGAGTAGGTATGGTGGCTTGGGCACCTTTCCCTCCATCCTAGCCACAACACTGCTCTAGAAAAACTTTGAAAATGGAGAGTTGCTCCTTACCACTAAAGCTGAGTTCCCGAAGCTTTTCCAAAGCGATTGTGGGCTCCTTCAGAACGTCCTGGAAATCTGCAATCCTAGGAGGCAGGAGAGGGAGGCAAATGAAGTACACCCAAACCCCAAGGTGACAGGTTTAGTGACCCACTTGGAAGCTCCCTTACACCTGTTCCTCCCTCCTCTTCAGGACATAAAGATGGCAAAGCTCAAAGTCCTAATCAAAGGCAGCTTTGGGGAACTACAGAACTACAGACAACGTCTTTCTCTAAACCCTGAAAGAGATATCCTTGTCTAGAGGCTCTCAAATGAGCACCATGAAATCAGACAAATTGATGAGCTGGCATTTACTGGGCACTTCCTGCTGGCCAGGCCCAGCCCACAGCTCCACTATCAGAACTCAATGAACCCTAGGAACCAGAAGTAATATGATCCGCAGACAACGGAAATATATAACCTGTACACAGCTCTCCAGGCTCAAAAATATAACCATTAGACCACCTCTGGGGCAGTCTGCAGGCAAGGGCAAAAGGCTTAAAAAACAAGTCCTGAGGAAAACTGAAGACTAAGCAAAATTTAGCCAATGCTGCAGGATCTGGCCTGGGGAAGGGGGCAAACTAGAGAATCCAGGTTTTCTAGCATTTCTAGTAAGAAACGGGCACGGAGGCCAGTGAGCATTTGGAGAGAGGAGGGTACTGAGGCAGAGGGTTAACATGGGAGACAAGGAAGGGGGCGGGAGGCGGGGCATTGAGGCCCTGCCTGAGGAAGACACCAGGGGAAGGGGAAAGCCAGGGGTCCAGGGTGAGGACGAAGAGAGGAGGGGTGACACCGGAGTGAGAGGGGTCCACAGGCAATGAGGTTGGAAAGTGGGAGCCGGAGCCCCTCTGCCGGGGGAGTCCCGGTGCCCGGCCGCAGCCGCACGCCTCCTCTGCAGGACAGAAGTGGCGGCCTGACCAGCAGTGGCCTGACCAGGTCCCTGAGCCCCTTACCGGCTCTTGTGCAGACTCGACATGATGTTGACTTCCGGATCCCCCTGCTGCCTCCGCCGCCCCCTCCGCTGCCGCCGCCACCGCCCCCCAGGGACGCGGGGCGCTCCGCAAAGGCCTCCGACCGGAAACGCAGCCGCCCGCGCGCGCGTTCCGTCCCGTCCGGCCCTGCTCACGTGCCACCTCCTCCCTCCCCTGCCCACGGCCGGGCGGGGTGGGCGGGCCTCGAGTGTGCCGAGACCACGCCCTCACCCCCGCCTCCACGAATCCTGCGGCCTCAGCTTGAGGTCGCGCTAGTGACCGCGCTGACGGTGAGCCCTAGGTCTCCTCCTTGCGGTTCCTTGGGCCTCCGTTTATATCTATTTCTATCTACCGGCCATCCTGTTCTCTTCCTTACACGTTCCTCACCCGCAGTAAACTATTGCATCGTTGTTTCAGGAATGTAGTTTTCCTGCTAAACTATACAGGTCTTTTCACTGTGGAATCCTCGACCCCTATAGCAGTGATGACACAGAACAGATGGTTCAATAAATAGTGCAGGCAGGACTACAATTTGGTGTTTCTGTACCTTTTGGATTTCATGAACATGAAATTTCCCATAATAACAATAGAAAAGGAAAGCCAAGATTTCAGGATCCTTCTCAAGGAAACAGTTGTCAGCCACACAGTGATTTTTCTCTACATATGTGTGCATATGTGCATAAATGACCTTTTTAAATTTCTCCATACTGGACTGTATAACCTCGAAATTCCCTCTGGCTCTCAGGTGCCTGCCCACCAAGACTTCACAGCCCAATGGAGCAGGCACATAGATATCTGTTCCTTTAATAACTCATCCCACAATTCCTGCTGCCACTTTGTGCTAGGTACAGTGCTCAATGTTTCTGCAGAATACGAAGATTAAATTCTTTTGTATGAAATATGAGAAATGAATAAATTGACTTAATTGCACAACCGGAAAGGAATATTTTTCCAGATAAACAGAGTACCAACCAGCCCCTGAAAATCTTAGTTTAGGAAGACAGGGAAAAACACAAATAATATGTTAAGAAAAATAGAGACTATTGGCTATCATTTGGGAAAAAAATTAAGTGCTATTCCTTTGTTACATCTCACAGAAAAACGAATTCTAGATAAAATAAAGCTCTACAAGAGAAAAATCTAAGGGATTAGAAGAAAATTATGTAGAAAGATGCTTATAATCTTGGAGAAGGAAAATACAGTCCCAGAAGCCATGAAAAATGAGACCGATATATAACTACATTAAATTTTAAATTCCTATATGATAAAGTAAAAGACAAATATCAGTGTGCATCCTTTGTGACACTAACATACAGAATTCTTAAATCAACAAGAGAAATAAAAATAACCCCATAGGAAAAAAATATTCATACAAGAAAGTTATCCAGTGCCTATGATGTGTCAGGTATATTCTAGGTATTGGGAATTTAGTAACGAACAAAACAGACAGAAATCCCTGCTCTCAAAGTGTTGACATTTTAGTGTGGGGAGACATGTTAAATAAGATACATAAGTAAACTGAATAGTGTGTCAGATGGTGATAAATCCTACAAGGGAAAATAAAGTAGTAATGGATATGGAGTGGTGCTATAATTTTGAAAAGTCAGGAAAGCTGCTGTGAGGTGACATCTAAGTAAGCACTTTAAAGAAGAAATAAAATGTCCCACCAAAACCTGAAATGACATACTGGACTAATACCTAAAGGAGTATGAATAGAACAACCTCTGGGACTGATAAAAGTAATCGCTATTTATTACACCCACTACCACCAGGTTGTGGAGAAACAGACCTCTCTCAACCAGCGTTAAAGTGGTACAGCTTTTTATCTGACAAGCACTAATACAAATTTTTTAAATTTGTATTTTTTTACCTTTTAAACTATTTTGAAATATTATAGGTTCAGAGGAAGTTAGCAAGATAGTTCAGCTAAGTCTTTCATACTCTTCACCCAGTTTCCCTCAGTGGTTTTAACACAATTTTACCAGCTATGAGATATAATTGATGTTCCATAAATTGCACATACTTAAAATGTACACTTGTATAAACTTAGACCTATACATACACCTGTGAAATGATAAATACATCCATCACCCCTAAAAGTTCCTCCTGCCATTTTCTATCTCCTCCCGTCTTCCTCTTTTTAAACAAGCAACTCCCCGCTACCCCAGGTAACCACTGATCTGCTTTTATCACTGACTAGTTTGCATCTTCTAGAATTGTATATAAAGGGAAATAGACACTATGTCCTCATTTTTATCTGGCTCCTTTCACTCAGAGGAATTATTCTGAGATCCATGCATATTGTAGCACACCATTCCTTTTTATTCTGTGTAGATTCCATTATATGAATATACCATATTTTATCCATGGCACCTGTTGATGGGCATTTGGCTTGTTTAAGGCCATTACAACTCAAGCTTCTATGAATATTCATGCACAAGTCTTTATGTGGACACATGCTTTCATTTCTCTTCAAGTGAAATGGCTGGATGTATTTAAAATTTTTAGGAAACATCTAAACCATTTTCCAAAATGGTTGTATCATTTTACACCCACCCCAGAAGTATATAAGAGTTCCTGCTGTACCATATCCTCACCAAACACGTAGTAAGGTCAGTCTTTTTAATTTCAGACATTCTAGTAGGTGAGTGGTAGTATCTTGTTTTATTATGCATTTCCTTAAACACGAAAAGTTGGGCATCTTTTCATGTGTTTGCCATCTATATATTTCCTTTGGGGAAGTCATCTGTTCAGAGCTATTTTCTATGTTTTAGTGAATTGCTTGTTTTCTCACAGAAGTGAAATTTTGAGAATTCTGTAGATTTTGTAGATACATGTCTTTTTTTAAATTGTGGTGAAATATAAAATTTATCATCTTAACCATTTTTAGGTGTTCAGTTCAGTAAAGTACTTTTACATTGTACTATAATCTCCAGAACTCTTTTCATCTTGCAAAATTGAAACTCTATACCCACTAAATAATAACTTCCCATTCTCCCTCCCCCAGCCCCTGGCAACCACCATTCTACTTCCTGTCTCTGTGGATTTGACTACTTAGGTACTTCATATAAGCGGAATCATATAGTATTTATCTGTTTGTGACTGGTTTATTTTACTTCATAGAATGTCCTCAAGATTTATCCATGTTGTAGCATGAGTCAGAATTTACTTCCTTTTTAAGGCTGAATAATATTTCAAGTTTTATTTATTCATTCATCTGTCGGTGACACCCGGGTTGCTTCCACTTTTCTGCTATTGCAAATAATTCTGCTCTAAAAGTGGGTTAAAATATCTCTTCAAGACTCTGTTTTTGATACTTTTGGATATAAACCCAGAAGGTAAATTGCTGGACCATATGGTAATTTTATTTTTAATTTTTTAAGGAAGTGCCATACTGTTTTCTATAATGGCTACTACACTCGGTTCAAATTTTTCCACATCCTCTCCAATGCTTGTTATATTCTGTTTTTATGATCATAGCCATACTAATGGGTATGAGATGGTACAAGTCTTTTTAAAATATGTGATTTGCAGATATTTTCTTCCAGTCTGTGGCTTGCCTTTATACTCTCTTAATAGCATTTGAGTTCTTAATTATGATAAAGTCTACAATTTCTTTTATGTCATATCTAACGAACTTTTGCATAATCTTATATCACAAAGATCTTCTCCCATGTTTTCTCCGACGTGTTTTATAATTTTAGGTTCTACATTTAGGTCTACCATCCATTTTTTAAACTTTACAATCCATTTTGAGTTATTTTTTGTAAATAACGCGAGGTATAGCTCGAAGTTCATTTACTTCCATATTAGTGTCCAATTGTCCTAGCACCATTTATTGAAAAAACTATCCTTTTTCCAACTGAATTGCCTTTGCACTTTTGGCGAAAATCTATTAATTACATACATATGGCATCTATTTCTGGACTCTCTGCTGCATTTCATTGATTTCCTTGTCTACTTTTTTGGCCTCACAACACTATTTAAGTAGCTCTATAATAAGCCTTGAAACTCAGTACTATAGTTCTGTATACGTGTAGCACTATAATAAGTCCTTAAGTTAGGTAATGTAAGTCCATTAATTGTTTCTCTTTTCCAAAGTTGTTCTGGCCTTTGCATTTGGTCCTTTGCATTCTCTATGAACTTTAGAATTGGCTTGTCAATTTCTAAAAAAGAAAGTTGCTAGGATTTTGGTTGAGTAACTGTATTGAATCTATAAGTCAATTTGAAAATAATTGCTATCTTAAAATTATTGAATCATCTTATCCATGAACATAATATAGCTCTTTATTTATTTAGGTCTTTCATTTCTCTCAGCAATGTTTTGTAGTTTTCAGTATATAGGCCTTGCACATAATTGGTCAGATTTATCCTTAAGTATCTCATATTTTTTTGGTGCTGTCATAAATGGTATTTTTTTATTTCGATTTCCAACTGTTTATTACTGGAATACAGAAAAAAATGGCTTTTTCTTTGCCATTATTATTTATAGTAATTTAGTAAATTAGTAATTTAGTAAATATATAGTAATTAATTTTAATAATAAAACTTATTTAACCATTATTTTTATAAAATTAATTTATAATAAATTATTATTCTTT
This sequence comes from Eidolon dupreanum, assembly GCA_028627145.1. Lineage (NCBI taxonomy): Eukaryota > Metazoa > Chordata > Mammalia > Chiroptera > Pteropodidae > Eidolon > Eidolon dupreanum. The sequence goes on along the minus strand of CM053509.1, from coordinate 157,905,240 downwards.
ATTTGAAATTGCTTTTATTGATCTTATATCCTGAGATCTTGCTAAACTCACTGATTAGTTCAAGAAGCTTTTTTGTAGATTCTATAGAGCTTTATCTGTTTAGACTGTTGTATTAATGTTCTAGGACTTTTGTAACAAATTACCGCAAACTGTGTGGCAGTTTATTCTATTACGAATTCAGTTTATTGTCATGTATTTGTTCTGTTAAAAATTCTGTTAAGAATTTTTTCATCTATATTCACAAGAGATATTGGTCTGCAATGTTTTCTTCTTGTCATGTCTTTGTCTGCTTATGGTATCAGAGTAATGGTGGCCTCACAAAATGAGTTGGAAAGTCTTCCCTCCTCTCCAATTTAATGGAAGAGTTGTGTAGAATTTGTATTATTTACTCCTTAAGTGTTTGGTAGGATTCATGAGTGAATTTCTTTTTTGTCAACCAAACTCAACCAATAAGAAAATTGTCAATTTTTGGAGTACTATGTAACTATTCTAAAAAATTAAATGGAACAATTTGTATAGCATGAGTCTATTTATATTTTTAAATCCATCTCGCATTATGAATTTACATACACATGTTTATAAATGCATTTTAATAGCTTTATTGAGGTACAATTCAATACTATACATTTAGAGCATACATTTAAAATGAACAAATTAGTGGTTTTTAGAATATTCAGAGTTATATATATACAACTATCATCCAATAAACATGCAACCATCATCACCATCAAATTTGGACCATTTTCATCACCTTCCCCCCAAAAAACCTATACCCAGGGCAGTCATTCCCATTTCCCCCACCCCCTCAGCATTAGGCAAACACTAATCTAATTTCTGTCTCAATAGATTTTTTTCTGGTTCTTTTAATTAGCATGTTTTCCAGGTCCATCTATGTTGTAGCGTGTGTCAGTACTTCATTCCTTTTCATTGCTGAATAATATTCCATTGCATGAATGTACTTACTATTCCATATCACATCCATTCATCAGTTGATAGACATTTGTGTTATTTCCACTTTTTGAGTATTATGAATAATGCTGCTATAAATATTTTCTCTTGGGTGAGTATTCCGCCTAGGAGTGGAATTTCTAAGGCATATAGTACCTATATGTTTAACTTTTTAAGGAATTGCCAAATTGCTTTATAAAGCAGCTACACTATTTTACATTCCCATTTCTCCAGTTTCTTGACAATACTTATTGTCTAGCTCTTTGATCATATCCATCCTAAGGATATGAAATTGTAACTCATTGTGGTTTTGATTTGCATTTCCCTGATGACTAACAATGTTGAGTATCCTTTCCTGTGCATCTTGGCCCTCTATACCTTCTTTGGAGAAATGTCTCGTCAACTCTTTTGCCTATTTTACATTGGGTTATTTGCCTTTTTATTACCTAGTTAAAGTTCTTTACATATTCTTGATTGCTGTTCTTTACCAGATAGATGATTTGCAAATATCTTCTCCCATTCTGTGGTTGTCTTTTCACTTTTTTGATGGTGCCCATTAAAGCACAAAAGTTTTTAATTTTGATAAAACCTAATTCACTTATTTTTTTCTCTTGTGTTTGTCCTATCAAAGAAACCATTGTCTAATCCAAAATCACGACTTACTCTTATATTTTCTCCTAAGAGTTTTATAGTTTTAGCTTACATATATGTGCATATTTTTAAAGGACCGAGGGATACTCATCAAATTGTTAAGAGTGGTCATCTCTGGGGAAGGGAAAGAAATTGGGGTTGAGTCAGGATGTGATGGGGATTTTCATTTTTTCTGCCATATATTTCCGTACTGTTTGGATTTTTTAATAAGCACTGCTTATTTTGATCATTTCAAATCAACAGACTTTTTAAAGGATTCAAAATTGTACATAGTTACACATGGTCAAAAATTAAAAGATACTAGGCAGAAGGAACATATCCAAAAAGCTAGTTATTAGACTCTGGGTGACGGTCGTGTCAGGAAAGGATTCTTCAAGAAAATAGCATCTAACCTGAGACCAGAAGGTGGAGGAGTACCCTGTGTATAGATGGGAGCAAGAAAAGTGTTTAGTTGGGAAGATATCGCTTGAGCCTATGGGAGAGAGAGGGATCATTAAAAGAACAAAAAAAAAAAAAAATGCTTTAAACTGTCCGGATTGGAGAATGGAAGGGGGGTAAGTAAGGGGAGAGGGACAAGAGGATGGAAAGGGAGATAGGGGACAGATATCCTTGTCGTCTACGTTAAGAGTTGTAGGTAGGGGAGTGCCCTGATTAAAAGTTTTTTAACGACCACCCTGGGACTGTGGCGAAAACGAGGGGAAGGAGAACGGAGCTCCACTGGCAGACAGTTGCAGGAATCTAAAGAAAAGATGGTGGGCAGAGTCGGGCACTACTGGAGGAGGAGAGCAAGGGCCGGTTTGAGAAATCCTTACGACTTGGCTACTGGACGAGGAGCTGAGGAAAACTCAGGGCCAGAAGCCGACTCCCAAGTTCTCACGTGACAGCCGAGTGGCCGGGTGGCCCATTAACTAGCTGGGTTAGTAGCAGCGCGTTAGGGAGGACGACGATGACTGCGTTTGGACGTGTCGGTGTGAGTTACCTGTGGAGCACCCAGGGAGGTGTTCAATAGGGCGCTGGATGTAGGGGCTAGGGCTCCGAGAGACGTCGGTGCTGACAAGGGAAGGTGGAGTCAGCCTGGCCCTGAACCACTGCCTGGGATCTGGTGAGTCGCAGGACAGAGCGGGACCCGAACCCAGGGTCACACGAGCGGACCCCTCAGAGGCCAAGGACAGCCCCTGAGGCTCGTGCTTGCAACCTGGGTGTGGGGGGGGACACCTGCTGCCTCCTCCCCCGGCACACGGGTCCGGGGCCCGGGAGAGGAGCCGCCTCGGGGCCCCGGAACCTTCTGTCGCCGTCGCTCGCGTTCGCCGCGGGACGATTCGGGGACACCGGTTCGCTGTTGCTAAGGGGCGGCCCCGGAAGTGACGCGCCCGGGGTTTGTTGACAGCGGAGGCGGCGGCGGCTGCAGGCTACAGAGCCGTAGGAGCCGGATCGGGGGAGGGGCCGGGCCCCGGAGCCAGCACCCGGCGGCCCGCAGCCCTCAGGGCAAGGTAACGGCCACGGGGTCCCCCCGGCGCGACCCTGTCCCGCCCGGGGCTCCCGCCCCCGGAATCCCAAGCTCCGCCCCGCCGACCCCCGTCTCCCCCAGACCCTGGCCCTAGCCTGACGAGATCCCTTGCCGGTCCCGGCCGCGTCCTCAGCTCCTCCTCGCCGAGGAAGTATCCTGTCCGCTGCAGGAGGCAAGGGATGTATCTGCGTCCTACCCCTTCCCCTCCTGCCTCCGGCGCCTCAGCATCGCCTCAGCATCGCACCTTCAGTGGACTTGCACAGGTCCATCTCGGCCAATGGTGGGAGGGCTCCCTTCTCTACTGCTGCTGCCAGGTCTGAAAACGTGCCTTTAAAACTGAGCTCCCTTTCTCCAGAGAGAAAATGACGCCCTGTTGGATGCCACTACAAAATGGGGGATGATGTAGGGCCGAAAGGGCCAGCTCCTGCCCCTCCTACCTGTTGGATGAGTTTAGGATTCCCCAAAGCAGTGCTTAAAAGCTCAGGGACGGCTTGGGTTCTGGATCAGTTCCTAAAAGGGATGATGACAAGGTGCAGGGAAATGCAACAGGGTGGGAAAGGGATGGGGCGGGGTTGCAAACCTGAGGAACAGGGAGCTGGTAGGTGAGCTGAAAGTGAAACTGTGCTGGCCACTGTAGCTCTGGGTGGAACCTGACTTGGCTGCTCTTTGGCCCAAGGAGTCCAAGATTTCCAGTCTTTGCCTGTGCCTGCCAGCATGTTTGGTTTGTCAAGGGGAGAGGGACACCTGACGCCTGTGAGGGAAAATCACCTCGTATGATCTTTCCCACGGAATACTTCTCTTCAGGGTTCAAGCAGGTTAGAATGAGCATTGAAGGCAGCTTTGAAAAGGGTCATAGGAGCCTACATTTAGAGCAAGAGGTGGCTGTCAGGAGTGAGAGACCTCTCTGTTTCCGTCCATTTGTTGATTTAGCAAATAATAAACACAATATGTAGGGTGGCCATGGAGGAAAGTAAAGCAAAAAGGGCCATGGAAAGGGCCAGAGAGTAGAGTCACCTTTCTATAGAGGATGATCAGAGAAGATATATAGTTAGTTGATATCTGAGCAGTGGCCTGAAGAGAGTGAGGAACAAGGCATGCAGCTCTCTGAAGGCAGAGCATTCAACAGCAAGTGCAAAGGTCCTGGGGTAGTATACCTGATGATTTTAAGAAACAGCATGAGGACAGCAGGGCTCCAGCAGAGTGAAGGGGGGAGGATTGGTTGACGAGAAGAGTGAGGACCAGATAATGGTGGGGAGGACATCAGGGACTGTCTGATGCAAGGTCACGGGGTAGCTAATGGGGCACCCTTTCCGAACTGTACTAACTTGAAGTGTCTGGTACTTGGAGAAAATACAGATTTGTTTTAGATGACAAATGACCATTGTGCTCTGGCCTTGAGTTGTAAGTACCCTTTTTCCATCTTCATAATGACCACTGATGGAATAAATACAAAAAAGATAGTCATAGAGCACTGTAGTTAGATCATGTCATGTCTCTGCTTACTGGTTGTGAGAACGTGGGCAAGGGAACTTTTTCCATCTCAGTTTCCTCTTCTGTAAAATAGGATTATTGGGTTAAACAAGAGATTACACACTGAAGTGCTTAGAACACGAACTGGCACATGTTAAGCACTCAATATGTAGCAGTTGTGATCATGACAGCGATGATGAGGAACTGTTAGAATGTGTCTATATGAAAGACTTTTTTTCAGCATCAGCTGGTGGTGTCAATTCAAGTGGATTTTGGGAAACAATTGGGGAGACGTGGTGGAACCTTCCTGTCACCCCTCAGTGGGAACAGTGGTTACATATCCTGCAGGGAAGATGGTAGCTTGGTCCTGGCTTTTTGACAGTGGTGGAAGGCAGTGGAGACTTTTTTTTAAAGAGCTCAGCAAATCCCCATTCTACCATATAAAATGGGCCAAATGACGGTGTTGAAATAAATATGACACGAAGACAGGTTGAGAAGGGCAGTATATGTTGATCTTGGACATATGGTTGGGATGTGTGTGACTGATCTGCTGATGGAGATTGTTGATTCCAGAAGTGCCCAGCCGAAGCTGAGATTTTGCAGCCTGCCTTATAGGGAGTGGAACAGTGGTTCATCTCCCTCCTCACCCCCTAAGCCTGGACTTTGTCATGAGGCCTGGGTCAGAAGCTGAGCTGGGCAACTGGGCCAGAGGATTTGAACATGAAAAGTCACAGCACTGAGCTGCTGAGAGCCAGCATTGCCGGAGCAGGCTCGTGGCTAGAACATCGGAGCAGTGATGTGGGGACCTGGGTTCAAGCCCCAGGCTCTTTCTGTGAGCTTGGGCAGTCTCATCCCCTGGCTGGGCCTGGGTTTTCCTATCTGTACACTAATTCTGAAGGCTATTGGGAGGATGAAATGAAACAAGATTGTGAAAGAATTTGGTGCACCCTAAAGCTCTCTACAAAGGTAAAAAAGCTGTCCTTGTTATTGTTAGTGCCACAAGGATTCTGCATACATATTCTGGGGGCCCCCTAGGCAGAGGGCTTCAGTACCTCAACTGTTTTGGACTCTTGAAATGCAAGTTCAGAGTTTCCCCTTGGGTCATCTATTTTGGGATCACCGAAGCTTCAGAAATGAGCAGAAGGGTCTTTCCGAGCATCGTTGGTAGGAAATCACACAGTACTTATTGGTTACCACCTTCTTGCCATCATCTCATGGCATGTTCTCAGCACCCCCACGAGGTAGGTGTATTTGCAACACACTGAGAGGTAAGTACCCTCATGAATATTGAGGCTGTAAACATTGGGCACCTTGGGAAGCTGCGGCTCCTTCACCCACAACCAATCAGTCACACACTCACTGTGTCATGGAGACCCCGAGGATCACACGGGCTTCCTGCCTCAGGAAGCGTCCGGTCCTATGGCAAAGAAATGATATATGCCCATGGGATGGTTACCAGCAATACCCAGTCATTTGTGCTCAGTGCCCCAGGACTCTTAGAAGTATAAGAAGGGAGAGTTGAGGCTTGGAGAACCAGTTCCTGCTCATAGCATAATGGGTACCAGGCACTTACTGGGGGACCTTGGGTAAGTAATTACACTTCTTTGAACCATAGTTTCTTTATCTGGAAAACAAAATGATAATACATACATACTCCCTCCTAAGTTATTTGCAGCATCAGTGAGAACGTGCATGGGAAGCTCTAACCACTGGGCCTTGAACTAATGAATACGTGTATACTAATCGGTATGTACGTCCACAGAGTCCGTGGCAAATGATTTGGCCACTCAGAATCTCAGCTGCCTCACCTGCAAATTGTGGATTCTAATAACTCCTGCCTCGTGTGGTTGTTGAGAGAAGTCGCAGAGTTCTTGGAATATGGTGCATAGTATGGGCGTGATCATTAAGTTTTATGGGAACCCAGCTATCCCCAAGGCCCCTCTGCCTTCAGGTGGCACCAGCAAGTGGTGATGCGCATCCCTCCCTCATTCCATTTCCGTATCTTCTTGACATAACCTGCCCTGCAGATGTAGAGTCTGCAGCATGGCGGCCTCCTGGGATGCCCTTGGACCCTCACCTGTACCCCTGCCGTCAGAGACCCCTGGCACGTGCCCTGAATCCCGTTATGACAGCCTCCCACCTCCAGTATCTGGCCCATGATCCACTCCCTCCTGGAAAGGTTCCAGCCTCTGTAAATAGGGCATTTGTTTGGGTTTTCCCCCTAGCTCTTGGGTTAATATTTCACAGGGTGGGTGCTGCTCCAAGGCTCAGAGCTTCTGGCTCCCCCACGCTCTCTGTCAACTGAGTGTCAAGATGCTGGTGGGGTCCCACGCTCCCTCCTGGGGACCTCAGTTTCTCTCCCCTTTGTTGCATGAACAGACTTAATGGTTTGGTGAGAAGCATAGGTTTGTTTTAGGGTTGCGTCCCACTCTGAGCTGTGTGATTTCAGGCAAACCTCGGTGTCTTCATCAGAAAATGTTAATATTCTCTACCTCGGGGTGCTGTAGTGAGGTAACTTGGCCAAAACAAACCTTTGTTTTGTTGATGCCAAGCATGGGCAGGGCACAGAGGATCCAGGAGTGTGCAAGCAGCCAGGGTTCCTGCCCTCCCAGAGCTCACGAGCTGGGGTGGGGTGGGTCATTGGATGAATTTTTACATAAATAATGAATTAGCTGCAAGTAAAGAGTTCTAGTGGATGTTGTTTTGTTGGCTAAGTAGAAGACCATAGAAAATGAAGCTCGTAAGGAGTTTGGTGCCATGTCTGGAAGCCACCAACGTGGAGGTGGCGGCTGCTGCCGCCGCCGTTCTCTCCCTTCTCTCCCCACTGTCCGCCCCTCCGCAGGATGCCACAGGCTCATGATGGATCCAGTTTTAGAGAACCTGCAAGAGAAGGGATGGAGAAAGACACAGGGTTCTTCTCACCACGTGTTGGTCTGTCATAATCAGAGTTTCTTCTGTCCCCAGTTGCCAGAATCTCAAGTGGCCAGTGCTTGCCATGACAATGAGGAGCTCTAAGAGGTGGGGTGGTCTGAGATGGCTGCATCTAGCAGGTGCCAGACTTGTGGCTGGATGTGGCACAAGTGGCACTCCAGCCCTAAGCAGCAGGGTCGACACAGCCAAAGGCAGTTTAGTAGATGATGCCATCTGCCTGGTTTGTCTTTTGGGGGCTTTTGATGACCTTGGAAGTCGAAGGGTGGTGTTTCTTCCACCTGGGTTGCAGGGTTAGGACAGAAAGGCTACCTGGGTACCTGTCCTGCAGAAAAGGCAAAGCCACTGGTGGCGTGCTCTCAGTTATACTGACGAGGGTTCCTCTGTGGCCACTGGGTACCTAGCACTGTCCTGGGCACAGTGACAGGGAGGACGCGAGAGTATGCCTTGCCTCCCAGCTTCCACATATGCACACCCTCCAAGTCCCTCGTCATCCCTTCCACGGGCACGTGTTGACGCCTACTACTTGTCAGGCCCACATGGGTGTTCAATGGCCCTTCTGTCCAGCAGTCGTAGCCAGCGCCCCACACCGACTGTCCTTTTAGCCTATGCACATCTTGTCCTCTTTCCTAGAACGCCTTTCCCTTCTCTGCCCACCACCAAAGTTAACTGTGACTCATCTGTTGAGTCACAGCTGAAGTGTCACTTCTAGGGAAGCCTGCTTTGCCTCCCCCATCCAGGGCAGGTCCCTGGCATAGGCACCCAGAGCCCCAGGTACCTGCTTGTCCTTCAGAACACTCGTCCCAGTTACGTGGGGTGGGTTTAGGTGCTTCTTAGATGACTGGCTGTCACCCTCCAGAGCCAATATGCTCCACGAGGACAAAGCCCTTATCTGGTCTCACTCACCATTGGATGCCCAGTGCTCACTAGACAGTTACTGAGTGAATAAATAAATGACCTAGGCTAAGCCCAGGGATGCAATACCAAACAAGACAGCCGGTTCCTGCTGTCGTGGAGCCGGCCGCCTGGCAAGGAAGCCAGATGGTTAAACTAGCATCGGTACAAAGTGAGTTGTTCCGGTAGGGCCTGTGGGGGCATACAGCAATTGCACCTTGGAGGGTCAGGGAAAGCTGCCCAGCAGAAATGATGCTGACACTCTGAGCTGAGGATGCAGAGGCACCAGCTAAGTAGGGAGGAGAGTTCTAGGTGGTGTGGGCTGGCATAATGAGCGTGCGTTTGGGTGTAGGACAGTATCTAGAGTAGAAACTAGAATAATTAGTTGAATTTGCATGATCCAAGTTGAAAGAGAAGAGACTGGGCAAAGGTCTGAAAGTGACCCCATGCTTATGGCCTATGGCCAGCATAGTGAAGACCAGGCCAGCTGGAGGAGGGGTCCCTGGGCGCCAGGTAGCCCAGTAAGCTGGTTCTAATTTTGGAGGCCTTGAGTGACTGCTCAAAGAGATGGGACTCGTCGGTTTCCAGCAGGGACTGTCTGCCTGCCAGCGGTGTTCCCTCTGGCTCCAGTTTCCCAGGTAAGAGAGGCTGCTGGGCTCTCGAAGACCTGAAAGGGAATGAAGACAAAGGAAGGCCATGCCCACGGCCCAGGCAGCCTGTTTATTATGCCTTCTCTCCAGGGTGTCACATAGCCAGGGGGACAGCTGGCACTACAGGCCTCATGGCAGGAGACCCAGGTCTGGAGCTAGGCGGAGGCAGACCCTGATCTGCTTGGGGACTCCGGGCAGGTTAGGTAAGAGAAAGGGATGACGATGATGGTGATGATGATGATGATGATAATAGTTGCTTTTTATGGAGCAGATACTATGTGCCAGGCACCATGCTAAGCCCTTTATCATTCCATGTTGTCTTCACAAATTGTTCCCCATTTTAGAGAAGCAATTAAGGCACAGAGAAGTGAAGACACTTGCCCAAGTTCACCTGCTCTTAAACAGGAGGGCTGACACTTGAAGTTGGGGCAGCCCGACTCCAGAGCTCTTACAGCAAGGTCGCCAGGAAGTGGTGGGACCAGAACTGAGAACTGGGGTTCTAAAGCGCACCGTGCTCTGCGGCTGCCCCGGGGTTTCCTGAGCAGCCTGGAAGGCTCAGGTATGGACTCCGAGACTCCAAGAAGCCAGGGGCGATGCCAGGCGCTAAACTCCTTCAGAAGCCTCCAGGAGGTGATGTGATGGGTTTCAAGAGATAAGACTCAAATCCCAGCTTAAACAGAGCAGCCCCTGTCTCTGAGCTCGAGTTTCTTCATCTGTAAAATGGGATCATAACTACCATTTGTGGTATACTTAAGTCGTGTCAAGCCTGAGGCTAGGCGTTTTCCTGACATCTCATTTACTCCCACAGCCCTGTGAAGCAGGAGTTATTGTCCCCATTTTTTAGATGAGGAAACTGAGGTCCAGCAAGGTTAAGTAATTCAGTGAATTATGGAATCGGTTTGAAACATAGGTCTGTCTGACCATAAAGCCTACACTTTTAAAAAACAGCTTTTTAATTGAAATATCACATTAGATCAGGAAAGGCCCACAAAGCATGGGTGGACAGTTTGATGACTTTCCACAAGCGAGCACACCTGTCACTCTAATTGCTCCCTTGCTGCAAAGGTAATCACTACCCTGACTTTGAACATCATGAATTAGTTTTGCCTATTTTTTCCCCCTTTCTCATACAGACTCTGGTAGGAAAATGGTTTGCAATTAATTCTGGTCTTTTGACGAACACTCATATGTATGTTTCTGTTGGGTGTATACCTAAGGGTCGCTGAAAATTGAGCATATATGTGTCTTCAGCTTTAATAGGTAGTGTCACGCAATATTCCACGTATACTCCCAGTTCACACCAATTCACACTCCCACGAGAAGTGTGGGCGACTTCCCGTTCTTTATCTTCACTGTAATAAGGGCCTGGTATTGCCTGTATTGTTGCTATTCTTTTGAAAAGAACCATTCTGGTGGGTGGGAAATAGTATCTCATTGTGGTTCTCTCAATACTAATAGAGCTGAGCCCTCTTCCATATGTTTATTGTTCATTTCTCTAGCTTTCATGAAATACCTGTTTGAAGTCTTTTGCTCATTTTTTAATTGGATGCTGTGTCCTTTTGTAAAAAACTGACTTGTAAGAAATTGTTTATAATTCTGAATACGAGTCCTTTGTTGGGTATATTATTGGAAATATCTTCTGTTCTGTGGCTTGCCCTCTCATGATGCTATCTTTTCATGAAAAGATCCTTACGTTTTGAGGCAGTCCAATTTATCAATTGCTCTTTAGGATTCGGGTGTTTTGCGACATATTTAAGGAATTACCTACTCGAAAGCCATAAAGATATTATTAAAGATATTTTCTTCTAGAAATCTTACTGTTTTACCTTCACATATAGGTCTAAGGTCCATCTCAAATTAATTTTTGTGTATGTATGAACAGAAGTTTCTTCATTTCAGTGCAAATTGACTTACCACTTTTCCTCTTATGAGTCCTATTTAAGAAACCGTGACCTATCCGAGGGTGGTGAAGATAGTAGGAGACTTCGCATTTTTAATAAGTTTTATTGAGCTATAATTCCTATACCATGCAGTTCACCTATTTAAAGTAGATAATTCAGTGGTTTTTAGTCTATTCACAGAGTTGTACAACCGTCAGCACAATCAATTTTAGATTATTTCATTAATAAGAAACCCTATACCAGTTTGCCATGACTCGCATCTTAAAGATCTATTTTTGCTAATCAGTTTCTCAAACTGCAGCTCATTGGAAGAATAATGTATAATGTTATTTGTTTTATTATAGCAATTATTCCTAATTAAAGCAGTATTTAATGTAAAAAAAAAAATACAGAAAGAAACCCTGTACCCACTAGCAGTCACTTCTCATCCCCCACAACCTCCCAGCCCTAGGCAACCACTAATCTACTCCAGTCTCTATGGGTTTCTCTGTTCTAACTGGACACTTCATATAAATGGAGTCATACAACACGTGGCCTTTTGTGACTAGTTTTTCACTTAGTGTAATCTTTTCAAGGTCCAGTGTTGTAGCATGTATCTGTACTTCCTTCCTTCTGTGACTGAATAATATTCCGTTTTTGTTTATCCATCATCCATTGATGGACGTTTGTGTTGTTTGCACTTTGGGCTATTTTGAAGAATACCACTATGAACATTAATGTACAGCTTTTTATATGGACGTATATTTTCATTTCTCTTAGGAGGAGCCTTAATTCTCTATCACATAGAATGATCGGTGATAACGTGTCTACAGAACCCTGGCACATACTAAGTAACGGCTGTACTCGAGTTAGGTGACACAGCAAGGGACACCCCAGCTATTAATGAAAGCTGCTGTTATCCCCACCCACGCATTAGGTCCCCACTTACGTGTCTGCCCACAGACACTGTGAAGGCATAGAAATGCTTAGACAAGGGGTGCTCTTTGCAGGTCAAATCACGCATAGATGGTGGCATGTCAGGGAGCAGCAGGGAGGGACTCAAGAGTCCTGGAGCCTGGCCCTGCTAAGCTGCTATTTTGAGTGTGACATCTGGGGCCTCAGTTTCCCAACTCAGCGTGGACATAGGGCAGCCGGTGGGTCTGGCCCTTCTGTGTGGCTCACCCAGCTTCTTTCGCATTCTCTAGGCTGTGGCTCTGCCAATGATCCTGTGAGTGTTGACAAGTCACCGTTGCCCCTGGAGGCCCCTGTCCTGGAGTGGCCCACCTGCCTGCCCCCAGCATGGCGTCCGACACTCCAGAGTCCCTGATGGCCCTCTGCACCGACTTCTGCCTGCGCAACCTGGATGGCACCTTGGGCTACCTGCTGGATAAGGAGACTCTGCGACTACATCCAGACATCTTCCTGCCCAGCGAGATCTGTGACCGGCTCGTCAATGAGTGAGCGGGCCCGAGCTGGGCAGGGCACAAGTCTTAGGATGAGCACGTGTGGACAGATTGGGACCATCGCGTGTGTACCTTGTGGGGGTGTGGCTGTGGATATGAACGTGTGAGAGTATGTGTACACACACGTGGGTGTCCGTGGGTGCAGAATACTGGTGTATCCATAACTGTCAAATTATATGTGTGCGTGTTGGTGCATGGATGGAGGGGCGTACACGTGAAGGAATGGATGTGTGTAAACAGCTGGGCTTCTGCTTGAGCGTAAAACTGCAGGTGTGCATTACACCTGTGAGCAGCTATGGGAACTTGCACAAATATAAAGGACTTATGTGCTGTCCTGTATGTGTGTGCATACCGGTGACTGTAAACACATGTCAATGAGTGAACAAGGTCAGGTACAGGTTTACACACCAGTGCCCAAATAATGGATCGATGACCAGGGGCTGAGTCATTCAAAAACTTTCCATGTGGTCCCTCCAAGCGACTCCCCACTAGTAGAGGCCTCTAGGAGCATGACGTGTGTTCACTGACCACTGGGAGTTCAGTTGAGATGCCCAGAAAGGAACTCGTTAGGCTAGACAGTTGCATATAAAAGTAGAAACCTGTGTGTGACCTGAAGACAGAGCCTGACTTATAATAACGTTCTGAGCATTTAATGTGGCTCAGGCATCACTGGGTTGGGCACTTTGCAGACCAAAATTATGTCCATTTTACAGATGAAGAAGCCGAGGTCTGGGGAAGTTCAGTTACCTGTGTGAAGTTGCCCAGGTAGTGAACAGCCAAGCAGGACTTAGATTCCAGAGTGTTTGGTGCCAAAACCTTTCTGTCAGACCAGGATTCTTGCAGGAGCTGGATCTCAACAGTGTTTTATTGAGTTCTTGCCTGCACCCAGCTGGGAAATCCAGACCCCTTGGCTTAATCTTCCTGTTGGAAAGCATCCTGGGAAGGGCTGATAAGGAACCAGAAGCTGGTTTAAAGAAGATGAGAGGTGTAGACATGTGTCTTTGTTACAGAAGTGTCTACAGTTTCGGGGAAAGAGCCTGGGATTTGCTATTGATAAGAGGCCTTTTATTACCAGGAGGTCAACCTTTGGACTCCTGGTTCCTGAGGCACCCTTGATCTCACCTGTAGGGTGGTCAAGATCCAACCAGGTACTATGAGGAAGAGGAGGAAGAGGAGACGGAGATTGCTGCTGGGGTGCTCAGAGAAAGAAGGCTTCAGGGGGCAGTCTTGTGCTGGGACTCGGAAGGAGAATGAGGGCCACCATGCCCCTCCCCTGAGCCAGGCTTTCTTGACCCCCAGGTACGTGGAGCTGGTCAACGCCGCCTGCAACTTTGAGCCACATGACAGCTTCTTCAGCCTCTTCTCAGATCCCCGCAGCACCCGCCTCACCCGTATCCATCTCCGCGAGGACCTGGTGCAGGACCAGGACCTGGAAGCCATTCGCAAGCAGGTGAGACCTGCCTTGCCTGGTACCAGGGATGGCCGGGGGAGGCTGGCCCCAATACAGTCAAACAGGGAGTTGGGCAGAGTCACTCACCTCCAAGGCAAGAATCCCAAGGCCCCTCTAGTGCTTCCCCCCATCACGTGGACCCCTCCCCAAGCCTACCTATAGCCTCAGCCCAGGCCTAGGGCAGGGGCTGGGCACTGGTGATGATGGAACTCTTCCTGGTGCCAGGACCTGGTGGAACTGTGCCTGACCAACTGCGAGAAGCTGTCCGCCAAGAGCCTGCAGACGCTGAGGAGCTTCAGCCACACGCTGGTGTCCTTGAGTCTCTTTGGCTGTGCAAATATCTTCTACGAAGAAGAGAACCCAGGGGGTTGCGAAGACGAGTGCCTGGTCAACCCCACCTGCCAAGTGCTGGTAAAGGACTTCACCTTCGAGGGCTTTAGCCGCCTCCGCTTCCTCAACTTGGGCCGCATGATCGATGGGGTCCCCGTGGAGTCCCTGCTGCGACCGCTCAACTCGCTGGCCACCTTGGACCTCTCAGGCATTCAGACGAGCGACGCAGCCTTCCTCACCCAGTGGAAAGACAGCCTGGTGTCCCTCGTGCTCTACAACATGGACTTGTCGGACGACCACATCCGCGTCATCGTCCAGCTGCACAAGCTGCGGTGAGCGGCTGGCCCAGAGCTCGCTGGGGCAAGGGTGGGAGGTGGGTGCTGTTAGTCCCAGAAGGCTCTTGAGCTTCTGACCAGGTAGGAAGTGGGCATGGAGGAGACAGTCCCATTCCTTAAACCCAGTGTGTCAGCTGGACCAGGGCTGTTCAGGGTCCTAGGTCCCAGAAGGGGTTTTCCCATAATACACTGCAACAGTTATAGCAGGGGTGGGCCCTGCCCAGCCATGGACTGAAGGAGCAGGGGTCTACGCGGAAGCACCCACCTGTGTCCAGCTCCTGACCTGTGCTCCCTGCCCCAATCTTCAGACACCTGGACATCTCCCGAGACCGCCTCTCCAGCTACTACAAGTTCAAGCTGACTCGCAAAGTGCTGAGCCTCTTTGTGCAGAAGCTGGGAAACCTCATGTCCCTGGATATCTCTGGCCACATGATCTTGGAGAACTGCAGCATCTCTAAGATGGATGAGGAAGCAGGGCAGACCAGGTCGGGACCTGCCTGCCACGGTTGCCAGCGGGGTATCATTCAACAAGCATTTACCAGGCACCCCTCTGCCAAGTGCTATTCTGGGTGCTGGAGATAAACGAATCAGGCCCTGCCCTCTCCGGTCTGTATGAGCTAGCGGGGACAGTCGGGTCATTATCAGGGCTGTGTTAGGGGAAGCACAGGGCTGCCCTGAGAATCAGGAAGGAGGGACAGGGGGGAGGAATGGTATCCAAGCTGTCTTGACCGTTCATTCTGAGTTTGCCTTCCTCTGAAGGGTGTTCTAGCAGAGGGAACAGCATGTGCAAAGGCTAGAAGGTACAGGTGCTAGGAGTGACTGGGAAATTACAAACCTCATACTGGCCAGAGACAGTGTGGTGGTGTTCAGACGGGCGGACAGTGTCTACCACTCATTAGGTGTTGCGGCGATAGCTTGGTTCCTGGGTCTGCTGGTTAAGAGATCTGATTCAAACCCATCCAGCTGTAATTGGCCATAGGCCCCATCCCCAACTATACTTCGGCAGGGTTTAGTTGATGAGCGTGTCCCTCTATGATTATCGGTGGAACCCAAAGGTGACAAATCTTCACTAGAATGGCAGATAGTATTTTCCAAAGATGGCTACAGTGATATCTCCCATCCCATATGTTCTTCTACAATGTGACCTTGTCACCCGTCAAGAGGTGGGGTCTATGTCCCTTACTCTTTAAAAGAAGGAGAAAATAAAAAGATGAGCCAGAGGGCCTAGTAAATGCCTAGCCACCCCAGGGTGAGGCCTGCCTTTGTGCTGAACCCAGAGCAGCAGGACCCCAGGCCACTGACCCCAGCACCCTCTTCCCCCAGCATCGAGCCTTCCAAGAGCAGCATCATGCCTTTCCGGGCTCTGAAGAGGCCACTGCAGTTCCTTGGGCTCTTTGAGACCTCCCTGTGCCGCCTCACACACATTCCTGCCTACAAAGTGAGAGAGGGAGAGGGGGAGGGGAGGAGAGGAGGAGCAGGGAGCCCCAGAGGAGGGATGGGGGTGGCCAGGGTGTCTGCCCTGGGGCTAGAGACGGAGCTGAGATCTGAGGATCCCACCACTTGGCCTCTTCTGGGTTGTTCTGAGCATGCTTCATCCCCAGGTAAGTGGTGACAAAAACGAGGAGCAGGTGCTGAATGCCATCGAGGCCTACACGGAGCACAGGCCCGAGATCACCTCACGGGCCATCAACCTGCTTTTTGACATCGCGCGCATCGAGCGCTGCAGCCAGCTTCTCCGAGCCCTGAAGGTCAGCCCCAAGCCCGGGGGCCGTGAGGGTTTTCAGGCTTCTGTCTGTCCCCACCTGGAGGGCGCTGGACTTGGCCGAGCCATGTGCCCAGAGCCCCTGTCCCGCCTCTACACCTCTGCCCCATCCCCAGGATACCGGAAATCCTACCCTCCAAACCCCACCCCCACCCCGTAGCGCCCCACTTGCCTTGTCTCAGAACCACGGCCCCGCCCAAGTTCCTGCTCCCCGGCCCCATCTGCGCTCAGAGAGCTGGATCAGAGGGCCCGTCCCTGCACAACTTAAACAGGACCAGCCAACATGGCCCCTGTCCCTGTCTTCACGTAGCTAGTCATCACGGCCCTCAAGTGCCACAAGTATGACAAGAACATTCAAGTGACAGGCAGCGCCGCCCTCTTCTACCTGACCAATTCCGAGTACCGCTCAGAGCAGAGCGTCAAGCTGCGTCGGCAGGTCATCCAGGTGGTGCTGAATGGCATGGAATCCTACCAGGAGGTGACGGTGAGCCCCCGACCCTCCACGGCCCTGCATGCTCTGGCCCCGTCCCCCTTTTCCTGCTCACTCTGCAGCCTGGCCTGCCAGCCAGCTCGCAGATTAGGGTGCCATGCTTGCTCCCACCCTTTCTTGCCTGGCTCTGCACTGCTCCCTCCCCACCCCCTTTTCCTACACCATCAACCCTGGATTCTGGGACCTGGCTTTCAGGGCCCCCCAACCCGACCCCACCACCCACTGCCACCCTCCACCCAGGGACCCTGTTCTCCTGCCTCTGGGCCTCTGCTGATGCTGATTCCTTGGCCTTTCTTCTGGGTAACACTGTGCTGGGGGCTATTTTTTTTAAAGAGCTGTTTTTCGTATAAAAGTAATAAAAAATTTTGCTGTAGAAAAATTATAATTACAGATATAAAGAAAAAAACCCACCCATAATCCCGCCACCCAAAGATAGCCGCCGTTAAAACTGGGTGTCTGTCATTCTGGATTTTAGTCTGTGCATATTTATTTAGTAAATGGCTCACTCTGCATGATGCTTGTGTAATGTGGACTTTTATTTCAACAATGTCTTGTGAATGTGAACCTCTCCCATATCAACAGACATTTCACAACAAAATTTTTTAAATAGTATCTCTTTTCTGATTACAGAAGACACCAAATGCTTAGGAAACAAATTCAATTACTACGAAAATGTATTAATTAGACAGTATAAGTTGTTCATAACGCCAGCTGTCCTCCCCCAGAGAGCTGGTTTTAATGGTTCAGTTTCATAATTGGTGTCAGCATAGTGTTCAGCATCCTCATCCAGGGAGAGGCCACTCGTGCTGACTCTGTGCTGGGGCTCAGAGGCAGTGGCCAAGCCTCAGCCCCTCGAGGATCCCCAGGAAGGGGCTCCCCTCAGCGTATGGGCTGCGGTTATGGAATCAGCCCCAATGGTTGAACATTTAGGTTGGTTTTTTATTTTTTGCCATTTCAAATAAGGCTTTCCTGGTGATACTTGATTGATTATCCTTATGCTACATGTCTAAAAGTAGAATTGCTGGGGCAGTGGGTATGTGTATTTTTAAAGCATTTGGTATGTAGTCTCGCATTGCCCTCCAGAAAGGCAATGGTGAGAAGGCCCACTTTCCCACTGCCTGCCAACTCCAGACCTGAGGACCACTGGTTTTCATATGGAGGTTGATTTTATAATCATTTTATAATTGAATTAAAAGGGGCCTCTTTTTTTTAATGAAAAAAAAAAAATACTAGTTGACTCTCAAATGCATTAACAAACTATCAAAGTAATGGAAATTAAAACAAGATGTCATATTTCACCTCAAGAGATCTATGACACCCGACGTTGACAAAGGTCGGCGTAGGGCACTCTTACACTTCCTACGGGTGAGATTCAAATGGAACAGCTGTTGTGGAGGGCAGCTGGCGAAACCTGTCAAACCTATAAATGCATTTCTCTTTTAGCCTAGGTATTCCACCGTCAAATATTCTTAGAGCAAAAGACATATATCCACCCTTTTGGATTAAATAGAAACAGAGGAAACCAAAATGTTTTAGTAACAGGGGCCTGGAAAAGTAACACGTGATCCACCAGCACAGTGGGATATTATGGTAAATTATACATCCTAACGTGGAAGGATGTCCACTGTGTATTGATAAGAGAAGTTTTAGACCAATTTGTATATCTTTTTACCTCTTCTCTACCCAAATATATGTTCATATTTGCATAGTAGAAAAATCTAGGACATACGCCAAACTTTTAACAGTGATTCCTTCTGGGGAATGAAATGGGGGAACTTTAACTTTCTTTTCAGATAGTATTATCTAAACAGTGAGTAAGTATTACTTTTATAATTTAAAATAAATTTTTTTCTCAAATTAAAAATATATGTGTATTGGAAGAAGACAAACAGTTAACCAGGGGTGATATCCTCTAATTTACATAATTAATAAAGCATACCAAACTTCCAATATCTAATGAGAAAGGATGGAAAGAAATTAAATTACAAGGAAAATGAGCTGAAAACACTAAAAAATATATTAACCTGCCAACATCGCAAGGAGAAATTGAGCAGCTGGAACTCTCCTGCACCGCTGGTAGGAGTGTAAACTGGTTACAGCCATTTTGGAAAACAGTCCGGTGTTACCTGGTAAAGTTGAAGACGCATACACCTTAAGACCCAGAAGCCCCACCCATGTGTGTGTGTCTTAGAGAAGCCCATGGGCTTGGACACCAGGATGCGTGTATAAGACATTATTTAAAGTAGTCAAACACTGAAGGCCACCCAGACATACAACAGCAGTGGAATGGATGAATAAATTGGAATGCTATACTGCAGTGAAAAAGGAGTGTGTTTCAGCTGCTTATAGCAACATCCTTGATCTTGCAAACTTATGGTTGAACAAAAAGAAGCAAGGTGCCAGAGAGTCTTTTGAATAAAACATCAGCGATAGTAGGTATCTATGATCAGAAAGGGACATTTGGGGACTTCTGGGTGCTAACAGTGTTGTATTCCTTGACCTAAATGGTGGCTATATAGTTGTTGTGAAGCTTATTTGCTTTATAATTATTTGTAAAACTATACATTTGTACTTTATCCACTCTTCTGTATACTACATTTTACATTTTTTTAAATGATTTTTTGAAAATCCTTGTAGTCTCCTTTCCAGAAAGCCTTCCCAGACACGACAGCTCTGGATGCTCTCTCACCTCTCAAGAACCCCTCGAGTCCCGCTCGAGTCCACCCCTAACTCCGCTCTGCTTGTCTCCATCCTGGCCCAGGTCCAGCGGAACTGCTGTCTGACGCTCTGCAACTTCAGCATCCCCGAGGAGCTGGAGTTCCAGTACCGCCGTGTCAACGAGCTCCTGCTCAGCATCCTCAACCCCACGCGGCAGGACGAGTCGATCCAGCGCATCGCTGTGCACCTGTGCAATGCCCTGGTCTGCCAGGTGGACAATGACCACAAGGAGGCCGTGGGCAAGATGGGCTTTGTCGTGGTGCGTGTGGGGCGGGCTTCCCCTCCCTGCCTTCCTCCCTTCCTCTTCCTTAGCCCCACTGCCGCACGAAGGAGTCAGCCTAGACCAAAGGAAGGGTTTCCCAATAGTGAATGTTGCTTATGACCCACATAGATTTCCTCCAAGTAGAACATTCTGTCATCCTCTCCTGGCCCTTCCATTCACCCATTAGGTCCCACTGCATAAGTCACTCCTGCCTCCTCAGACTGATACCTCTTCCCAACTGGGATTAGTTAAGAGTCTGAGGGACTATCTGTTTGATGTTGGCCTCGCACCAGGCTGTGAACTCCATGGGGAAAGACTCCATGCTGTTCCTCCCATCCTATGTCCCCAACACTTCCACCACTTCCTCACATAGGGCCTGGTATGCAGCAGGGAGAAAATAAATATTTGCTGAAAGGAAGGAAAGAATGAGGAAAGAGCATCCTGTCTTTCATTTTTATCGCTGGGGAGGCTGAATTCTACTGAGGGGAAGAGCCGTGCTCAAAGCCACACAGGGAGTCGGGGTGGCACCAGGACTAGCACCCAGGCTTCCCGATGCCAAGTCTGTGGGTTGCACTTTTTCAAACAGCCTCCCAAATAGATAGGTAGATTTGATCTTGTCAAGATGTATTAGCCAAGAGCAGAATTGATGATGCTTCTCCTTCCATCTTGGTTCTTGGGGGGTATGAGGGCTCTTGAGGCCTGGCCCCACCATGTTCTCTCCTCCTCCCACAGACCATGCTGAAGCTGATTCAGAAGAAGCTTCTGGACAAGATAGTAAGTTACAAGTCTTCATGGAACTGCTCTGCCCTCTCACAGCCTGAGAGAGGCTGGTCCATATGGGGCTAGTCCCTAAGAGGGGAGTGTCCATATGCTGTGAGGGGCCCCTGTCACCAGGTGCCAGGAGCCCACGGGTCCCGCCCAGGGGAGCCGGTGCTGAGCTCCACCCCTCCATGCCCACCTTCAGTGTGACCAGGTGATGGAGTTCTCCTGGAGCGCACTATGGAACATCACAGATGAGACGCCCGACAACTGCGAGATGTTCCTCAACTTCAACGGCATGAAGCTCTTCCTGGACTGCCTAAAGGTAGTGCCTCCTTGCAGCGGTGGCCTCCGAGGCCACCCATGCAGCCATTCTTCTGTCCAGGCTGCCCACCAGCCAAATCCGTCAGTGGCCCCTCTCCCCGTGATCCCCATGGAAGGGCAGTGGCGGACAACTCTCAGGGCCCCTCCCCCCCAGATTTGCTGCAGACAGAAGCTCCCGGCACCTCCCAGGTGGCCTGGCTAGGCCCTCTCTCAGAGCCCTCCCTCCAGAGAAAGGCCAGCCCCACCCTTCTTGGCAGTGCTTCCTCAGACGCCCAGTCTGGCTGGGGTCCACTGGGAGCTCAGCTGGACAGGATTCTGTCCAGTAGGGTGGAGAGAACTCATCCCTTGTTTTCTTGCTCTAGTTCCTAAGAGGATATGGTGAAACTAATATTTTGAGCTTTTGTAAAAGAACCATGTTTGTCCCATTTATAATTTTATAGGTCCCACTCCCACTCAGACTTTGATTTTGTGGCAAGGAGCCTCTACCACTTTAGTCTGTTATAGTGTGTACCCAGCACTATCCTAGGTGCACTAGAAGGTAGGACAATATATTGTACCCTCTCTTTGTCTAGTTAGATGCTCATAAAGCATCTAGGTGAACAATACCACATACTAACTAAGTACTAATTGAGGTGGCCCAATGGCTCTCATTTGGCCAGGAATTCCCAGAGAAGCAGGAACTTCATCGAAATATGCTGGGACTCTTGGGGAATGTGGCAGAGGTGAAGGAGCTGCGGCCCCAGCTAATGACTTCCCAATTTATCAGTGTCTTCAGGTTGGTACTTCTCTCCTTTACCTTTTTGCCTTGGTTGCCAGGATGCTCAGAGCTCTAATCTATGTTCAATTGCAGCAACTGCTCTTAGGCTAGGTTTCTCTTATAAAGGTCACCTTCCCTCTATAATGTGGTTTCTTATTCTTTCAACCTTCATAAGTAGTCTTCTCACTGATAAATCTTATCTTAGTGACCTCAGGGCCCTTTTAGAAGTCATCTGGGTATGGCTAGTAAGTGATAAAGAAATCAGTAGTACCTCCCGCGTATGGTTTGTAAGATAGGGTCCAGCAGCTGGTATCTGAAGAGGGACTTAGAAGGAATCCGACTCCATTTTTCTCTCTTCTTGGCAGCGACCTGCTGGAGAGCAAGGCCGACGGGATCGAGGTATCCTACAATGCCTGCGGCGTCCTCTCCCACATCATGTTTGATGGGCCAGAGGCCTGGGGCATCTGTGAACCGCAGCGGGAGGAGGTGGAGGAGCGCATGTGGGCGGCGATTCAGAGCTGGGACATCAACTCACGGAGAAATATCAATTACAGGTGCGGAGTGGGGAGGGTGGGCTGAGTGCTGAGACGGGACACTTATTCCCAGCACGGCCTGGCTAGAGCTTGCCTTTCTTCTAGTCCTCCGTCGGGTCTTCCTTACTGAGGTGAGGTCCACATACGGCACCGAGCAGAAAGGCACACAGCTCAGCTATACAGCTTGGTGCATGTGTCGTTCATGTCGGCACCTGTGTGTACCCAAAGCCTGCTGTTTACAAACACCTGATACATGTTTATTTGTGAGAAAAAAAGAGAAAATACAGACATGCAATAGGAAACAAAACAGAAATCATTTATAACGCCATTCGCTGGAAGAACCCCTCCCAACGTGCCGGCGTCTCCCCTCCCACCAGTGTTTGTACGCACAGATTTACTTACCTTCAGTCCAGCTGCCATAGTCCTTCTATCTTGTGACTGAATCTCCAGCCACAGATCTGGGTCTCATCATGTTCTGACTGGGTCACTTTCTGTGTGTGGATAGCCTGTCTTGTACTGATTGACACTGAAGTTGAAAACTCACATTGGGAGGAACGGGCTCATGCTTGTGGCCAACACTCCAGTTATGTCGTGCCCGAGGAGAGATGGAGGGAAATCAGTGGCCCAGGGGTTTGCACATACGTTTTTCGGGCTTTTGGACATGATTGCAGATGGCCCATAGAGGGCCACTGCAGTCCCCATTCTTCTGCTTCCCAGGGGGCTCTGTGCCCCCCCCCACCCCAAGCTGGGTCTCTCCTCCGTACCGAGGCCCCTAGCTTCTGCACCACCTAACCTGAGTCCCTCCTACTCCCTTACACGTCCGTGCTCTTGACCTTTCTCACAAAGGGGCTCCCTTTGTGCAGCCTGAAGCAGGTGGAGGGCCAGATGCCCCAGGTCCCCTGCATCCTGCTCGCAGTTTGTCCATAGGGCCCCTCGGAAAGCAGAAACCCCAACAAGGTGCACCCTCCCACCCCCTGTACCAGAGGTGACCTTGATTTCTCTTCCTGCAGGTCTTTTGAGCCAATTCTTCGCCTCCTTCCCCAGGGCATCTCCCCTGTCAGCCAGCATTGGGCCACCTGGGCCCTGTACAACCTCGTGTCTGTCTACCGTGAGTACCCACTCGCCCTTCGTTTGGATACAGGGACACTCACCCAGCTGAAAGCAGACTTGCCCTCAGAGAGCCTGTAGTACAGGCTGGGGACCACTGGGAGAGCCGGTTCAGTGTCTGTGCCTCTGAGCACAGCCCTCCGCCCACAGCATTTGTGGGACGCACAGCATAATGGCTGGCGCCTGCCCCACGGCCAGAGCAGGCCTGCAGGCAAGATGGCCCATCCAGAGTTGCCAGACAGCTTTCTTAATGCCTCCTGCTTCCAAATGAGTGACTAGTCGAAAATCTCCACGCCTTCTATACAACAGAGTAAGACGTACCCAAACAAAGAACTAACCCCTAAGGAAACGCATCCAAGAGAACAGGAGAGAACTTTAAACGAATCTCATTTCCCTCAAAGAGAGTCCTCCCCTCCCCTCCAGCAGAAGAACCTGAACTGTCCTCTGTTTGGTGGCTTTGAGGGAAAGGACAAAGAAGGTACAGTGCCAAGAGTCTTTATGACAGACCAGGTGTGACCCCTAGTTCTCTCTTACTTGAGGTTAGGTGACCTCATACAGGTTCTCTAACCTCTCTGGGCCTTTGGTTTCCTCCTCTGTAAAGTGGGAATAATGACAACACCTTCCTCGTGAGATCGATGTGAAAAGAGAACCCACATAAAGCCTGAAGTCTGGTACCTGGGTGCCATTCAGTCCTGTAACCAGCAGAGTGGATAAGAGTGTCAGCTCTGGGGACAGACTGCGTGGGTTTGAAACCTGGCTTGACCACTTGCTGTGTTACTTTGGGCAGATTTCTCAACCTCTCTGTGCCTCAACTGCCTCATCTTTAAGCTGGGATAATAACAGCACTTACCTCACAGAATTGCTGTGAAATAAGACACGTAAAGGGCTTAGAACACACTCCATACCAACACGTGTGCACTAACTGTTCAGTAAGCATTAGCCTTTTCTTATTATTATTTGAGATTAGTCTTACCAAAAAGTAGCACCTTGCCTCAAAGAGGCAGCGTAGCACAGAGGAAAGAGCCCTGAGCTGGGCCCCCCTCGGACAAGCCTCTGGAGTGATTTTAGATGAATTACTTCATCCTTCTGAACCTCAGTTCTTTCATCTGTAAAATGGAAATAATAAAAATAGCTGCTACTACACAGAGCTGCTGGAGATCCATTGAAATGCCCACGTTCTCCATGGAGTGTAAACCCTGGAGATACCAAGCACTAGAATGTTCTTTGTTGGAGTGAACCATGAAACCACCCAATAAGAAGGCGCAGTGGTTCCATCCTGGCTGGTCACCAGAATCACCTGGTAGCATTTTGTTAAAAAATGCAAACAAATAGTTTCCCAGATCTGTTGCATCAGAATGCCCAAGGGTAGGGCTTAGGAATCTGTATTTTTACAAAAACTTCTCAGAGACTAGAAGCCACTGGTTGGGGTGATATTTCCCATAGGGTGAGCTCTGGGGAACAAATTCTACTGCTTACAAAATAGGGGAGAGCCTTTCCCGAAGATTCACCCAGGTGGACGCCAGGCTGGGCAAACACGGCTCATCCCAGTCTGCAGCGGTGCCATTACCCAAGCCTGCGCCTTTGTCACACCCCTCTGGGAGGGCAGTCCTGGCAGCAGGGGTGGGTTTCTGGGCCCCTGGCTGAGGGAAGACCCACCCTGACCCCCTGCTGTCTGCCCCTGACCCCCACAGCGGACAAGTACTGCCCCCTGCTGATTAAAGAAGGTGGGATGCCCCTTCTGAGGGACATGATCAAGATGGCGACTGCACGGCAGGAGACCAAGGAGATGGCCCGGTAAGAGGCAAGCGGTGTTTCTGCTGCAGCCTTGATGTGGGGGAGTGAGGGACATGGCAGGGTCCCCTGGTGGTCAGGGGTGGCCGAACTCCCCAGAAGTTGGGTATGGAGGTGGACAGCATCCTAATGTCCAGCTGGGGCCAGAAACTAGATGATCAGGCCCCGAGTGGAGCATCAATGCTCTCGTTTGTAGGCTTCGTTTTCTTTTTTTCCCCCCAAATTCCACCCTCTCATCACTGGGCATTAGCAAGTCAGGTCAGAATTATTATTTCTGGCCAAAGACATTCCAGCTAAAGGGAGGACACTGTAGTAAAATACAGTCCCGAGATCAGGTAGGCAGGGTACAAATGAGTGTGAACTTGAAGGTCCCATTCAGAGTTGTCAGGCCTTTCATTGCTGTGCAGTGTTCACTACAGTCTAAAATATCACCGGTTCTGACCTCCCACTGATCAGTACACAAGAGACTCTGATGCTGCACGTCAC
The DNA here is from genome assembly GCA_028627145.1 of Eidolon dupreanum. NCBI lineage: Eukaryota > Metazoa > Chordata > Mammalia > Chiroptera > Pteropodidae > Eidolon > Eidolon dupreanum. The sequence continues at coordinate 157,879,745 of CM053509.1, read as the reverse complement.
CATCAGCAGTAACGACCTTGCTTTCCCCGGGATCCATTCTAGAAGGGAGCGTAGTTAAGTTTGCCCCAGTTCTAAACACCGTGTGGGGTAAAGCGTGTCATGGATCAGGGGCCTGGAGCACAGACGCTCCCAGGACATGGCTGGGCTGGGGAGCGCCAGCTGTTTCTGCAGTTATTTTTGGCAAAAGGCACTGCTTAAACATTAATTGACAGCTTCGTCTGAGTTTGAGAATGGTGAAATGAATGGTGCTCACAATCTCCCTAGAGAATCATCCGAAAAGACCATTAAAAATGTACGGGCCCCACCCTAGATCTTTTGTCCCAGGGAGTCTGGGAGGTGGACCTGGGAACATTCATTGTCAACAGGGATGCCAGGAGATTTGAGAAGCACTGGCTAAGACTGACCTGTAACCTACCCCAGGCACTGTAAACATCTCTGTGAGACCCGAGACGTCCATCTGGGTGGGCTTGACAGCACGTGTCAATGACAGACACTGAGCTCTGGAGAAGTCACTGCGTCATCACAACTCCTGTCCCACTCCAGGCATCCCTTACTTCCTAAAATGCCTCGGGGCACCTCTTAGCCCATAGAGGCTGCAGTGAACACCATCACCCATCCACCCCGACCAACCCAGAGGCTTAGTGTTGAATGGGAAGGCCATTCAGGGTCTGGGGTGACACCTGACAGCAGTGGGGCAACAGTTCCCAAGGGCCAGACTGGAGCAGGTGCGAGACCTGAGCACAAGCGGTGGTTCCCAAATGCTGCGCCGGGGACTGGCCGCTGCAGGGTGTCCGGGGCCCCGTGCAAGCCCTGCTGCCCTGGCCACACCCATAGCTCCGGGTGAATCTGGTGTGCAGTGAGTCTGGGGACCATTAACAGACTTCTGGGAAGGAAGAGGCCTGGGTATGCAGGGGAAAGTGAAGAAGGAAGACAGGATCCGAGGGTTTTGCAGGTCAGGCTTGAGCTGATTCAGGGGATCCTCTAACCCCGGACGCCCTGGGGCTGAGAGGTAGGGAAGTGAGGAATGGGGAAGGAAGGCAGGGAAAACACGGTACTGATAGAATCCACGGCCACAGTACCATTTCCTGGGTGCCTTGCGCCTGCTGGTCACTTGGCCAGCCCCTTTGTACACATCATCTCAGTCAGCATCACCATTAATGTTTGCCAACAAATTCAGCACCCCCGATCAGCCAGCCGGGAGGGACAAGGGCCATCGCGACTCAAGCCCGCCTTCCACTCCTCTCTCTCCCGTTGTCTCCAGAAAGGTGACCGAGCACTGCAGTAACTTTAAAGAGGAGAACATGGACACGTCCAGATAGAGGCCTCCGCCCGTGGCCGCCACTGCTCTGGACCGCCAGGCCCAAGGAAGCACTCTCAAGCAGCCCAGCTGGCAGACCCCCACTCGGGAGCCTCCCACTGGACGAAGGGACACAGGGGGACTTTTGCACAACCGACGCTTTTCCTTAACATTAGTGAGATATATATATTATATATATATATATTATTTTTTTTTGTTAGGAAGTGTGAAGTTTTGTGTGTATGATTTCTGTACAAAAACAAAAGAAACACTCCCTGAGTCCTTGCAGCTTCCTTGGCCATTCTCGAGCCCCAAATTCAAAGCCTTCGTCGCTGCCACACTCACGCCTACCCCCGCCAGACTAAATGCCTCTAACATTGTGAGTGTCCGGTCCTTTCCCTGTGATCTCCGACCCTGGCCTCGCTTCCTGTTCCGAGAGGCGGCAGACTTCGGCAGCCCCTCCAGCACCCTAACCCACCCGCCAAAGCCTGAGAATCTCATCTGGCTTCCTGGGGGTGGCCGATAGGGTTTAGGGATTCAAAGTAACCCCACTGGGTCTCCCAAACGCCTTGGTGCTCCCGGCTATGGGCCATCTGGGCCAAGGAAGTGAGCCGTGCCCAGGCCTGGGCCCAGGCAGCCTCCACCCCAGAGGTCTCTCGAGGATCGGGGCTCACAGTGGCCCTGCTGCTCTCTGGCCAGGCCCGCCTGAGGCCACGCTGCTATGGAGGCTGCCTCCTAGTCTCCCACCAGGTCCCAGGCTGTTGAAGGCCCCAGCCCAAGGCTGGTCAGAACTCAGGCAGATCCCACTGCCCCTTCTGCCAAACATACCCAGAACCTGCCCCCAGCTCTGGAAGCCAGCGCCTTCTGGGGCCCAGGGCTTGCTCCCTTACTCCCCAGCCCTTCATCTGCCCACAGCATCCAAGGTGCCCAGGCACCCCACCAGCAGAACTGAGCCTGCCCCATTCGCCCCTGCCTGCCCTGCTGCCCAGAGGCCCCCTGACCTGTCACAAGCCGGGGCTCCCCATGCCAGCCTTTCGCACGGCAGCAGGCGGATGCCTCCGGACCAGCACTTGGCACAGCCTGTGGGGGAGCCCCTCCCGCCCTGCCTCCTGCCTTTACCTTGGAAACCTCTGGGCTGCGTTTCAGAGAAGTATGAGGCCCAAATGTTATCTCGGGATAGCTTGTTCTCCCTCCAAATTGCTCCTGTGGGACAGAGGTGGGTGAGGAGGCCACTTAAGGACCGGGAGCAGGGTTGACTCTGCAGGCAGCCCCTGGGGCCAGGCTCTTCCCTCCTCCTGCCCTGGGCCTGTTTTTGGATTCTGGCATTTCTGTCTCCAGGCAGAACAGGCCGGAGCTGCAGCCCAGGGGCAAGGCGCCTGGCCTTTTTCTCCTGGAGTCTTTCCCTTTCAGCCCTGGGCCAGAGCTGCCCGTGTTCCCCCAGCTTGGCAGATGGGCCACAGCTGCCCCTCCCTTCCATGCTCTCGTGGCCTGAGCCAGACCCCAGGCAGAGCTCACATCGCATTGCTTCACCACCTGGGGCCTGGGGAAATGTCTGTACTGTGGGATATCACAGAAATACATTTTTGTGCAAAGTGGAGAAGAGCAGAGTGTCTTTTTTTGTGGAAGGGGTGGGGTCAGGACAGGCGTGGGCCCGCTGGGGAGGTGGGCCTTGAGTGTGCTGGAGAGGGTGCACGGTGGGTTTCTGTGCCTCGCCCAGAGGGGTAATCGACAGCAGCCTGGGGACAAATGGCAGATGGGGCTGGAGTGCCTGTTCCCTCCATGTTCTCTCTGCACCCCTGTCCCCAGACACTGAGGGCATAGCCGGCCACAGATCAGCCAGGATGGTTCGATCTGATGGTAGGTGTGAGATTACAATGCAGTACAACAAGCAGGAGCACAGAGTGGGCACCTCCTGTGGGCTGGTGGGAGTGTGCAGAGGGTCAGGGAAGATGAGTTAGCTGGGCCGCACTGTTTCAGGGAGTGGGAAGAGGCCGTGTAGATGTCAGAGACAGCATGGCGTGCCAAATGCAGTCAGGGAGGCTTCTTGCAGGAGGAGATGCACGAGCTGAACGCAGCAAAAAGACCAAGCTGCCAGGCCAGGCCATAGGGCGCCCGCGGCAGAGGGCCCTGCGAGGAGAAGGGCCTTGCAGGGAGAACCGTGAAGCACCCTTGGTGGCTGCAGCACAGTGAAGGAACGAGGGTGCAAGCAGGAGATGTTGGAGAAGTCGCTGCGGCCAAACCGTGCGGTTACCAGACTCTAGCTTTGCCCGGGACGGTCCTGGTTTACACCTACTGTCCCTGTGTAACTATCATCAGAGCCCTCGGTGCCCCTGAGGTACTCCTGAGGTTGCACCCAATGCGGGAGAGCTCTTCTCGGTGCTGGTACCTGATCAAGGGGGCCGTTCCCACACATGCCAGGCGGGCGCGGGCCCCGTGCCCAGAGAAAAACGTTCTTGACTTGACCAAATTTTAGCCAGGCTCCTCTAAGCTCTCTTTTCAACTAGGCCTCAACCTTGACCTAGAAATACTACACACTCTCAGCACAAGTGATTTCATCTGCCTTTCTCCCTCCACATGAAAAGACTTAAACAAACACTGACATACTCTCTAAGGGCTCAAGGTTGCATCCCTAGGATGCCCATAGCCCTCCTCCCTCTTAAAGTGCCTGCCTGAGAAAGCTCAAGGGTGCCAAAAGAATGTACTGTTTGCTTTAGCCACCATTTGACTATGGGCCCCACACAGCACGTATTTGTAGAGCATTTACTAAGAAATCCTTATAATTGTGACTCTTTCCTCTGTATTTGTATCTTCTGCTACTCAGGAGTGTCTTTCTCAAGAAAGCCATTCCTTTGAAATGTAATCCTCAGGAAGGATGGGGCCTCTGTCTCCCAGTCTCTGTGGGACAGGAGCCTAACTTCAGTTACTGCCAGCTAGCAGACACAGCAGGCCCAATCAGCACTTACACTGATCAACCCTTAGTAATTTTTCATTGCCCCGAGTCTGTTTAAGCCCTCACTGTTCCCTATCTTTTTTTATTTATTATCTTTATTTATTTTTTTAGGCGAGGCAACCCTTGGTTGACCTCATAATTACAAGGACCTTGTCAGCTTATAATCCTTTAATTTTTATGTTTTATACCCACAGCACCTGGTCTTCCTAGGTGGTCTCCCATCCAAGTACTAACCATGCCCGACCCTGCTTAGCTTCTGAGATCAGACGAGATCCGGCTTTTCAGGGTGGCATGGCTGTAGACCCATTACCTCTTTTTAAAATGCCCAGTCATTAATTGCTTCTCAGCCTTTTGGCTAAGACCAAGTGTCGTATCTGTTCTTATCAGTTTAAAATGCCCAGTCACTTCCGTACAAATTGAAGTGGCATTAGGTTCATGCTGGACCCTCTTTCCTACTGCAGTAGTACACTACTGATTAAAATCTGTCCTCACCACTTTAACTACTGTCCAATATTTTTATCTTTGACACCAGCACAGTGACTGACTCATGGAAGCTTTGTGATTATTTAAGTGGATAAGGTGTTAACGTTACTCGGCTAAATCCTGTCCCCTTGCGGCAATCAAGACTGAGTTACAAGTGACAGACACTCAAACACCTACCCAGGTTAATGAAAAGTGGGAGGGAATTCATTGCCTAATGCAACTGGGGACCCTAGAGCCAAGATCAGCTTCAGGCACAGCTGGATATAGGGGCCCAGACAATGTTAAGATTGTCTCTCAAAAAAAAAAAAAAGACTGCCTCTCATACCCCTTTTCAATGAGGCTTATCTCTGTCTCTTTATAAGTTGGCCTCATTCTTTGCCACATAGCATTAAGGAGAGCTGCCAGTTGCCGGTGTATCCTATACTTTATACTTGAGATCCAAAAGAATGCCCCCTTTGCTCTCAGCATCTATACAGTACTCTCAGGAATGATTCTGATTGGCCCTACTGAGTCACATGCTCACCACCTAGGACCAATCACTGGGGACAGCGAGATAGGGAACCAGGTTTGTGCAATTATTAGGGCCGTTGCCCCCATATAGCTTCCTGGAGTTTGGATGAGGACGGCTACAATGACTAGTGCTATATGGCTTATGGATTAATATGCAATTAGTGATTTTAGGTCTGTTTGGCATAAGCAAACTGAGCTGGTTATAATTATTCCTAAGAGAGGTAATATTAGGAATGGGTACGTTATGAAACTAGTTGTTGGGTTTAGTATAGTGGTAATTTGCAACATACCGTAGCCTCCTAGTTTGAGTAGTACAGCTGCAAGGACTATTGAGCCAGCAATTGGAGCTTCTATGTGTGCTTTTGGTAGTCATAGACGTAGTCCATATAAGGATATTTTTACTGGTTTGGCCCTCTAGAGTCACATGCCCACATGTGACTCTCCCCACCATATCGAGTGAGGGACACAGTTCCTTCGGAACCACGTGGGATGGGGAAGAGTCAGTTCTCCAATAGAAAAAAGAAATGTTGAGCTGACAAAAGGAAGTCAGAAGAAGTTACAAGAGGCGTTGGGAGGGGGCCAATCTGATGGTGAAAGAAGGTGGATCTTGGCATCAGCGGGAGGAGGGGTGGAAAGGCAGGGCTGAATGGGGAACGCCCTGGGGGAACAGTTGAAGAAGTTTGAGCAGGAAAGATGAAGTGTCAGGTTGGGCAAGTCAGTCTAGTAGGGTGTAGGTGTTGGCTTAGTTCTGTTCTAGTCACTGTATTTCCATTATTTAATCCTCCCAACCACCTTAAGAGGAGGGTACTATTATCATTATTATTGAGAGAAAATACTGCTCAGAGTGGTTCAGTAATTTGCCTAAGCTCACTCAGGCAGGAAGAAGCAGTGCTGGTATTTTTGACTCTGACCCATGTTGGGCCCCTCATAGCTAGAATCTGCACCACAAACACTTTGCTCTCATCCAATTTGCAATACCTGAAAATGAACAGTAAGAAGGTAAGGGTGTCACCACGGAGCAACCTCGGGGGAAGCGTCAGTCATCACATCTTTGAACCGGGCACAGTTCAACCTACAGTTACAACAAATACCTGGATCTTTGAAGCGCCCTGGGAACTGCACGCATGCGCAAGGCCGTGGGACTGGGAGCTCAGATCCAGGTCATCAAGACTCCCGCCTGCTCCTCGGCTTTCCAAAGTTACCTGGCTGGTGGGGGCTGGAGGTGGAGGAGTAACCGGCTGCGCGCGCGCCGGCCCCGCCTCCAACATCTTCAGGCACCTGTTGGCTCGAGGGTCTACTCGGCTGCAGCTGCCATCCAATAGGCAGCCTCCCTAGCCCAATCCGGCCCCGCCCACCTCCCGATCCACCAATCCCCGGGTGGCCGCGTCCCCTCTCCCTCCGAGAGCCCGCCCCTCTGGGCGCTTCTTCCGGGTGGGGCCCGGGGCCAAGGCGATGGCGCCCTGGGCGCTTCTCAACGCTGGGGTCCTGGTACGGACCGGGCACACCGTGCTGACCTGGGGGATCACGCTGGTGCTCTTCCTGCACGACACCGGTGAGCCGGATACCGCGCGACCCCAGACCCACCCGATCCCTCGTGGTTCCCCAGACGTCTGAGTCTTTGAGGGTTCCCTGCCGAAGCTCCCGAGACCCTGGGATTCACCCCATCTCCGCCAGCTCCTGAGGCCTTCTCCAGCTGTCATTCCAAGAGCCACCTGCTTTCCGCCTAATGCCCAGTGACGCCCTAATTAATCCCAGCATCTTCCTGATCCCTGTCAGATGCGCTATCCATCCCAAGACCCGTGCGGTGCCCACCAGATCCGACGACCCGACTGGAGCCCCCATCTCCCCTGATCCCAGGACCCACCTGATCTTTCCCAGGAATTAACTCCTAATCTTCCCTCCATAAGATTCCGAGGATCAACTAAATTAGGGACAGGCATTCCACCCAGCCCCAGGGCCACCAGCTGCCCAAATCCAGGTTCCCCACCATTAGGCAAGAGAAAACTCCATAGGGGTGTGGCCCGTCCCCTCTGTCCCCATCTTCGCTTCTTGCCCTGGTAGCCCCCATTCACCCCACTGACCCACCCCTGCTTCCATCCATCTCCGCTTTACCTGCCACAGGCCACCTCCAGCACAAGTTCTCACCCTCCCTCACTGCCACCCGCAGCAGCCCTCACCCCTCCCTCCTTGCTCCAGCCTCAGCCCCTGGACTGTGGGCATTCTCACTTTCCACCTAAGACCCATCTCAAGTTTCCTCCACAGACTTCACTCTTCAGCCTAAAAATCCTGCTCAGTCTCCCATCAGAAAGCACCCCCAACCCCTTTCCTTCTCCGCTACCTTCAGTAACCAAGGGGCATCAGTGTTATTCACACTCTGCTGTTTCATGCGCCTCACACCGCAGCCCCCCCCCAAAAAAAAAAAAATCCTCAGTCACCTCCGTGGGCTGGACCCTTCCTGACCTGGGCCATTCTCATGGTCCTCTCTGCAGCATCTCAGCATCCAAGGCTGCCGGCCCCGCCCTCCTGTCTCTGTCTCATGGGCATCTCAGGCCTGGCTAATCTCTCCCCATCATGGTGCCAAAGGCAGGGACCCCTCCTTCCTCTCCCCCACATCCAGTCAAGTCTGGCCCCTTCACCCCCTAGTCCTCCTCTCCACCCTTCCTGCCTGTGCCCTTGCCCAGCCTCCCTCCTGGATAGGCCTCTCCAGGCTTCCCCTCTGATCCATCTTCTCTCCACTAGGGGTATTTCCAGCAACATTCTGACCCTATAACCTTGTATGATTCTTTGCTGCCCTCCAGAGAAAGTGCAGATGAACTGCTTTTTTTGTTTGTTTTGCTGGCTCTGAACTTCTCCCTCCTATACCCTGACCACTTATCAAACCCCATCTCCAGGCCTCCGCTCAGCCAGGGACACACTCCCCACCTCCAGCTGTACCCTCCCCATGCACCTTCCCCCACACACCCTCCTCTTCGCCCGGGCCTTGCCTCACTCTCCTCCTCCCGCCTCTCCAGCGCTGCGGCAGTGGGAAGAGCAGGGGGAGCTGCTCCCGCCCCTCACCTTTCTGCTGCTTGTGCTGGGCTCCCTGCTGCTCTACCTGGCCGTGTCACTCATGGACCCAGGCTACGTGAACATCCAGCCCCAGCCCCAGGTAACCAGGGGGCCCCTAGGGGCCTGAACCCCTCCTCCCATCAACAGTAGACCCAAGGCCCCCGTAACAGTCTCATGCCAGGCTCTATGTGGAAGGCTTTCCTGGGGCATCTCAGTGAATACTATGCCAGCCCTTGAACCCCATCCTACAATGAGGAAATTGCCTAGGTACAGAGAGGGAAAGCAACTGCCAAAGGTCACACAGCCTTGCTCACCTCAGGGCACTCTGCCCTACTCCACCATCTCTATTACTCATGGGGTGGGCCCCACAATATACACACCTAGAGCTAAGCTGGCCTCCAAGGGAGACACCCACCAGTGTCATCTGCCTCCCAAGGGGACCCCATCTTATGCCCTGTCGCTTATTTTCAGGAAGAAGCCAAGGAGGAGCAGACAGCCATGGTTCCTCCGGCCATCCCCCTTCGGCGCTGCAGATACTGCATGGTGCTGGTGGGTGATGCAGGAACCTCCTGGGAGGGGTCAGGGCAAGGTTAGACTCTTGACCTCCTCCTGCCCCGGTGCCTTGGCCTCACCCCTCCAGGAAGGCCTCCCAGATTCAGGCGCCAACCTTCCCTCACCCCTTCCCTCACTCCTTCCCTCATTGTTGGGTCCAGCGGGGAGCCAGCGTTCAGCTCTACTCCCTCCGTGCCCACAGCAGCCCCTGCGGGCCCGCCATTGCCGTGAGTGTCGTCGCTGTGTCCGCCGCTACGACCACCACTGCCCCTGGATGGAGAACTGTGTGGGGGAGCGCAACCACCCACTCTTCGTGGCCTACCTGGCGCTACAGCTGGTGGTGCTTCTGTGGGGCCTATACCTGGCATGGTGGGTTGTGCCACCACCCGGGCTGTGGGGGGCGGGTGAGCAGCACGGGCCCACAGGGTGTGTAGAGAGCTGGAGCTAACTCTTCCTGGGCCTCGGACTCTCTTCCAAATGGCCTGCCCAGCTGGGCTCCCTGGGGCGCCCCTGCCCTCCCCCAGCTCTGGGCCCCCATCCCTGTGCTACTCCGCAGGTCTGGCCTCCGGTTCTTCCAGCCCTGGGGGCTGTGGCTGCGGTCCAGCGGGCTCCTGTTCGCCACCTTCCTGCTGCTCTCCCTCTTCTCGTTGGCGGCCAGCCTGCTCCTGGCCTCACACCTCTACCTGGTGGCCAGCAACACCACCACCTGGGAGTTCATCTCCTCACACCGCATTGCCTACCTCCGCCAGCGCCCTGGCAATCCCTTCGACCGTGGCCTGACTCGCAACCTGGCCCACTTCTTCTGTGGCTGGCCCTCGGGGTCCTGGGAGACCCTCTGGGCTGAGGAGGAAGAAGAAGAGAGCAGCAGCCAGGCTGCTTAGGGGCACAGGAGGCACGGCCACCATCTCCAGCCTGAAAACTGCGAGGGCCGCCCCCAAGGGCCTCGGGCTTCTCGTTCCTGCCCACTCCTCCCAGAGAAGAGTGGATGACAGAAGCCTGGCCTCAGTGGGCAGTCCTGCCTCCAAAGAAAGAAGGGGAGGAAGAGGACCTGTGGGGGCTACGGCACCAACACACAGGCTTCCGAGACCTCCGCCCCACCCTCCAAACCAGAAGGCCTCCAGAACACAGTTTTGTATATTTAATAATCCATAAAGCAAGTCAAGTATTAACACACAAAACGGACCACTCCTCACTGTGCCACCTTTCTGGTGCAGGTCTGGCTGGGAGGCAGAAGGGGGAGGTTGCGGGGAGGGGCACACCCCGCCGAGTGACTGAGCCAAGCCCTTGACAGCAGCCCCCTGGCCACCGCCTCGAGTCTCAGGGGCGGGTAAATGCCAGGCGAGGCCTGCACCTCCAGGGCAGGACGCGCAGCTGGCATCAGGTGGGCGAGTGAGGCTCTCTGACAGTCTGGGGAGGCAGGGGACAGGGACCCCAGGAGAAGCCCTCAGGGCTCCAAGAATCGCTCTGACACAAAGTCGAAGTCACGGAAGGCAGCCTGTTGACGGGCAGTGAGGGGGCTGCGGGGGTCAGGCGGGGTCAGGGCAGGCGGCAACCCCGTGAACTCGCCCTCGAAGTAGCGCAGGTCTGTAGGGCCACAGAGGGTGGGCGCAAAGGGGGGCCGGACAGCGCGGGTGAGCAGGGCCTGCCAGTCGGTGGTCTGGGGACAAGGGCAGAGGCGCCTGAGGTGACGTGACAGGAATGGCAACCCACATGTCCCTCAGCACCTCCCAGTGTGCCACCTCCGTCTGGGACCACTGCAGGCCTGGCCACTAACCCTGAAGAAAGGCTGCGTCTTTATCTCCTCAGCATCCTGCTCACCAGCCCCCAGGCGCTTCTCCGGGCACTTCTGGAGGAGCTGGGCAAGGGAACAGGTGCTCACTGAAGGCACGTGACCCCAGGCACTGCCACCTCCCCAAGTACTCCAAGCAGGCTGGACCACAGGGCCCCAAGGGCCGGCCGTGACAGGGCTGCCCGTGAGCCACAGCAGCTGTCTGGCCCAGCCCCGGACTCCGCAGTGATTACCTTCTGAAGGAGCTCAAGGCCTTGCACCGACAGAAAACGAGGATATGGGGCGTCTGCATTGACGATGCACTCAAACACCTCCTCCTCAGTGTCCCCTGGAAACGGGCACTGTGGGGGCGGGGGCTCAGCGGGTGCGTGGGCCACCCCCCGACACACACACCGAGCGAGAGACCCCAGGCAGCCCTGGTCCAGCACTCACCTCGCCCACCAGCATCTCATACAGCAGCACACCCAGCCCCCACCAGTCCACAGCCCGTGTGTAGGCCTCCTGGGTCAGCACCTCAGGGGCCAGGAACTCCGGGGTGCCACAAAAAGTGCTCGTCCGGTCCCCAAAGCCGATCCCTATAAACCAACATGCGCACCAATGCTGGTTCAATGTGTAAGAACCAAGAGCCAACCCTAGGACTGAATTCCATGCCAAGCCTTGCCCCCTATCCTAGGAGGGGGGAACAGTTTTTATGCCATCTGACAGGAGGGAGCTGCGTCTCAGCCAAGCTCACATGCCAAGGTCACAAAGAAAGCAGAACCCAGTGCCCTCTCCCAGCTCCAAGCGCAGGCTCTCCCGGGAGTCAAGAGCAGGCTAGGGCTCTTAAGAGCTCCTAGGGATGGGAAGGAGGCGCCAATATGTTAGCTGGTCATTGGAATGAGGGAGGGGGCAGGGAGATTTCCTGGGAGATGCTACTTGCCCACCATCCTGCTGGCCTGGACTAGGTGAGGAAGGCTGGAGGAGATGGGATCCTGGACAGGAGACACCCACCTTCCTTACATAGCCCAAAGTCCGCGATCTTCACGAAACCTTGGGTGTCCAGCAGAAGATTATCCAACTTAAGGTCCCTGAGGGTGAGGGGCAGATGAAAAGGGCCCTGGGAACAGTGGCCCTGGAGGGGGGCAGCACTTGCTCCTTCGCCCACACTCCCAGCACCTAAGGGGCAAGTTACCTGTAAATGATCTTCTTCTCGTGTAAGAACTGCAGCCCCAGGACCACACAGGCCAGGTAGAACCTGGAGGGGTGGTGTAGAGGGGAGTTTGGACCAAGGACAGCAGGGGGAGGGCAGGGAGGCACCAGGATGGCCATGGCCTTGGGACCCTAGATGTCCCAGCCAGAGTCAAATGTGGGTGGGAGACTGGGACGAGTTTCATGCTGTGGGTGGAGGGCAGGGGTGAGGCTGAGGGGTTCCTCCAGACAATGGCTCCAGGGTTGCCCTGAGTTTGCTGCCCGCTAATGACCTGCCCCTCCTGGGCGCTTAGGTTGTGCTAGGGAAGATGCTGAGTCTTCTCACGCCTTCATCTCCCAGCATCTTCCAGCTGCCTGCAGTTGGCACTCATCATGCCTATTTTTCAAATGAGGATCTGAGACTCCACGTAAGTGACATACCCAGGGTCACACAGCTAGTGGCAGAACTGATATGTAAGCCCAGACTTCAGAGCCCTGTTGGGCAAGAAATAACTCCAGCTGCCAGTCACTATTCACCAGTCCTTGTGCTCGGCAATTCATAAGTGTTACACTTATCTATGCAACAAGCCTATGAAACGGTCATTAATCCAATCCACAGCTTCATAAACTGAGCCCCAAGGTCATAAGTGCTGTGAGAGTTGATACCCAGGATTTAACTAAGGCCTCCTCAACTCCCTGCTTTTCTGCTGACAGGTGCCCTGAAGGAAGCAGGGTGAAGGGTGCCAGGGATAAGGAGGCAGGGAGCCTTGCTGGGAGAGGCAGACAAGAAGGATGGGAACCCACCGGGCCTGGGGCTCGGGGAAGACGTCCTCATGGATCTGCATCATGAGGTCGCCACCCGGTGCAAACTCAGTCACGAAGCAGGCGTGGCTGGAGGTCTGGAAGCAGGCGAGAAGGGAGAGCAGGAAGGGGTGCCCCGTGCAGCCCACAGCCTCCAGGATCCGCTTCTCGCAGTACAGGCTGCAAGGGCGGGCGTGGGTTTAGAGCGAAGGAAAACCTCTGCTGGCTGTGCCCTGCCACCCACGTGACACCTCGGGCTCACTGGGTCTTCAGTCAAAGTGACACATAGGTAGGGCGATGGTTTCTATGTATCAGAGGCTCACATGGGTCACTGAACCTGCACAACCTCCACTATCCCATTTAACAGATGAAGACACTGAGGTACAGAGATAAGAGGGGACCTGCCCAAATGCAGGCCATTAACAACCGCAGGTCCTCAAAAGAGAACCTAGGCCTGGCTGGCCCCAGAGTCACCTCTTCAAAGCCCCAGGAGTATTCTGCTGCCCTCTGGCACCACCAACCCAGGCCAGCCATCCTGGGCCCCCTCCAGGGCCAGGTGCCCTGTGGTGTCACCACACACCTCTCTATCTCGTCTCGACTCAGCACCTCCTGCTTCTTCAGCGCTTTGATGGCGTAGTATTTCCCCGTTCCCTTGAACTGAACCAGAAGGACCTGGGGACCAGAGAGAGGTTGGGTCCCGGCTGGGGAGTACAGGGGAGCCTTGCCTCACCTGCTACCCCACAGATCACGGTGTCCTCCTAGCCCAAGTGCTCAGGGATGCCCTCCCCCCTCCACTGTGCCCTCCTAAGGCCACTACCTTCCCGAAGTGTCCCCGGCCCAGCACAGCCAAGCAGCGAAAGTCCTGAAGCCGAGGGGGTTTCCTGCAAGAGAGAGGGCACAGGAAGTCCCTGGGACAAGGGCTGGGCCTCCACCAAGAGCCGCTCTGAACCCTCCAGGCCCAGTCCTGGGCTGTCTCCACGTATGGGCCTGGAGGGACAGGGGCCGGAGAGCCTGGGTGGGGGCTCCTAGGACGGCAGTTGTCTAGTCTGGCATACAGCTAGAGCTCAGTAACGTGAGTTCAGAGGGCAAGAACCTGAGAGCGAGCCAGTGACTATGCCAAGGAGCCATTGGGTGATGTAGCCATGGACACACAAATACTACAGTAGATAATGTCTCAGACAAGAAGTGAGCCTGAAGGTACCTGGTGGCTGCGGCTGGTAAAGATGACCCGAGTCGAGTCCTGAGCTCCATGTGGGGGCGTTTGGAACGCTGCGAGGGCAGAAGGGCTCAGGGCGGAGCAGGGCTCCCTGGCTCCCTCCCTCCCTCCCTCCCTCCCTCCAGCCCTGCCACTGCCACCCCAGCACCCCCAAGGCTGCCAGCCCCCACTCACCGGTATCTCCTCAGGGGTTGGCTCCTGGGGTAGGTAGAGGCGTGGGGGCTTGGGTGGAGGCCTCATCTCGTCTCCCAAGGGGGTCTTCTTGGGGGAGAAATTACTGTGGGGAGGAAGCAGACGCATGACGAGGCACAGGCAGATGGAATAGCTGGGCAGACGGATACACAGCCAGCCAGACCAAGAAACAGAGAGTCAGAGGGCAGGCAACAGGGACAGAATGACAGACACTGATGGCACATGGAGAGGTGGGTGCCGAAGAGAAGCAGGCAGTCTGGGGCGAGGTGACTCCTCACCTGGGTGAGGCAGGGTTGCTGGCCCCCCGGGGTGTGGCCAGGGTCTGGGGGCACCCTTTAGGGGGGCTGATCGTGCTTGGGGAGCTGCAAGGGGGCAGCAGGTTCATGACTAAGCGCCCCCAGGCCGCCATGCTGAGGTTCATCTGGGAAGCCCTCAGGAAGTCCTGACCTGGGGCAAAAGAGGGGGCTCAGTCCTGGGTCCCCCTGACACCCCTGCCCTGTCCCCTACACACAAAACCCTCTCCTGTCCATACCTCTGCGTTTAGAGAAAATGCGTTTCTGCCTCTGCAGCCGGGGCCTTCTCTCAATGACGGGGTCACAGAAGGTCACCTGCAGGGGCGGGAGGCAGGGCTGAAGGCCAGTCCCCTCCTACCCCACCTTCCACAGGCACCTCCTCTGCCTCCAGGATCCCAGCTGAAGCCTCCAACAGCAGCGATGCAGGACCCAGAAGGGCCCAGAGAGATGTGGTCAATGTTCTCATTGGTACCAGTGGGGAAACTGAGGCTTGGAAAGGAGAGGTGCTTGTCCAGGGTCACACGTGAGGCAAGGCAGTCAGGACAAAGACACTAGACTCCTGTGAAGTCCTCAAGAGGGTGTGGGATTCATTCTTGGCGACCTCCTGCCTCTGGGCCTCAGTCTCCACACCTGTGCACAGGTGGGCCACAGTCTCGAAGGCCCTTTTAGCTCTGATGGAGCCAGGGGCCCACAAGGTCAGAAGGCAGGAGGCACTGGGCACCTGGGCGAAGAGTAGGCCCTGTGGCACCAGGCTGAGGGAAAGCTGATGACAGGCATTGTCCAGGAAGTCCTCCAGCCGCAGGAAGGCCACGCCGCACAGCTGCCGCCAGTCCCTCCAACGCACCCCGATCTCCAGCTCCCGGGCCTGCGTCAGGGAGGCCAGGTTGAGAGTGGGGCGTGGCACCAGTCCCTACCTGGCCCACCTTGCACCCTGTGGCCCAAGGTTGCCCCCGGCCTCACAGAGGCCATTCTCACCCTCTCCAGGGGGATGACAAAGGCTTGGTCCCAGGACTGCTTGGCCACTGGCCCCCAGCCCGTCTGACCCACGATGCGATTGTCCACCTTCAGCACAGCCAGCACCTCGCCTGTAGGGCCAGAGCTGGGGCTCAGGGCAGGCCAGGAGTGAGGGTCTTTGCTGTCCCCCAACTCCCTCCATCCCCCTACTCACTGGCCAGCTCGCTTCCACCACGCTGCTGCCTGGCTTTGCCCCGAAGCCAGCCCTGGGAGGGGCTCCCGGCCAGCGTGGCCACGGGAGAACGGCCGGGCACAGCGGTCAGCAGCTGCTCACAGCCCAGGAGGCGGACCTGCAGCGTCCCTGTGGGAAGCGTTGCGGGGTGGGGAACATCGTCAGGTGCCACCCTCCCATTGCCACTACCAGTGGGCACCTAGAGCCCCAGGAACGCCACCTTCTCCTGGAGGTGGCTGAACCCAGACCCTGCCTGTGTTAGACCTTGGCAGCCATCTGCCTTCCTCCAGGCAGACCGACTGTGCCAACCTCCCCTCAGCGAGGAGCCTCCATGCGTTGGGGACAGCAGAGACACACAGACAGAGGAACAAGACTCAGACCTCAGCATGGAGCCACAGTTCTTGATGACACGCTGCTCAGGGCCTGGGGAGCACCGTGGCAGGGGTGAGAGCTTAGGGAACAGGAAGTTTGGCTTCCCGTCCTGTCCCTCCTCCTCCCTGGGCCTCAGTTTCCCCACCTGTACAGTGGAAATTAGGCCAAATTCTGCTCCACCTCCTACAACGGGTAAAAGACTATTTTGCCAACCAAGTGGATTCATTTGCAGGGTCACTAGAGTTTCGTGCCTTAAAGTTTCATCCCTCTAGTATTTTTTAAGGACATAAACTGGGCCTAAGAGCACCATTTAAGAAGTCTAGGCCTGGTGGTTACACTCTGAGAGACCTCATAAAAAAAGGTGGTGCCCAGGCTGAAAGATCATCTTAGGAGGAACAACTCAGGGAACTGGGGGTTTAGCCAGAAGACAGGATGTGGGGTGGCCCCAAGTAGCTCAATTCTAGACCTTTCAACAAGCTGTTTCCCATACTTGTCTGTTTGGTCAACTCCCATAAGCCCTTCAAGGCCAAACTCAGACACCACCTCCTCCAGGAAGCATTTCTGATTCCCCTCATCAAGGTGAGGGGGCATCCAGTCCCTGTACTTCCCCTTCTCAGCTCTGCTCACAGTGGGATGTGGCCTCTCCACCCCTGCACCAGCACCGAGCAGGAAGGCACTGGGCTCTTCAGCTGTGTCCCAGGTGGGAAGCTCAGGGCTTCCGAAGTTGCCGCTCTCAGATTATTTGGTGATTGCAATGGGGCTGCCACTACAAGGAGTCAGACCCACCCCGGGTTAAGAAAGGACTTTCTAATAGTCCAAACTGCCCAGACTGGGTACCCAGGCCCGCAGAGCCGTGAGCTCCCTAACTCTGGTGCTTTAAGCATTATCATGGTTACTCATTTAAATAACAGCTTCACTGATCAAGTGCTGACTACGCCAGCAGAGTGCTTGGCACTTCACACGCAACAACTCACTGAATTTTCAAAGCAACCCTATGAAGTAGGTGCTGCCCGCATTTTATAGATGGATAAGCTGAGGTGTGGAGAAAGGATGTCAGCTGCCTGTGGTCACACAGCTAGGGGGTGGTGGGACCAGGATTGGAACCGTTCTCCAAAGTCCCTCCCCACTATGTTTCAGGGTCCTCTCTGGAAGGGAAGAAGAGCCTTGAAGTGGGACTCCTGGCTACCTGTCATGGTGGTGGGCTTCACAAGTGTCCCTGAAGGCAGGGGGTTTCCAGACACAGCAGTCCGCAGCTCCCGGGCCACTCTGCCACGCAGGGGGTGGGCAGGAGGCAGTCCCTCCAGCAGCCGCTCCAAGGCCAGCCGCAGGAGGTCCAGCTTCTGGGAGGACTCCTGGAGCTGGGCCTGCGCCTGCAGAGGAGACACCAGTCCATGGGGCATGAGAGGGTGGGGACAGTGGCTCAGGCCACCTGGAGACACCCCCAATGAGGTCTAGACCGAACGTGCCTCCTGTTTCCTCACTGCCACCCCACCCGGCCAGTCCACAGTGCCTCCCGCCACTGCAGAGGGTGGTAGAGGAACGAGGAGACCCTCAGAGAGGAGCGGAGGCGGGGGTGGGCCCTGGCTGACCTCGGCTAGCGCCTTGCGGTCCTGTGTTCGCCGGCTACCCAGCAGCTTCACCACGTTCTTGGCGCCCTCGGCCACAGCAGCCTCAATGCGCAGTCGGTGCCTCAGCTCCTCTGCCAGCAGCTCGGGACCTGGGAGGATCGGGTCAGCACTCAGGCCCACGCCCTGCTCTGCCCTGCTGCCTGTCCCCACTCCTCAAGGCCTCACCTGGCTCGGGGGACCCACTGGCCTCCAGGCTGCTGATCTTCATTCGCAGCAGGGCCACCTTCAGCTGGCTGTCCCGCAGCATCTGCTGGGCAGCTGCCAGGAGCTTCCTGCCCTACGGGGTCATGACATATGCTAGTGCCAAGCCTCCCCCATCGGAGCAGGGCGGAAGCCAAGTCTTCCCCAGTAGGCCAGATGGAGAACTAGCCTCCCTGTCAGACTAAGTTTGGGGCAGAGCCTCTCCCATCAGACCAGACAGGGGCTGAGGTCGAGGTCCACGCACCATGCTGGAAGTTGGTCCTGGGGCAGAGCCTTCTCTACTAGACCGTGAACTTGGGCTGGAATTCACCCGTTAGACTGGCGTTCTGCCTTCTGTTAGACTAGGGGTTTGAGCCGCGTCTTCCCCACCAAGCTGGCACCTGCGACTATGTCTCCCCCATCAGACTCAGGGTTAAGATCGCATCTCCCTTATATGGTCACTGGCTGGGCTGCATTTTCCTATCAGAATAGAGGCTAGATCAGGACCTCCCTTAATAACCTGAGAGCCAAATCTCTCCCCATGAGAGCCCAGGAGCCTTACCTTGGGGGTGCCATTGGCATAAGTGTGGGTCATGTTCTCAGCCCCCTGCTTTATTTTCAGCTCCACCTGCAGCTGCCTCTGTAGAGCCTCCAGGTGCCGGGCCCTTGGCTGTTCTGCTGGAGGCTGGGGTCCTGGGGCCTCAGGTTCTGTGTGCATGGAGTATGGGGCACATGAACCCCCCCACCTGTGGCTTACCTAGCTCCTCCCCCACCTTCCCTCCGGCAGAGGCTACCTGAGGAGGCTCTGAGAGTGGTCAGGGCCAAGGCCGAGGAGCTGGGTCGGCCTGCCACCTCCTGTCCCCATGGGCCTGCCCGGACTCCTCACTCACCAGCTGGGCCAGGCCCGGGCCCGGGCAGCAGGATGCGGGCGTGCAGCTCCTGCAGCTCCCCATGCAGCTGCTCCAGACGGCGGTTGGAGGAGCGCAGCAGCTGCTGCACGTGGCCCAGGTGGCGGCGGTCTGTGGCCACCCGCCGCAGGTTCTCCACACCCTCCTTGATTTTCAGTTCCTTCTGGATGGCCCGACGGATCACCTCTTTCTCATCCTTGGGGGGCTGCTGGCCCGCCCCAGGCTGTGGAAAGGCAGAGGAGCCATGTTGCTCGGTCCCCACTGCTACCAGCCTCCGCTGACCACAGACAGACAGGGAGGAAGGCATGGACAGCACCCAGGACTGACACACAGCGTTTGGGAAGTGTCTCTAACTGCAGAGCTAGTATCCCTAAGCCGGGTGGAAACCCAAAGGTGTCCAGCCCAGGCTCCTGTCCACTGCATCAGAGAGAGAGAAAGATGAAGGGAAAAACTGGTAACATTCACGAAGTGCTCCTGGCTGTCAGGCCTGTCCTACGAGCTTTGCATCCCTGAACTTGCCAATCCTGACAACGACCCCATAAGATAGGTGTAGTCACTACCCCATTTTACAAGTGAGGAAACTGAGACACAGAGAGGTTAAGTAATCCACCCTAGGTCACAACAAGGAGAAGCAGACACCACCACCTCTTGGGCACCAGCCCCTCCCTGCCAGCCATACTTCCTCAGGCTATTCTCAGGCTGGAGTTCAGGCTAAGATTTGGGACCAGAAGGGAGGCTCGGGATTCACCCAAGGTCAGAGGGCATCCGGAGGCCTGAGTAGAGGCTGGGGCTATTTCCTTGATGCCTCAGTGCCCCGGGTGGGAAAGCAGAAGTACAGAGAGGGACTGGGGAGGTCTCAGGGGCCCACTCCCAGCTCAGCTCCCAGGGGGAAGTAGAAGGCTTTCTCATGACTTCACCCCAGGTTGGAGCAAGGAAGAGTAAAACCTCCTTCCCAGAGGCCATTTCAAATCAACCCGTGCCAAAACTGACCACAGCCCAGGGTAATCCATGATGCCCCCCACCCCCGCCCCCCGCTTCCACGGACTCTTGCAGGGTTGCCACCTTACCTCTCTGGTCTCCATCTCCTGAGCCCAGTGGAAGGGGTGGCCACCCTGGCCTCAGGGTCCCCCCACCCCAGGCCTCCGTGCCTGCTGGCCCAGCCGTCAGAGGGCAGGGGTGGGGCTCAGGAAATCCTTTGGCGGCTCTAGGCGAGAGGGCCAGAGCCAAAGGCCTGAGCAAACAAAGATCCCATGGAACTGGGGGCCCGGCCACCGGGGTCCTGAGTCACCCAGCTGCCACTGCTGGGTGGAGGTTCACAGGAAATCGGAAAATGTGTACAAGCCACTGCTGGAACAGGCGGAGGGACCTCCGGAGGAAGGGGGTGGGAGGGGGCAGACACAGTCCTGAAGGTTGTCTAAGCTGCTGGGGTGGGACTACTCAAGGGGCCTTGCGGAGGCCGGCTCACCCTTGAGCATGGTCCGTGGCCCTGTCTGCTCTGGGCTGGACTCCTGCCATGTGCTCCCACAGCTCCCCCATCTGCTCTGGGCTGGAACACACCTCTCCCTCCCCAGTAACAGACATGCACCCAGTCTTGGGCTGGGGGCCCACCCACACCTACTGCCAGCTCTGGCAGGAACCTGTCCCCTCGCCATTAGACCTGGAACCCTCTGCATACCGGAAGGTTGCCAGCCCCTCCACCTCCCATGCACATTCCCCACTGGCACCTGTGCGCTCTGGGAAGGGCCCCCCAAGTGCGTGGGGACTCGCGCCCACCTCCCCGCCTTCTCCCTGAGCATACACACTCTTCTACCCCTAGGTCGCTCTCCAACGTGCCTGTGCCTCTTTGCTTTCCTTGCCGATGCCCATCGGCCCTGAGCCCTACCTGGAAGAACCAATTTTAGGACACTTTGGGGCCCACCCTGTTGGCTCTGAGGTTTCAGAAGTACTCATGGGCTGGCCTGGCTGGAGGTTCTGAGTCACTTGAGAGTGTTTTGGGGACGTTTCCTAGTGCTCAGTTATGCCCTGCGAAGGGACAAGGGGGGCGTGGGGCAGGGGCTGGAAAGGGACGCGGGGCGGGGGCGGGGGCGGGGCCGGGGCTCCGGGCACCCGGCGCGGCGGTGAACAAGGCCTCCCGCGACCCCTCGGCCCGCGCCCGCAGCCCGGCTCTGCCAGCGAGGTTCACCTGCCGCGGCGCCCCCTCCTCCATGGCGCTGCTCCCGCCGCTCGGCCCCCTCTCTCCACCACTCCGGTTCCGGAAGCCGCGGCCCCTCCGCCAAGACTTTCAAACTTGAAACTTCCCGGGAAGCGGCACCGGAACCGTGGGATCCGGCGCCCCCTCCCGAGGTCCGCTGGTCCTCCGAGGAACCTGGGATCAGCGCCGCCTCTCGGCCAAGCCAGATCGGCGCTCGGGACCCCGGGCCTGAAGCCGAGGGCACAGCGCCTCCCCCTGGATCCGACGTCCCGCGGGATTTGGGACCCAGCACCCCGTTGGAGGCCGCAGTTCCCGCCGTGTACGGCATCGACCCCCGCCCCCAAACAGAAAGGCGGGGACATCTCCCGGGCTGGGGTTCTCTGGTTGACCCACCGCGCGCGCTGAGGAGCGGGTCCGAATGGGGACAGCGCCGCCTGCCGGCCTCAGGGCGCTACTGGTGTGGCGAGTCCACTCCAGGTAGGTCTGCCTTCTCTTCCTTGGAACCCCACCACCTGGCGCCATCCCTAAATTTCTCTCCATCTCAGATATTGGTGTGAAAATGGCTAATCCCAAACCCATCGCCCCCACGAAGTCTTGGCCTCGTCTAGACACTAGAACGTACCCGCGTCTGTAAAAAGTAAACCCTCTCCCACCCAAATTATGCTGTATTACAAACCAACCAAAATGTCACCCAGGCCCCCATCACTTGACCCGATTGTAGCTTTCGGGTAGGCCAGAGCCACTCACTGTTCCACCACTGTTCCAAAGAGCCCATCTGAAGAGAAGATACACCCCGAGAAATAGCCACTATCTCAGTTAACCAGCCAGCACTAGACGTCCTGGCAACGGAGTGCCTGTGTAGAGGATCCTGGCTCTCTACTGCCTCACCTAGGGCTGTCTAGCCACTTCTCGGCATCCAGTGCTCCCCAGCACCTTGTGCCATGGCTTCACTGAGGAGCCATGTCTAAGGGGTCAGAAGGTAAGGGTCAAATATTGAAGGTGGCTTGTTTGCTGACTTGGAATAGGTGCCCTCCAGTGCTTTTACTGAGAAAACCATGTTAGTTCCACTTTGCTCTGACCACCTCCCTCACAGACTGGAAAAAGTAGGTTCCCCTGCAATGGGAAATCAACCAAGTGGCATCAACAAATACAAAGGTAAATTGGTTCAGTGGAGGATATGCCTACATTTCATAACCAGAGACAGGCCGGGACTTTCATGTACATACATATTAGAGTCATAGGCTAGCCCAGCACATAGTAGGCTCTTTTAAGCAGGGGTTATCAAGCTGCCCTAAACTGAATGTTAACCATAATTTAGATGTAAGACTATCAGCTTCTGACTACAGGTCATAGGCTTTAGGGAAACCATGAATGGTTTGGTTTTTTTCAACCTAGTGAAGCTTCCCCTGCAGAAAGATGGTTTACTTACCATCTTGAGGATCATTTATGCCCTCCTACAGCCAGAAAGCTAAACTATGTCGAATAATTTGAAATTACTTTCCAAATTGGCTGAGAAGTATTTCACTGCCTCATGAAGTTCAGAACTAGAATTCAACCAACTTTCCTAATAAACTCAAGCCAGGCAAACCTACAGGGAAACAAAGTTCCAGGCTGATGGACGAGGCTGACCAGATAGCTGCCTGGTGGTGATGGTACTTAATGAAACTAATTCTTAGGAAAATTGACATTCACATTCAACATCCAATTGATAGCAGATAGTGAAAACCAACTCTCCAGCTAATTGGCTGTTAAACTGTATAACCATCATCCTGAAAGGAACACCAATTTCTTCCTAGCAGGGTACATTCCTAGCAAGGAAGCATTTTCCCATTTCTATATACTTTATTCTCGGGATTGAGATATATACACATTTAGATTTGCCTTCCTTGAGTAGTATCTAAGTACAGTGTCACCAACTAACCAAGATGGCGCACACCCTCCACTTTAAAAAAAAGTCCTCTCGATTGTACTCATCGCAAAGCTGCAGTCCTCTCCTTCAGACCTGTTAAAAAGCAAACCTGTGAGTCCTCAATGAACACAGCCATATACTCAAAAGGGAATGGTCACTGCTGGGTGTGGATAGAATTTGTAAAGTAAGATGTCCTCTTGAAACAATTGGAAAGGCTACGCATTCATCTCCTAAAGAACTTGTCTCAAGTCTTCAGGCAATCTTTAAAGTCTTCACCCATTGCAACTGAATTCCATTCTTGCAATAGCCAGGAAGGGTTCATAGCAAAATCTAACAAAAAAGGCAGAAAAACCAAAACTGTTTCTGGGACCAAGTAAAACCGTGAAACTAATTGTTATAAAGCAGTAAAGATTACCAAATCAATTAAGAAACACAATTGTCAAGGAATCCTCTAAAACCCAAAAGGCACCATCAAGTCAGAACTCATACCTTTCACATCCTGACAGCTACCCACAAGAGAAGCAAGCCAGATGTAAAACCAATGTGTCAGCCCGGCAAGACACCAGGTCTACATATTAGAGCCTGAGTTGGGTGTAATAAGAAGGGCCTGTCATGGAAGGAATACTTGTCTTCTAGAAACCAGGCCAACATTGGAGAAACCAACATTAACCTCAACTGCAGGGATGATCTAAAATAGAATATTCCTTAAGGTTTTGAAATTAACGTTAAGGCACATTTTAAGTTACTGCCTCTATGCCAATTTATGTGACATTCCCCTAAGCTAAAGCTAGCACAGTGGATGTCCTCTTCCCAGAGAAACAAACTCTGAACAGCCACTCTATTTGCTCTTTTAATGTCCTGTAGCAAAGGAGTTTTGAACCATTTCATCTGGCACTTTCCAATATATACTTGCCTATGGGCTAGCCCGAGAACTTGCAATTGGGCACAAAGCATACTAGCTACTCTATGTTAATGTTGCCACTTTGTTTTCCCACAGCTTAGTACTCCATGAGACCTGCAGGAACAGGGTGCTCTGCAGGGTGACCTCGATAGTTACCAGTAAATTACTTTTAGAGACTTCATTTTTGACTGCATTCCCCAAATAAAAACATTATGAAATTCCACTGAACGTGATCTATAACCTAATGGTACCACGATCTCACCAGCACATAAAAATCCATTTTTGTTAAGCTGTAACTTTGTGAAACAAAAAATCGTAGGACTCCTTAACGTGTATTAAATCAAGTGACTTTTTTCCCACTCGTGAAAAGGTCTTTACAAATGCTTAGACTTCAAAATCAAAAGCCCAATCCCTTCGGGAACTTACATTCCAAGTAACGTGGTAACATGTCCCTGCATCTTATACATACCTTTTCACGAGATGTTACCTGTACTATACTTACTGCTTAACTATTTAAGTTCCGCCCCTCCCCTCACTATTAACACACAGAACAAGACAAAAAAATTAACTTATCATCTAAATCCGAAAGCAAGAAACATTTCTCTACAAAACAAGGAGAATGACCCCAGTCAAAACAAATCTTTATGTTCCTTTATTGGAGCAAGATTCCTGACCAGTATACAGTGATGTATTTACTAAACAGACCTGTGCAGAAATTACATACTATCCATCTAGATAGGTTTTCATTACACTTTGCCTATTGATGGAATAGTTCCATTTATAAAGTTTTATACATCAAAAAGCTTTGAATTTGACCAGGCTGTCCATTAATTCAACTCTGAAAAAGTGGCATTTAATTTTAGCTACTATTATTTTACAGCATTAAAAAGCTTAGGCATTAGGTAGCTTCTCAAAATGTTACTCTATGCACAATGGCAATCAGCAGACAGAGCAGAGTCCATCATCTTACCCAGATTCACACAGACGGGTCTCATTTGAGAACTATACGCTAATAGCTGGTACTTAGAGACAAAAGTACTCCTAACCTGAGTTTCTTACCACCAACACGGACTTCTTACTCTGAGAGCCTGTCTCCTAGGCCACGTTTTACAGTGGCAACAAAGACATGCCAGCAATTGCCCCGTGTGTAACGGCATTAGAGCACCAGGTCTGTCTGATGGTGGTGGCAGGCACTATTATATCCAGGTAAATAAAGGCCCGTTTTTAAAAATGCCAATTTGAAATACAAATTGAGGGTACAACACACTCAGAACTGAATTTTGAGCAATCAGGTATCCCAATGATTTGAAAATTTTCAGAAACTGATGGCGAATTGTACCCATGATGTTTCCCAGCTATGGAGACATTAATACATTGATTCAAATCCCTTTACTCAATCCACGTAGCCCTGAGGTCATCCTGCAAAGTGCGTATCAAAAAATACGGAGTTAGGGTGACAAAGTTTGACAATATGTTATACAAGTCAAACCTGTTCTGAGAGAAAAGCATCAAATCCTTTGTGTACACATTTAGTTTTATTGTAACAAAGCAACTTGTACACTTTTAACGTTTAAAACTGAGCATCTTTCCTTTCCAGTGAAACAAAAAGAAAATTTAAAAATAAACAGGAACAAAATTACAATAGAGAATGTCAATTCCGAATAAGATCCTACAGGTTCTGCTGATTCTCCCATCGAGTGGCAGGGCTCAAGTCATCATTAGGAGAGAATTTTATTTTAAAAGTGTCATCTTAAACTGCAAGGATGTCCGTTAAACATCACAATTAAACATGCCAAAGGAGAAGCCATGTTGTCAAAATGCCCACTTAACCCACCCAAACATCTCAAACCCACCCTTTGCTGACCTTCTATAACCCCATTTTTTTTGTTTTTTTTTTTCTTTTTTTTAAACAAGAGAAAGTAGACAGATACATGTTGGTAGATGCTAACTGTCCATATTCACATAGAGACACAGTGTAATCTCTGAGCCCAATATACAGAGAAAGGAGGAAAAAAGCTAGAATTCTATGCACTACTACACAGGGGCCTAGCACCCTCCAGCTTCCAGCAGAGCTAAGGGAGCAGAAGGTTTTTCTTTTTTCCCACAGAGCACGGTGTTGTTGATTCATAGTTTTTGTTGAGACAGGAAGGGATAAAAATGAATTTGGAACAGAAAGGGACAGAGATTCTTTTCTCACTGTATTCTGCTCAAGGTATTTCCCCCCAACAAGGTGAGAACCATGGTGTAAAGGAGAGAAAAGAGACCTCAAAAACAGGGAGACTGAGCACAAGAGGGGGGGAAAAAAAAAAGACTGCAACTTGCTCCCAGGGACTGGAGAAAATTAAAAAAGGTTGGAATCCATCAGTGTTCCATTAGTCATCTTCTCCTTCATCTTCCTGTAAGAAAAAAAAGAGGACAGTTACTCTTACTCTTTAGGGTTAATTCTAATATCATTCCCCAACACTCACAGGGACCGTGACGGCCTCCACAAAACATGCTGACATATGCCATGAGACACTTAATTTTATGAACCTAAACAATACTGCATCAAATCTCGACTGAAAGACTCAGTGATGTTGTTTCAGATAAAGAAACTTTTCAGTACTAACCACATCACTGGACATCTTTCAGACCAAATAATCCAAACCCAAACCAATCTATCCCAATCTGACTATAAGTAAATTTTAGTTTGTCCAAAACATGCAAATGTGTTATTTGGGAAACTTCTCAGAATTTGACCAGCTGCACTCTCCGCATTACTAAATATACTAAAGTACTGGCAAGAGGATAGAATGTAGTAGTCATAAAAACGAACCACAAAAGCAGAACTATTTAAATGTGATAAAATGAGCTTATCAAAGTATCTTCCAATCTTGGACAATAGAACAGCTTATCTTTTCTACAAAACCCCTCGTAATTAGTTGAGTCCGTTCCATTATATAATATACATAACCTCCAAAGTAACAAGGTGAATTCTTTAAAGATTACTTTTTACTTAACCAAATTTTCTTTTACCTCTCCTTCTTCCCCTTCGTCATCATCTTCGTCTTCTTCCCCTTCATCCTCATCCCCTTCTTCATCAATATCTTCCAACCCTTCTTCTTCTTCGTCATCATCATCATCTTCTTCTCCTTCCCCTTCTTCATCATCCATGTCGGGAACCTTCGAAAACCAAAAATTATCTTAACTCATTTCCAAAGAAATGAGACAAGTGCAATCTTGGAAAAAAAAAAAAAAAAAAAAAAAAACAAAACATTCTCAACTTACCAAGTAGTACTGTAATGGATTTGGCCAAATATCATCTTTGATGACTTCTCCTAGCTCATCTGCACCTGCATCAGAATGGTCGGTAAACCAGGTAAAGAAGCTCTCTGGTTCCTCATGCTGTCTCTTCCTGCTGGCTTTATTCTGCGTTTGACTTGAACGTTTCGTCAAATCCTAAACGAAAACGAAAAAACTTTTGACAAAGGCTCTCGGCACTCTAAAACATCTAGATTCCCTATTACTTAATTAGATTTTTAACCTGAAAGCAGAACAACAAAAATGGGACGTAAATGTTATCTATATTATCATTATTTAAAAGAAATTATAAAATGTAAAGAAAAAGAAGTCCTAGAATTTTAGGTCTACAAAGACTTGTCAAATTTGTATGACAAGTCTTTTCCAAAAAGGTACCATCTAAATTTAGCTTTTTCATAAAATTAGTTCCACTTTAACAGTCACTACCATAAGACAGTATAACAAAATATACTTATTAATTAAACGCAGACAAATATTTTGGCAAACAGCAGGCCACTTTGAAAAGCTGAACCACCAATGTAGAAACCAAAAAAATTCGGTCCATTTCTTTAAAAATTCGGTTCAAAGCTATATTATATTTGACTTCATTTTAACACGCTGGAGTTTTTTATTCTAAGGATTTTGCATTTGACACATTACCAAAGCACCAAGTGTTGGTGAATGATTCAACTAAACCAAAATACACAAAAAGGTATTTTTGCCCAACAATTTCTCAAATACCTTTCCAGATTTCCATTTGATTTCAGTGGACTTTGAAGATGGATCACCACTCTCATTCAGATGAAATTCTTTGGAGAGAACTTTATTTTCGAAGTAAGGATTTTCATCAAAATACTGTAATAAATAATTAAAGGATTAGAAATTAATACAAACAGCTCTCTTATAACCAAAGCTCAAGTTAATTTCCATAGTGGCCAACAAGATGAGTTACTGATACTTACAAAATCTATTCTGTAACCTGATTTAATATCTTCAAATTCTGTCACTTCAACTCTTGTCAAATAATGCAGTGCCTCTTCATCCTCTTCCCCAAGCAGTGCAGACACTAGATCAAGCAAATTACAGGTCAAATGGATATTAAACAGACGAATGTTAACAACATGCAACTCAAGTGCTTATTAAAGCACTTCTAAATGTTTCCAGATTCAGTGAGCACCTTTGGTTTCATAAATCCACTAACTGAAAACCAAATGGCCCAGAACGTCAGCTCTTTTTTTAATCAAGTAACTAAAGGGAATCCTCAGCTAGAATGCAGTCTCTTCTAAACAGAAAATACTAATTACAAGCCTCCCCTCTCTGAGTGGCCCAACTTCTGCATGTAACCAATGTGTCGGACCAAGTCCTCAAACAAGGTCCCTCCACTCCTTAACAAATGGATACCACACACTCTTTAACAATGCTCTGCTATGACATACCTTGTGGATGGTTGACAAATGTTGTTACCCAAAAATTTGGGATTTTGGCGATCAATTCTGACCTCTTCTGAAAAAATGGTTGGCGGAGTTTGTTATATTTCTGTTCTACTTTCAAAATCTCCTCACTGGCTTGTTCATTAAGTCTGAAGCAAATGAAAAGATATGTTGACAATGATAGTATCTGACAAACAAAAATTGCTGAGACTACCAAATATTTACTATGTCAGCTTTAGAAGAGTGCAAAGTACCTATTCATAATACCCAAATCACCTAGATTTTTGTAGCTATAAACAAGTCAAAACTAAGATGGCAATCTGATCTGTGATATCAATAGACACTCAATATTCGACAGTTCTTAAGTGCTCAAACTGAGCATTTTGGTAACATTGTATAGTTACCTCGATTACTCTATTACCAGGCTAACTTCAATTGTTTCCCACAGGCAGAGCAAAGGGGGGGGTGGGGGGAGCCTGCTAATCAAGTAACAAAGTTATAAGGCAAGTCAGAGCAACATTGATGCCACAATGTTAAACTGTCAGAATTCCATGCACTACAATTCAGACAACTTGTAGCCTCTGAAAACAAACCAGGTCTTTACAAGGTCAATGTACTGTCATCAAAATCTTTTTGGTGACTACAAACGTTTCACAGAAAAATAACACTAACTTCTAATTTCCAACTAAGTTAAAATCATCTCCACTTAGCCAGATGACAAAGATCTGACTATAGTTTCATTGGTCACCAGACCATAAGATGCATTTC
This sequence comes from Eidolon dupreanum, assembly GCA_028627145.1. Taxonomy (NCBI): domain Eukaryota; kingdom Metazoa; phylum Chordata; class Mammalia; order Chiroptera; family Pteropodidae; genus Eidolon; species Eidolon dupreanum. The sequence goes on along the minus strand of CM053509.1, from coordinate 157,850,695 downwards.
AGAAAAACTTCTCCAAAGCAAAATCTTTACCTGTCTATTTCATTTTGTACTTCATCAATATGTTCAATTGCTTCTTGCTGTTCTTTTTCTGCAAGAAAAAGGTGTGTCAATACTAATATAATAAATTTAACCAGCTTTCTGATGTTAACACTGTCTGATGTGACTTATATCAATAAAGCTGGTTATATATGAAAAAAAAGAAACTGCCTACTACAAGGCATGCCCTCCACGTGTTCACGCAAGTAGCTGACAAATTACTTTTTAATTAGAAGACTGTTCACAAATCATGCTACCTGCTAGGATATTCGAAATGTTTGTAGCACTTTTTAAGAGTTACAAGAAAAAGATCGATTGTTTAAGTTTCTATTATGAAAGATAAACATTATTCAGACATTGTTAAGTATTTATCATTCATCACATTATGTACCTACAATACACTAGTAGTGGCTGTTAACTGTAAAGAATACGGAAAGTAACCCATGACGATAAAAATCAGGACACGTATCTCAATGTTAGAATCACTTTTCATAGAAAGCTGAAAATATCGCTCAAGTATCTATTGCAATAAAGACACTAGGCACTCCTACAAAGGCAGGGAAGGGTCGCAGAACTACCCCCACCATCGTAAACACTCGACTTTTACCTTCTGAGAATATGAACCCCCAAGTTTCCTATCTGACCGTCCTCACCCCTCCAACCCAAATTCGGGCGGGCTGATTTCAGATGCGGCCCCACACGACTGTGGAGCACACTTGCAGGGAGCAAGAATGAAGTCAGAAAACTACGAGCCACACACGGGGGAGGAGGAACGGGAGGTGTGCGGTGGAGAAGGTGCCCTTTTGTCCAGTAAAGACAGCGGAACCCACAAGCTAAGTGGGCGTGAAGGGGCCCGATCGCGCGGTTCATTTCCGGTAACCATCCCCGGTTTTGCAGCCCCCCTGCCGAGAAAGCCTTTACGGGAAACGCTAGGTTTTTCCAGAGCCATTGTAAAGACCCGCCGACAACCTGGCAGCCGCGCCAGGTTTCCCAGCGCGCTGCCGCGCCGGGGTGGCCGCCCCACGTGGGGAGGACCCGGGGCGGGTCGGAGCATCCTCCCCGGCGGCCCGGGGCCCAGTGCGCGGCCGGCCGCGTGCTGGCCCGCGCCCCCACCCCGCCCCAGCTCCAGGCGGAGGGCCGCGCCGGGCCCGGCCTCCGGGTAGGGGGACGGGGCCGCCGCCCGCGGGCCGGGCGCGACGGGGGAGCCGCGCGGAGGCCCGGCCGCGGGGCCGCGTCCGGCCGCACCATGTGGCGGCGGCGGCGGCTGATGGGAGCGAGGCATCATGGCGGAGCACAATAAAGAGAGGCTTCTCGGGAGGGAGGGAGGGGGAGGAGAGCGAGGGAGGGGGGAGAGGAAGGGGGGGTCTCCTCCGCCCGCGCCGAGCAGGCCGCAGCGCCCCCGCCTCGCGGCGCCGTCCGCCGCCGCGGCGCCACCCCGGCCTCGGCCCCGCGCGCACAAAAAAGGGCGCCGAGGCGCGCGCCGGCCCGTCCGCCCAGCGCCCCCCGGGCCCCGCCGGCGGCCTGCGGGCCGGGCGGGCGGCGAAGATGGCGGCGCGGGCCGGCCCCTGCCTCGCCTGCTCCTCACCTGAGGTCTCGTCGGCCCCGTCGTGGTTGGAGTTGAGCTCCTTTTTACTGACTTTGGCCGCCGGCGCCGACATGGTGCTGCTCCGCGGTCGGGGGGGGAGCGGGGAGGGGGAGAGAAGGGAAGGCGAAGGGGGCGGGCAGCGGCTTCCCCTCACGCCACACGCGCGGGCGCTCGCTCGGTCCGGCCGCCTCCTCCCGGCGCCCGCTCGCTCGCCCTCCCCCTGGCTCGCGCGCACTGCCCTCGCGGCCTGGCGACGCGGGAGGGGCTGGGGCAGCGCGCCGGGCCCCGGCCCGGGCTCTTGCTTACGGAGGGGAGGCGGCGGCGGCGGCGGCGGGCAGGCGGGCGGCTGGGCTCCCTCACTCACGCTCCGCGCTCCGGCTCGCTGCTCGTTCTCCCCGAGCCGCCTCCTCCTCCACCTCCTCCTCTCGGCGAGGGGCGGGCGGCAGGGCGCAGGCGCGCCAGGCCCCGCGCACACGCCCCGCCCCCGGCCGGAGAGGCTCGCGCCGCGCAGCCATTGGCTGCGGCGCCGGGACGAGGGGGCGGGACCGCGACGAGGAGACACAGGGCCTGGCGAAGAGGCGGGAGGAAGGGACGCGGCGACGTACGGGCCGGTCCCCCGCGCCGCGCTCCCCTCCCCCGCTTTCCCCTTCTCCAACCCGACCCGGGACATTTGCGCGCTACGGGCGCGCGGCGGCTCGAGAGGCGGGGCCTCGCCGGGCTGCGCGCAGCACCCCCCCCCCCCGGCAGGCGCATCACGTGGTGGCGGAGCGGCTTCCCTTCTCCGCGGGGCGCGCGGGAGAGGGGCGTTCGCAGCCCCCCAAAAGTGCAGGCCTCGCAGTAGCTTGGCTTCACATCGGGACCCAGAAATACATCCACCACCGGTTCTCCGCCCTGCGACCCTGCGGGGGCATCCCTCCTCGTGGAAGAAAGGCGGCATCTCCATCCTATGTTCTAGATGCTGCTGTTCCGACCATTCAGGCTCGTTTGCAAAGCCCAGCGCTGTCCAGTCCACTCACAGGGCCTTGTCCTGGCTTTGATTTCAAGCTCCGCCCAGCAGGCTGTGCGCCCTTGGGCAAGTCACTTTCCTCCTCTGTATCTATTTCTATTATAAAATTATAAATGCCCAAAACGGCTGACAAATGGGAACGTTGTTTCAGGGGTGGCATTTAAGCAAGGCGGCCCTGAAGTGGAAGTCCTCTGACGGCAAGGAGAGGCCATATTTTGACCCAACTAAGTGCCTAATGCTTGCAAGAAACGCTATCTAATGCGCTAAGCGCCAGTCCGAGCAACGTGCTGCGTTCTTCTCGTCGAGGTCGCACAAAAATGACCTATGGGGTAGGCGGTATTGAGTTCATTTTGCCCAGTCAGAGATGATAGGACCAACAGGGCCTGCTTTAGAGGTCAAGTCTTCAACCATTAAGTAGGACCAAGTCTTTTCTGTTTAAATAATGCTTTCTGGTAATACAAATGCACCACGCTCTACTCCATCTGCCAGGGTTCCAAGACATGGACCACAGAAGGCCTGAAATCTCTCCCTAGGTGTTTGTAACCAGAATTTGGGGGTGGATTACTTGCCTTCCAGCAGGCACATTTTACTTATCAGATCTTAAAGCTCAAGCAGTGTCTTTAATGTTCAATATAGTCCATGGTGAGTGATCGATAAATGTTAAATAGTTGGCGTACAACTCATGGATACAGAATACAAAAACCTTGGGACTTTTCCCAAAAACCCAGAAATTCGTCTAATCCTTCTCCTCCCAACCTGATTTGAGTCCAGGTCAATTCATACGCACGTCAACTGCACAGGCTTAAAGGGAGAGTAAAAAATGTTTGACGACCAGCTCCCAGAAGAGAGAAAAAAACGCATAGCAAAAACCCTGATTTGCAGCATTTGCTGATTTCGATGGCGTATAAATACTCTTACCATGGCCAATTTCCTCCTACCATTGTGATGTCACTGAACAGAGGAGGAAAGAAGTACCAGGGTCTAGTGCACTGCGAAGCATGTCCCAGGGGCCACAGGCTGCGATAAGCACACGCATTTTCTCATTTAACCCTCATAAAATTCAAGGTAGGTACTCATAGATAAACTCAATTTTTTTTTTTCCGTGAAAGTGGCAGAGCCAAAGTTCTAAACCAGGCTGTTGCATGGAAAAGCCCCCGCCCTAACAGTTTCCCCATTTTGTGGCATGACCTGCAGTAAGATGTACATTTGCTATCCAGACCTGGTTCATTCCTAGGCACAAAAAGAAAGATATCCTTATTGAGTACGATGCGACCCTTATTCTATTTTTTTCTTTAAATGCAGGGTGCACGCCATTAAAATGATTTCGTGACCCACAAATGAGATGAAACAGTCTGAGAAACACCATGCTGAGGGTTGCTGCTACACAAAGCCTGCTTACAGGTTGGTACCACTAACCCACAGCATTTCCTATGTGCCCGATCTGCCTGCATCTCTCATGCATCTGGCAGAGGCTCCGGGGAGCCCTTCCACCATCCTAGCCCTTGGCATCATCCTGCCCCTCTTCCCGAGTTTTTCCACAGCAGCTTCATAAGATGAGTGTAAGGAGCACACACTAGGAAGTGGAAGAGAAACAGAAAGCAAAAGGGCAAGAGTTTCAGTAAACAAGGGAGTGGCATGGACACACCAAGAGATAATTCACCCACTGTGCATTATTTCACTGTAGTCTCTTCCAGCTCCAACATTCTCTCCTTAGCTTCTTACCTCCCTCTCTTTTCCAGCTTCCTTCGAAGGAGAACCCCACAGTTTAAAAATCAGAACAGAGAGATGCTGGTGTTCCCTACAGTGCAGCAGCGTCCTAAGATGACCAGGAAATCTTAGCTAGGATGGCCTTCAACACACGCACGCACGCCTCTGAGCCTCCACAGCATTCTGCTTGTGTGAGGGCTGATGGATCTGGCAGTGCTTAGCACTATGCCTAGCAGATCAGTGCCCAGCGCGTGGCATAAGGTGTTGTTTGAGTCTAGGTGAACCACCTTGGAAGGACTGTAGTTGCACCTTCTGGTCCTGTTAATTCTCCCAGGCAGTTAAATGGAAAGAGACCAGGAAGACTCATCCACATTTTGCTGCTCACAAGTGGGAAGGAATTTACTACCCATTCTCAAGAGCACAGATTACGCATCACCGCTGTCTTAATTGTTTGACTTCTACTTAAGCATCACAGCAAAGCCTAACAGGTAGGTACTTTTGAGCCCATTTTGCAGAAGAGGAAAGAAACACGGGTCATGTCACTTGCCCAACAAGGTCACACAGCCAGACAGAGGTAAGTTCCAAACACTGGCTACCCAGCTTTAGCACAGTGGGACATCAGCTGGGCAGGTCCGTGCATCTCTATGGACCAAGACCCAGTCAAGTCGAACTTGCCTCATAACCCAGCAGATCCATAGGGGAATTTTAACGAGGACTCCTTGTCCAGTACTCCTTCCAAGAGCATGGCTGGACCTCAGCCAAGTCAGAAATTAGAAGATGCCCGGACCCCGAGCCCCTCCCCACTGAGCCAGCCTATCACATTTTCCTAGTGCAGCGCTATTCCACCTTCCACCTATCCAAACCCAGCCCCCAAGAAAGCCTCACCACATCCCCACTCTATCAGGGAGGCCTAATCACCAGAACAGTCCACATTATGCCTGGCTCCAGGCTGTGTGTATGCAAAAGGTAATCCTCACCTCCGATAATAGTTAATAGTGGGGAGGGAAAGAGACGTGAACACAAGAATTACAATGTTATAATGTAGGGGCCGGGCTGAGGTGACTCTGGGCCATGCTAAAGCAGAAGGGAGCTCTGAGCCCAGCAGCTGTGGCTCAAAGGAGGATGCATGCAGGAAGCGACTTTTCAGCAGAGAGCAAGGAGACGCGCACAGATAGGGGTAGGGAGAGGAGTGATCGGGCAGAGAAAAAGTGGGCGTCCGGGTCTAGAGGTGAGAGCAGAGCGCCAGGAGGTGACGAGAGGTAAAAGGTGCTGGAGGGGGCAAGAACCTAGAGAGGTCCACCGGGACCAGGTGGGCAGGGCCCCAGAAGTCTCAGTAGTCTATACCTCGAGGGCATGGGAAAGCAAGGAAGAGGAAGGGTTTCAAGCCAAGGAGTCACGTGATTGGCTTTGCTCAGGCTGGATGGGAGGAGGAGGAAGCGGGAAGCAAGACGAGGAGGAGGTGGCCAGAATTATGGGCAGGCAGCAGCTCAGGAGCAGGAAAGAGGTGGAGGGATATGAGAAGTTGGGAGGTGGAACCACCAGGACCTGGGGATCTGACGGGATGTGGAGGGGTGAAGTCGAGGAAAGGGGTCCCATGTGTCTCCCCAGCCTCAGACTGGCTGGTGGTGTCCCTTACCAACGCAGGGAACCCAAAAGAAACGTTTGGGGGCTGGGAGGCCAGCTCCGTAGGCGCCAGAGTGGGGGCAGGGACGAGTGCCCACGTGCTCTGGGGCTCCCAGTTTCACTCCTTCGGTTCCTCACAAAAACCTAATCCACTCCCCCGCCCATGCTTACAACCTTTCAAGGGAGTTTGGGGTCACGTCTCCAAACTCTAAGAAGGGACAGGATTGGGCAAAGAAAAAAAATCACTTAAGAGTCGATCCTTGTAAATCCCTTAAATCCCAATAAAAAGTAGGGGACATACCTCCCTTCGCCAAGTCTGAAGAGGTCGCTGGCTTCTCCGGCTTGGGGGCAGGAGACTGTTTCGGTTTCTTCGTTTGAGGTGGGAGTGAAGACTGGCGTTTGGGGGCCATGCCGTGAGGAAAGGTCGGAGAACCAGACCCAGATGACGATGCTCGCCTAGAAGAAGCTCAGCAAACTGAGACTGCCCCAGGTGACGGAGGTTTAAATCCGCCCTGGAGCCGCCCTGCCTAGAGGGGATATTTACATGACAGTGGGACACACACCTCATTCCCCCTCCCCCAGCCTCTTCCCTTTCACCCACCCTCCAATCAAGATCAACTTCTCTTAGTCGCTCCCAGTACTTCTCTACCGGGCCTTCTAGGCATTGAGTGGGCGGGGGAGGTGTTTCCTTGTGGGAAGCAATCTGTTCTCTCTAGGACCCTCCTGGTCTTGACTTGAAACACCAGTGGCCCAACCCCATCCTTTTCCCAGATGCTCTGGGTAGTGCTGTCCCCAATGAGAACATGTCCTCTTCTTTTTTTTTTCCTTTGGCTTTCAGAAAACTTAAACATGACCTTTCCTCACATCAGCCTGGAACATTCTTCAGTCCCTCCACCCCCACCACTGTATCTGGCTAACTCCTTCCCAAACTCCAGGTCTCAGCTTGGAGGGATAAATGAATATTGAAATAAAAGATTCTCAATCAATTACAGAAGAAGAGAGGAAAGCAGGTATCTTTGAGAGGATTTGGAGTAGCCATTCATTCTTCGCTCATTTCAGAAAAGGATAGAAAATTAGGAGTTTGAAGAATCTATAGAAAGCATCCGATCTGGGAGTCACAAACCCCAGTGCCTATGAGCCCTGTCAGGTAATAACTACGAGCAAGGCAAGCAAGTGGAATTTACAACAGCTAATGGAAGGTAAGTTGGTTCAACCACAGCCTTGAAATAAGCCATAACTGCCTTCAAGAGACCTAATCTTGTTAACTACGCTGCAGTCCAATCCCAGCCTTGCTTTCTCCCACCTCCATGTCATCTTCCTTATGTCCCCTTCTTAATTTCAAATGCATAAAAAACCTACAAAACTGTTATTCTCAGGAGCGTTTGACATCTTCCTCCCTGGCATATATCATCAGTTTGGCTCAAATAAACTCTTATAAAAAAAATTTTTTTTTTTAATTGGTATAACCACTCTGGAAAATTGTGCCAGCTCTACCAAAGCTGGACTGATGCTGAGTTACTCTGTCACCCAGCAATTCTGCTCCGGGCTATACCCCCAACGGAAATGTGTACCCATGTGCTCCAGCATATGTGATAAGTGTGTGCAAGAATGTCTGTAACAGCGAGATTCATAATAGCCAAGTTCAGGAAACTACACGTCAACGGTCAAATGAACTTGTTGCAAGATATTGATACAACGGAACAAGATAAAACAATGAAACAAATGAACTACAGCTACCGGCCAGTGACATAAATGTAGCCACAAACTCAATGTTGCGTAAAAGATGCAAATAGGATAGGCAGTGTGATTTCATTTGTATCAAGTACAAAAACAGACCAAATTAATCTATGTTGTTGGAAGTCCTGAATGTGGGTACCCTTGCCTTGGGGTAGGTCATCACTGGAAGGGGGCATTTGGCCTCTGGAACCCTGGTGATGCTCAGAGTCTGGGTCTTGCTACATCTATGTCTTTGATTTGTGAGCCCTGTGTTGTCAGATCTTTGGTTTTTCTCTTTCTTTCTTTCTTTCTTTCTTTCTTTCTTTCTTTCTTTCTTTCTTTCTTTCTTTCTTTCTTTCTTTCTTTCTCTTTCTCTCTTTCTCTCTTTCTCTCTTTCTCTCTCTCTCTTTCTCTCTCTCTCTCTCTCTTTCTCTCTTTCCTTTCCTTCCTTCCTTCCTTCCTTCCTTCCTTCCTTCCTTCCTTCCTTCCTTCCTTCCTTTCTTTCTTTTTCTTTCTTTCTCTCTCTCTCTCTCTCTCTCTCTCTTTCCTTTCCTTCCTTCCTTCCTTCCTTCCTTCCTTCCTTCCTTCCTTCCTTCCTTCCTTCCTTCCTTCCTTTCTTTCTTTCTTTCTTTCTTTCTTTCTTTCTTTCTTTCTTTCTTTCTCTCTTTCTCTCTTTCTCTCTTTCTCTCTTTCTCTCTTTCTCTCTTTCTCTCTTTCTCTCTTTCTTTCTTTTCTTTCTTTTCTTTCCTTTCTTTTCTTTTCTTTCTTTTCTTTCTTTCTTTCTTTCTTTCTTTCTTTCTTTCTGTCAAAAGGAAAGTTTGTTAGGAAAAGGGTAACACTCCACAGAGTATGGTCTCTTCTCAGAGTCAGAGAATGAGAGGGACCAGATCTTTGGTTTTTCTAAAGAGAAGCCAGAGATACACATTTTTTTTTATGTGAAATCTCTGGATTTTAAAAACTTAGCAACTAAACACTTGAAAAACATGCTTTGTGAACATAATAAAACATGAGGTCAGGCCACTTTCAGCCTATGGGGCATGGGTTTGCAACTTCTGAGATAGTGCAATGATTTTCTTTCTTTTCTGTTTGTTTTTCCCCATTAATTACCCTCTTAACAAAATAAATCTCAGGCATAAATCAATTATGTCAATACCGGTAAAAAGTGGAGCTCTTTCTGGTGGAAGACCCCACCATCATCTCTTCCTACCCTCCACTCTTTCCTTCTTTGTCAGCTTCTTTCTAAGACATTTTGAAAGTTACAGTATCTTGGCTTTACAGATGGGCAAACTGAGACCTGAGAGGAGTGATTTGCCTCAGGTCATGAGGAAAATAAATGACTTATAGCTGGAACCAGGATTGCGGGGTCACTTTTTGACCAGCTTAAGTCTCAGTGTTGACATCTGTAAAATGGATAGTGATAATACCTGCCTCTCTGTTTTAGGATTTTCAATTTGAGGACACAAGGGTCCTCTTTTCCCTGTTTTTACCCCAGAAATTGTCCAAAAACAGTATGGTAAATAAAAATGAAAACTCTCTTGATGAAACTGGGAGTCTGCTAAACCCGAGCCCACGGAATGAGTAGGCAGCTGGGTAGTCAGAGCAGTGGAGAAGGAACAGGATGTGTGCAGGAAGAGAGAAACAGGTGCCCTGGCTCCTGATTTCTGGGTGTATCAGCAAAGGATGCTTCTGGAGGCAGAAGGGCAAACCAAAACCCCTACTTGTAGCAGCCAGAACAGGGTGTTCTGACATGATGCTGCACTGGGTCAATTTGGTTCCTAGAAGCAAAGAAGGGGCTAAATGAGGAGTGGCCCAGAGGAGTGTCATGAAACAAATACAAATTAGAACTCCCCTGAGCTACCATTTTTTCCGCCTCCAACCTGAGATCCAAAAGTTTGGAAACACTCTACCTGGGACAGGTGTGAGGAGAAGTCCCTACAGCATAAGTGGCTACAACCACATTAGAGGGCAATTTAGCCACAAGAATATGTATCAAAAGTACAAAACACACTGTTGACCCAGAAATTCTCCTAATAGGAGTGTATCCTACAGATTCATTGCTCAACTGTGACATGATACCCGTTTAAGGTAACTCGTTGCAACATTGTAAAAGCAAAAAGATTGGTAACAACTCCTTTAGGCTTCTGGAATGCTCTGCAACCAACAAAACAAGTATGGAAACAGAGCTATAGTAAGTAAAAACAAACAAACAACAACAAAAACAATGTCCTAAACCAAGTAATTACCATTTGTATAAAAGGGGGGTAATAAAAAATACAGGTTCACTTGTTTGTCTGTATATCTAGAGCACAAGGACTTCCCAGAAGGCCCCCCGCGAAGGTGATTACTCAGCCATCCCTGGGGAGGGGTGCTGAGAAATGAGAGACTAGGATTACAAGGGAGATGTTTCCTTCTTTCCCCTGCTGTATGTTTTGAATTTTGAACCTTATGAGTATGTTACATTAAAAAATGTTACCTGAGCTCCATCCAGTATTTGGAATCACTTAACTCACCTAAGTATAGCACACGCTTGGCACATGTCTGCTTACATTCAAACATATCAGACCCCACCTTTCCTTTCCTCTACAGTTTCCAAATTTTTCACTTCCTGGATTCCCAGAGGTGTCACAGGGCAACTGCGCAACTCTGCTCCATTCCAGAATCTGCTGCAAGCAAGGTGGGGGGCAAAGCAAATGCCTCCCTCCACTCCACCCAAAAGTTGACAGACTCAGGATGCTCTGTAACCCTGAGGCCAGGCTCCCTCTGGAAACCAGAAGTTTCCAAAACATCCAAAGCACGGTATTGTTTTGTTATCTCTGTGCACTGTAGGACAGCTATAAACAGCTACCATTTATTGAGCATTAGCTGTGTGAGAGGCATTCGCTAAGCATTATCCCTTTGAACCCTCTCATCGACCTTTTCAGGATATTATGTCCTTATTTTACAGTTGGGAGAATCAAACTACATGAAGAACCCATATGCAAAAAATCTGGCCTCAAAAGGATAGAAGAGTCAGGATTTGAACCTGTGTCTTTCTGACTCTCCCGCATCACTTTTTGCCTTAATGTGATACAGGAGGAATTCTACACAAAGCCTCATTGCCAGGTAAGCCCAGAGCACACCAAAGCGTGTCTCCCAGTCTCCTAGAACCCCAGGAGATCGCCTCTGACCATTTCCTGGAAGATTTCCCTCCACGCTTCTCAGCACAGAGGAAGCCCTAGGATGAAAACAACCTTTGTCATAATCAGGTGCCAGGTCTCAGAGAAGGGCACTTGGTTCCTTTTTCATTGCCTCCACACTGTGCTCTGGCTCCTTACTAGTCATTAAAAAGTTATAATAATAGCATTTTAATTAAAATTTAAAAAATTAAAACAAGGCAAAAAAGATTATACTGTTTCCCACCCTCAGGAGCCAGCGACCACTAATATCACCTACCTGCATGAGCTGCATAATATAAGCCGTACGTCATAGAACGTATTCACGTATGTTTAAAACAATGGGGATTGTACTACAAATTTTTTTTCCCTTCTTTAATTCTCTCCCTCCCCGCAACTTCCACCCCTGACCTACGGATGTTGCCATCTCCCCTTAAAAACTGGATCTCTGAAGGCGGGGCATCTCCTCCCACAAGCTAGAGGCCCACACCCTGGGCCTGGTGCACCCAGGGCCTAGCGCACCCAGAGGATGGTCCATGGCTCCACCTGGGGCGCAAACCCAGGACCTGCACGTAAAGCAGACGTGCTAACCACTACACTATGGAGCCACCCCCCAGAATTGGTTTTTAAGCTAATTTTCCCCAGTAACAATTTTCCTTCAATGTCTTTTCACGCTATTCGATATTCTCCCATGACATTTTTCATTGCTGCATTGTTTTCTGTGGGGTAAATGTGCTATAATTTATTTAATTAAACCTCAACGATGGTTGTTTAAGATGTTCCTACTATTTCATCGTTATAAGCAATGTTGTGTGAACATCCTAGCAACTAAATCTTGGCACACATCCATGGTTATTTCTTTAGAATGCATTCCTAGAACTAAGATTGTTGAGTGAAAAAGTATGTAAGGTAGTAAGAGTCTTTAACATGTTGCCCATTGTCTAGGGTTTCTCCCGCAGTGTTTGTTTATTTCACTGAACCCTGCCCGGTTCTCAGAACTTCCAAGTTGGTAGGTGGAAATTTTTATCTCAGAGTAGGTAGCACTAGTGAGATAAAACGGGTTTTTTTGGTATGCTTCTTGACTGATGGTATCAATTCTTTTGTAAATTTCCCATTCGTGTCGATTTGTTCAATTTCCTATTGAGATAGTTTTCTTTTCTTTGTTGGTTTGTAAGTGTATTTTACATATTAAGCATATAAGCCTTCTCTCTTATTTATTGCAAAATATTTTTCTCTAGGTTGTTATTTGATTCTCATTATCTTTTTAGTGATATTTTAATTTTGGGGGAGACTCACTAAAGTATTTTATGTTTATGTAGTCAAGGACCTTGATTTTTTTTTTTCCTGCCTTTGGTGATGCTTAGAGAGAACTCTTCCATTCCAAGTTAATGTAAATAATCACCTGTGTGTTCTTCTAATATTGGTGTATCTTCTTTTTTAACCTTACAAGTTATAATCTATCTGAATTCATTCTGGAGTATGATGTGAGACGGGGATATAATTAGATTTTTCTTCCCAAATGATTGGCCAGTTGATCCAAAACAGTTTTATTTTTAATCTGATACATATTAAGTCTTATGCAAAAGCTTCAGTTAAAAGTGATAGCAAATATAAGAATGGGTGGAACATAAGCGATCTCTCATTGAATAGCTTTGAGATTCATAAGGTTTCATTTTACCCTAATAATTGTTTACATATCACTTTTTTTTAATAGAACTGGTGCTGCAATTCATAATGTTGACAAGAAATACTGAAATTGACCTATTAAGAAGAAAATTTGCTTACAGCCATATTCATTCATTCAATCAGTCAGCATTTATTGAGTATCTAATACATGTCAGACAGCAATAATTATGATAAGTTCTTTGAACAAAATACAGATAAATTAAGTCCTTCCTAATAAGGTGGCATTGTGCAGAGACTGCAAGGAAGTGGGGAGAAGGTATTGTGACCAGCAGGGGAAGAATATTCTAGATAGAGAAACAAGAAAGTTGAAGCCCTCAGGCAGGAGCATGTTTTAGGAGAAGCAAGGAGGTCAGGTTGTTAGAATGAGGTAACAGACGGGAGATGAGCTCAGAGAGTGTTGGAGGCCCCCCTCCTATGAGACTTGTGGGCTGTGAGAGGGTCTAGATATTTCTACATTGGGCATACAAAATTCAAAGCTGATTAACACATACCCGTGTCCTGAATGAGATCATAGTCCCTGCCCAAAACTGTATAGATATGGACAAAATTCAATAGGAACAGAGAAGACAAAACAAATAAATCTACTGGCAGCAATCAGAGAAGGCAAAGTTTAAGCTGGGTCAGTAAGAAAAAATGGGCGATATGAGAGTTCTTTCCTGGGTGATGAAATTGATTGCAGTGAAGTTTGTATAATTCTGCGAATATATTGAAAACCACTGAATTATATACTTTAAACAGCCGAATTGTATGAGATATGAAGTATGTCTCAATTAAGTTGGGTTTCCAAGTGGAAGGGACATACATTTTAAATACAAGGTAGAGTTGGTTTGGGGAGAGTATTTTCAAAGAGTTTCTCTCTTTGAAAGATGAGAATTTCCTTGTTTTTGAGACCTTGAAATTTTTAAAGAATTGACAGCTCAGCCTTTGATGGAATGGATATTATATGTTGCCAGGCGCTGAGCTAGGCCTTAGGGTTACAAAAATGAAAACGATATGCTCTTCATTCAGATCTCACAGACTAGTGGAGTGTGTGTGCATGCAAGGATGTGAGGGCAACACTATTTACTGAACAATGGAAGTGTTCAACTCTCCTTTGAATTATCACCTTTGACAAATGTTAAAACACATACTTAAGTCTATTTCCATACTTGCTCTGAGGTTGAATTGATATCTGTGATGATTCTGGTATCAATTCCACACTCTTTGTATTATCTTACTCAGACATTTCCTCTCTCTCTCTCTCTTTTATATATATTTTTTCATTGAGGTATAATTTACATGCCATATATTTTACTCATTTTAAGCATACAATTCAATGGTTGTTAGTAAATTTATAAAGCTATATAATTATCACCAAAATTTGATTTTAGAACATTTTCGTCACCTCCAAAAGAAACCTCACAGCAGTCCCACCCCCAGCTGCAGGCAACCACTAATCTACTTTTTGTCTCTATAAATTTGCCTTTCCTGGACATTTCATATAAATGGAATCATACATGTCACTTTTTGCATCTGGCTTTGCTTTATCTATGTCTTAATAAGGGGTGGAACCTGGCTTTATTATTCTTCATTATTATTCTTCAATTCCAGGGAATTTATTGGGCATTCTTACAGGTTTAGTCTTCCAAATAAACTGGAACAAAAGTCATGTTTACAACCCATTTTATGAATCGAAAGAGATCACCCTGCTAAGTCCCAACATAATCATTTACAATCATGTGCTACATAATGAGAGAGATACGTTCTGAGAAATGTATCGTTAGGCAATTTCATCATTGTGCGAACATCATAGAGCACACACACACTCAGATGGTACAGCCTACCTAGGCTGTATGTGCGGCTTGTAGCTTCTGGGCTACGAACCTGTATAGCATGTTACTACACTGAATGCCGTAGGTAATTATAACACAATGGTAAGTATTTACATATCTAACCCTTTCTAAACATAGAAAAAATACAGTAAAAATATGGTATAAAGATAAAAACTGGTATACCTATATTGTATAGGGTGCTTACCATGAATGGGGCTTGCAGGACTGGAAGTTGCTCTAGGTGTGTCAGTGAGTGAGTGGTGAGTGAATGTGAAGGTCTAGGACATGACTGTCCACTACTATAGATTTTAGAAACCTTGGACTCCTAGGCTACACTAAATTAATAAAACAACATGTGATTAAATCAAGCACAAAAGAAAATGATGCAATCAGCAGACGTGGTAAACAGGAGATGTGTGTGGCTGCGGGTGTAACATAGCATACTGATTTACAGCAAACTTTTGTTTTTATGAGTAGAAAGAGTACATCCTAAAATAATGATTAAAAGTACAGTATAGTAAATACATAAACCCGTAACACAGTTGTTTGTTATCACTATCAAGTCTTATGTACTGTACATAATTATATGTGCTATATTTTTAGAGTTGCTTTGTTTACGTCAGTATTACTACAAACACGAGTAAGTGCGTTGTGGTCCATGGTAGACTGAAATATCGTTATGTGGTGCATGCTGTGTTTTGTCTCTGAATAAATCTTGATTCTAAAAATCAAATCCCCCTTCAAAGGATGGAGGATGTTTTTATTTGTTAAGGGCTCTCACACTAAAAAGATAGTTTTGGAAGTTGTTATCACACTGAGTTAAATTGTAGCCCCAGAATAAAAACATTATAACTTTACAAGGTAACTGATTGAAGGGCACTCCAGGTTTAAGTTCTGGTTTGCTTCCTAAAAACAACAAATCTACATCCTCAGCTGTGTGGCAAATCGTTCTTCCTTTCTGAGCCTCAGTTGCTATCTGTATAATGGGGGCTGTGACACTTACATCTTAGAATCATGAACTTCCCCTTGCTTTACCTCCACTATCCCTCTCTAGGGTGACACCAGCCCCAAACATAAAGAGTATGTGCAGAACGGGCACTTTAATTATGGATATTGTTTAGTAAGCTCTTTCAGGTATCAGATGCACTTAATCGTCACAATGACCAGGTGTGACAAGTATTGTTATTACTCTACTTCCTGTGTATTCGTTCAAAGAGGAGACAATGGTCCCAAGCTCACGGCAGTGTGGAAATACACATGCCACAAAGCAGGAAAACAAACAGTGAATGCGTAATCCCAGAGTGTATTTGTGTATACAGTCTCAATGCTCAGAGTGTAAATTCTAAGGTGAGAAGGCCGCCAAGAAGGGTTACAATGGAGAATAAAAAGGAAGGCCTCTTTCAATCAGGTCTTCAGAGAAGTTCAGTCTAAGAAGATTCATTCTCAGACTTAAAAAATAGAAAGGAGCCAATGCCTCACAGATCTGGGAGACAAGTGTTCCAGGCGGAGGAAACTGAGGCGCAGAGAGGGACAGGAAGGACACAAGGTCACACAGCAACTGCACAGAGAAGCCAAGATTTGAAACCCAAATGCCAGACGCCAATCTTCCCTCTGTGACATTCTAATAAACGATCATTAACTAGCCTATTGGGTTCATAGGCAGCAGGACCTAAGAAATATTGCCCTTGCTTAATCCTGGGTGGATGGGTGGCCGCTCAAGGCTGGGGTTCGATCTACAGCCAGGCTTGTGAGTGCGGGAGCTTCATCCCATTGTCCTTCTCTTCCTCCCGCCCCCCTCCAATTCCAGCTCTGACAAAGCTGTTTTAAAAAGTTCATTAAGGCCCCTTTGTCTTCAGTCCACCTTTGAGCTGGGGCTTTTCCGGGTGGGGGTAGGTCACCGCCTGAGCCCAGCAGAGGAGGGAAAAGCTGAGGGGCAGAGAGAGGGCGGAGCAGGCTGGGAATCTTGGGGCCTGGAGGGACCGTGTTCACCTCTCAAATGATACGTCTTCTTAGAGTGTTTCCTTTCCCTGCTTTGTTTTTCTTCCGGTCCTTGGCTCATTGTAGGCATTCAATTAATATTTGTTGGATGAAACAGTTACTTGTGCCTTTCCATGGGTGAGGCATGAGGTTGGGTTCAACACTGCTTCCTTTCCACTCCGCTCGCCACCTCCCCAGTGGTGACCACGTCCTCATCATAAAGACCAAGCAACTTCCAAGCATTTTTCACCCTGTAATTATGTGTGTGTGTCAAAGCTTGGAGTGTAAATTCCAAGAAAGCAGGATTGCTTAGTGGTGTCGCCTGCAACCATGCAAGATAATCATTCGTTGAGCATGAATGAATGAATGAATGAGTGAATAAATGAATAACTGGTAAGGACATCCCAGGGCTGAGCTGGGGAGGCTGCCTGCTGACTTTGAGGTAACGCCTACCGCCCAGAACTGCATGAGATTCTCCCTTCTAAGCGCCTCTTCTTTTGTTGATACTGCCTTTACTTTAAATAGTTCTGGAATTCTTCTTGAGTAAGTAAGTGGCTCTTAAAAGATGGCCTGGGAAATCCCAGAGCCCACCAGAGAGATAATGAGTGTAGTGGCGTTCTCCTGGGCTAAGGGCATCTGGTTAGTTACAGCTCACTCTCTACTCTGCAGACAGGCATCTTAAAAGACGCAAATCCGATTAAGTCACTCCCTAGCGGAAAGCCCATCAATGATTTCCTGGTGCCCCGGTGATAAAGTCTAAACTCCTTGTCCCCTTAGTACCTTTTTGATCTAGCCCTGTTCTGACGCATCAATGCACCAGATTGTTTCTCGCCTTGGGGACTTCTTCGTGGCGCTGTTCCTTCTACCTGGAACACTCTCCCCCTCTTCCCACTTCTATCTCTGCCTTTAAGTTGTCCTTGCCAAGCTGACTTCTCTCTCTTCAGACCTCAGCCTGGAAGCCCTCCCCTCTTTCCCCCTGACTCCCAACTGCACAAAGGCCCTCTGCTGACCCCACTTCCTTGTCCATCGCCCAGAGCTGACTCACAGGGTATTATTGTGCAGCTGTAAACTCACTGAGGGTGGAAAGCATCACAGTCCCCAGAACCTAGCACAGTGCCTGGCTCATAATTGGTGGCAGCTTGGGGGAAGGCAGCACTTATTTGGATGGCTGTGTGTGTGCGCGTGCGTGTGTGTGTGTGTAGAAACTATCCTGTGGTCTGGTGGTACTCAGAACCAATCTTTCCCATCTTTCAAGGCCCAGTCTCCCTTGTGTGATCTTCCTGATCCCCTATGGCTTGGTGATAGTAATAATGTTAATAATTAAGAAGTAGCAGGTACTGATGACATGCTCAATGCTGCTTTGTGTGCTCGCGCTCCAAGTGCGAAGTCATTCGGTCATATTTCAACCCGATGAGATAGGCCTCAGTATCCCAATTTTGCAGACAAGAAAATTGAGGCACAGAGCTATTTAAAGGAGCGTGAGCTTTTGAATCAGGCAGTTCTAGATTTTAATCTAACTTCTACCACTCACCAGCTATGCACAAACTTGGGCAAGAAACTAAAGGTATCTGAGTCTTCATTCTTTCCTATATCTGTAAAATGGGGGTCACAATAATACTTAACCTATCAGGATGTTGTGGGGATTCATGCAAAGCGCTTAGCACGTGGTGAGAATATAGTAACACTAGAAGGTGTTATATTACAATTAGTTGTTTCATCTTTGGGGGTATAAACATTCAAAAGTTGAGTCGTTTATTAAATAGAACTGAATGTTCATAAATTGTACCAGGGTTTTAAAATAAGGATGCACTCTAGGGAATATAGTCAATAATATTGTAACGGCTACGTATGATGCCAGGTGGTTACTAGATTTATGGAAGGATTGCTTGTAAGTTACATAAACGTCTAACCACTATGCTGTAAGCCTGAAACTAACATAATATTGGATGTCAACTATAACTAAAAAATAAAATTAAAGAAGACAAGGCTGAAAAAAATGGGGATACCTTCTGTTTTGACTCTTGCAAGAGCCTCCTCAAATGCAACTGAATATTTTCTGAACACACACCGAACTTCTTGTGCAGTGAGAAGTAGAGGTAGGAAGCAGAAGTCTTCCTGGAAATGGCCTGATGGGCAGGGTGAGGCCCAGTTGAGGTTTAAAAGGGGCTCTGCTCTGCCTGTAAGGCAGGAAACTGAACTTACTGATGGCTAGATGTTCATTAGTTCTTACTGTGTGCCAGGCACAGTGGTGGGCTCTGGGGACAGCTGTGGTCCCCCAGTTGGTGGAGTTGACCCACTGGGGCAAAAACAGGCACCGTGACCTTGTTATTTAATTACAATTTTGAAAAATGCTTCAAAAAAGAGCGATTCAGTCCCCTGAGAGCCAACTACAGGGGCTCGGGATCTGGTCCCCTGAGGAAGTAACACTTCCAAGGAGGCCTGAAGGTCAGGAAGACAAAGAGGAGCCTCCCAGGTGGTGGGAGAGTATGTGCAGGTGAGGTAGAGGAGTTTAATTGCTGTCAGGATAAACCGAAATGGGCCAGAGGGCCTGGTGCTTCATGATGGGAGAATGAGGGCTGGAGAAACACACCAGGGCCCCCAGCTGCCCTGAGGCTCCTCCCCTTTTTCCTCCTTTGGTGAGCCCTACTTTCCCTTTCTGACTCCACCTCCCTGGCATGTGTGCAGGCTCAAGACTTTCCCACCCTGGAAATGTTTCCCCAATTGTTTTGCCCCACTGAGGAATAATACTCCCTCCAGCACAGCTAAGCATTCGTCTGTTCATTCATTCATTCGTTCATTCATTCATTCACTCCTTTCTTTCCACATGTAAGCCACATAAAACTCATACACTACAAAGAGAGAAAAATAAAACTTAAATTATCCAGAGGCAACCACTATCAATATTTTGGATCTATTCTTCTGGGTTTTGTTAGAAACATATATTGTTATAAAAACAGGGTCTGCTGTATGTAAATTGCATTTTATAAAAACTTCAAACATTGCATTTTATAAATGCTGCAAACATTTTGCCACCCTTAAACATCCATAGAACAGCAGTGTTGATGGCCACCTGAGATTCTATACCACGTCAGAAATACTCAACCAAAGGCCTATTATCCATTCTTTTTTAAATATTTAGTGAACACCTGATGTGTACCACAACTTTGCTTGGAAATTTAGGCTGATGGCAGGATCAGTCACTATTATCATAGTAACAGTTATAAATGATGTGTTGTTGAATATTCTTGGGGCTCACTTCTGTCCGAATCCATAATTGTTGACTCAGGAAAAATTCCCAGAAGTGGGATTTCTAGATTAAAGAAGAGGGATACTTTAAGGTCAAATTACCCTCCATTAGGTTTTATCAATTTACACTCAACCCCACTGGCTGTGTTTAGCTTCCCAATAATGTTTATTACTTTCTCTACTTCCTCCTTTCATCCCTAAACCCTTTGCAGACTAGCTTTTGTCCCTTACTACTCCACTAAAATTGTTCTTGTTAAGGCGACCGATATCATCTAAAATGCCAATTTCAGTAACTATCTATTTTCTGGCCTTATCTTTATTGACCTGTTTGGGCCGTTTAATACCTTCGACCTTACCAACACCCTTCTCTTTCTGAAATATTTCCTTTCTTTGGTCAGGTAAAGCAGGTCATGTCATACTAGCCTCATTTTACAGCTAGAAACTCAAGGCGGAGAGAGGTACCAAGCCTAGGAGAACAGAGGACTGTTTAGGGTTCATATTCAGGCCTCTCAACACCTGCAGCCATGAGTTTTCGAGTGTGAGTTTTGGAATCCTCGGTGATGTTTGCAAATTCTTCTAGCCTTAAGAGGGCCTCAGAAGGAGAATTTTGTCTGGTCCTGCTTTCTTTCTAGGAAGGAATTTCTACAGCACTTAATTTACAGTACTGTCACTTGTCTAATTGGTCCTCAAGGCCTTGGCTGGAACAGGGTTCTAATGAGGACTCAGCCATGAAGCAGTGCAGAGGGGCCCCTAATTGGGCAGGTTTCCAGCTCTGAGAAAGGAGGGATAGGAGAAAAGTAGCCCAGAGGACCTGGCGGGGGGATTCCTGCTGAAGAGGCTCAGAGCAGGGCTTTGGGCTTGAGCAGACCTATGCTGGTGTCTTTGGCAAATGCAATGTGGGCTTTATTGAGTGACCTGGGACAGTCACTCCTCGGATCAGCACCCTTATAGACATAGAAGAAGAGTTGCTTCTTTATAGCGTTGTTTTGAGGATTTAGATCAACACACAAAGCTCTGGGCTCTGACACACGGTGCACACTCATTAACTGACAGTTATTTGGGACTTTAATTTCAATTTAAGGAGACTTTCTGCAGACGACCTCATTCGGGCCTTCCAACTATTCAATCACACTCTGGATCCGCATATAGATGTTTTAAATTACCATTCTATTGGGGCAGAAACAGGATGAGAGGTGGAGCGCTTGGCTTTGAGGTGGCCACCAAGCGGAGCCGCGCGGTTCTCGGCTGTGCTGGGAGGACCTGGTTGCCCAGCGAGTCCGGCTACCGCAAGTCCTGTAAGTCGCCAGCCCCCAGCGGCCGCAGCCTCCTGTCCTCGCCTCTGCGCCGGGCCGCTCCGCGCCATCTTTGAACCTGGCACGAGTGCCCCACTTCCGCACTTCCCTCCTCCCTCAGAAGTAGCCGCGTATACTCCGAGTGTCCCCCTTCTGGGGATGGTGTATCCCAAACTGGTTATGCTTGTAGCATCCTCTGGAAAGAATAATTTATCTCTTTTTCCTGGATAAGGAAGAGGCGGAGGCGCTTTGACCAATTCAAAAATGGCGCCTATTACTTCGCCTCCCCAGTCTTCCGCTCTGGAGGCGCGGGGGCGAAGGTCGCGTTGGAGTGCGACGGCGCAGGAGGGCGGGCCCGTCTCCATGGCAACCCGCGCGCAGCCCTGGCATCTCTGCTGGGCGCGAAGCTCGGGGTCCTGTGGCGCTGGCGACAGGCGGGGCTGCGAGCGCGGAGGGGTCCGGGCGGCCGGGGCCGCTGCAGGACGAGACCCTCGGAGTGACGTCCGTGCCATCGCAGTGGAGGGGCGTCCAGGGCATCCGCGGGGACACGGTGAGGGCCCGGCTTGGGGCGACGCGGTTAGCAGGGCGAGGGGCCACGCGAGGCCGCTGGACCAGGTTCTGGTGTCCCACCATTTTATACTTTATATTTTAATCCACGGGAACTAACCTTTGGGATACTCTCCTTCCAGTTTCCCAAGTCTTTGAACAACAACAGTTATTATTATTTTTTTTTAACGAAACCTCTACAGACTCCATATTTTGAAGAATTTTGTCCGAACTACAGTTTTTAGGCATTTCAAAGTATCTTTCCTTTTAAAAAGTGACCAGCCTGCATCCTAAGGACTAGATAAGCCTGTTCTAGTGGTTTAATGGAAAGCACACAAAAGAGGTGCTTCGGTGAGATGAGGAGCAGGGTTTGTGGGTGCCAGGTCTCCTGGAGGGTCCCAGTGCAGACAGAACACCTGCAGTGTGCCAAGAGCTGTTCTGGCGCTGGGATTCATCAGTCAATGCGCTTCCTCCTGGAGCTGATACAGGGCAGTTTTTTGCAGGGGCTAAAAAATAAACAACTTCTGTAATAAGTAAATTAGTAGTGTGTTAAAAGGTGAACAGTGCCATGAACAAGAAAAAGAAGGATGAGAAATTAGAAACATGGGTTGGGGAATGAGGGGGTGAGTTGCAGGGTGGGCCTCATTTGAGGGGGTGATATTTAAGCAAAGACTTGGAATGAGTTAAGCCAACTAGAAGAGTCCAGGCTGAGCAAATCCACATGCAAAGGCTGTGGGTTTGGAGCAAATCTGGTGTGTTTGAGGAAGCAAGTGGGGCTGGAGAGGAATGAGGGAAGGAGAGAATGAGGTCAGAGGGTTAGCAGAGGGAGGTCAAGTAGGGCCTTGCCAGTCATTGTAAGCATGTTGACTTTTGGTCAGTGAAAATGAGGAGCATTGCAGGGTGCTGCATATTTCTCAGAAGAGAAAACTGAGCTTAGCTTGTCACACAGGTGTCAAACCTGCAGAGACCAGGTCATCACTAATACCAGTGAGGTTTCTATGAAGTCATACTCGTGAGGACAGGTTTCTTGCCTTAGGGCAATAGTCTGCAGGTCTCAAGCCAGGATTTGACCTGACTTCAAAGCACTTCCACTTCATGCTGCATAGGAATCGGTCAAATTAAAAACAAAGGCAGTGGATATTTTGGTTATATCTGTCCATCCTTACTGAAGGTAAATATATAATTCACATTCACTGGCCTTTAAAAAGAATACTTGAAGTAGCTCTTGCTGAAGATTCAGATTTTAAAAGACTCCAGGCTGGGAACTGCTGTAGTCTTTTTTTTTTTTTTTTTTTTTTTTAGTAGTGGCTTGTGAATTTTCTTGTAGGTAGTTTTAACTTTTAGGCTTCTAAGAACTGATTCTAATACTGGAGGTGTAAAGGCTTTCATCTGTGAGGGTGGTTAACTTAAGTCAGCCTCCTGTCTCATGAAAGATTTTTTTATTGTAAGAATGTTGCAAGTGTCGGAAGAAAGTGGTAAATTGTTCTTTTCAAATTAAATTTTGTCTCTTTCTAAATCTTATCTATGTCCAAAATTTAGAAAAAAATCTGGATAAGCAAAAAAAAAAAAAAAAAAATAGAAATAAAAATCACCCCATGATCTCCCATGCCCCAGCCATTTGGTTTGTACCTTTTCCATCTCTGTTTTGCCTGTTTTCTTCACATTTTTAAAAAATGGAATCACACTTGCATAACACTTTTTCACTTAATACACCCTGAACATCTTTCCATGTTAAAATTCGTTTTATAACTTTATTTAACCAGTTTCTTTTGATGGGCTTTTAGGCTTTTTCCAATTTTTCTCTTATCAGTAAACCTAGTGATGAGTGTTTTAGGTCAACTTTTATGCAGCTTCATAATTTTTTTGTTAAGTTTCTTTGGGAAAGTTGAACGTTGATCTTTGCTGGACCCATGTAGTAGTGCAATATTGGGATGCATGTGGGATGTACATTCCAGGGATGGATTATTATTATTTTTTTATTATTATTATTTTTAGTATTAACGAATTTGGCCTGACTTTTCTTGTCATATCCCGATCTGCACAGAAGGACCAGGTCCTGGACTTCAGTTTAAGACCCAGGTGCACAGACTGTTTAGGGGCTTGGCCTTGGAGCAGTCGTGTGATTTCTTCTACAAATTGCTGATCAAGTTTGAAAGCCCAGTGCTGTTCAGGGGGAGGGATTATGAACCTTAATGACCAGTTCAGCTGCCTGAGATAGACAGCTTCTAACCACCCCTCCTTGCTCCTCTGCTATTTTGCAAACTTGAGTGCCCTGGAGACTCTGAAAACTGTGAATATCTGGGTCCTACCTTCAGTGATTCTGGCTTAATTGGTATGTGGTGTGACCTGGGAATCTGGTTTTATTAAAACTTCCCAAGCCATTCTAATGCGTAGCAAAATTTGAGTACCACTGATTTAACCCATTCTTTCCTGCAGAGTTACCTTCTGAAGCCCAATTCTGATCCTATCAGCATGTGGGGTGTATTTTTTCCTTTTTTTAAAATTGCCGTACTATATATACATGTAATATAAATTTTACCGTTTTAAAGTGTGCAATTCACTGATATCAAATGCATTCACAGCAGGCAACCATCACCACTATCTAGAACTTCTTCATGCGTGGGATGCATTTTGGACACTCAGGAAGCGCTGAACTGAATAAATTGTCTTGTGCTCTGTCATATCCTGACAGGCTTCTGCTGCATCTCTTCCCACTTTGCGTTAAATTGAGCTGCCGACTACCTTTTCTCTCTTTCTGGCCCCCACTACGACCGCCTGGTGGGTTTTCTGACATATGGCACCCCCTGCTGGAAGGTGTTTTTTTTTAACCTGGGGTCTGGCCTCTTACAGATTTTCAAGAATTAAATCCGTGGTTCTCAACTTTTTGGAGTTTGTGAGACAGTTTTGATATTAGATTTTTTTTTCAAGGAATATGAGAAGAGGTTAAAATACTAAGACAACACCAAAATAGTCTGCAATAATTACATTTGGTGGTGTGACATCATAGTGTCTCCCAGCTTCCAAGAAAACATCGATTGTTGCCCTCTTTACTTGGTTGACTCTCAGCTCTATGACGTTCTTTAAGTAGCTGTTTGCTGCCCTGACGTACTCACAGGCAAGTTCAAGTAACTGGGAGGTTGTGGCTTGATGTTGCTTTGGGGTTCAGTTACTCCACATCTTGGAGGTCTCACTGGAGACAATTTAACTGTGCATATTGCATCACAAAACCCACTCAGCTCAACTTTGTAGCCAAGAGATTCCCGTGGTACCACATTTAACTTCATTAGTATCAAAATGTACTTCACATTGGATCATATTTGGGTGGTGTCTGCACTCAGGGTTTTTAGTGTATGGATACAGAGCCACCAAATTAGGTGGGGAGTCATCTCAGCTTTCCTCACAGCCGAGTATTCATCGGGCAGGTGTGCAGGACTCTGAAGGGAAAGGAGGTGGAATGGGGTGTTTGGGGGTGAAGAGAACCCGAGGAGAGGGGAAATTCTGGGAAGGAGGAGGTGGGCCCGACCGGAAGTGCCAAAGTCAGTGACCAGCTACTCCCACACGGGCCAAGTAGTGTCCTTCGGGTGGGCCCTCCTTCAGCGGCTTTCCTCAGTCTCTGGGAAGGAACCTGCCCCCCAACCCAGGTAAAACACAGGCCCCCAGAGTGGGGGAGGCCGAAAGGGGGATGGATGGAGCACTGTGTACCCCGCAGGGAGGCTGAGCCCAGTGACAGGCCCTGGGATGTGGCCATGCCAAGCACAAATGTGCATCCAGGCCCACCCACACCTGCAGCATTGGCATCACCTGGGGGCTCATTGGCAAAGCAAATTGCCCCACCCCAGACCCACTGAGCCGGAATCTGTGGGGAAGGAGGGAGGAGGCAGTAATTTGTGTTTTAGCAAGCCTCTGGGTGATTCTGGGGCCGGCTCTTTGAGAAGGTTGGTCTGGAATGGTCTCTGAGGGCCCTTTCTGCCTTGGAGTCAGGTGTGCCCCCAGGATGGTTGGGAGAATGAAGTGAAGGCTGTGCTCAGAGTTTTCTGTGGTGGTTACTACCCAGGGGAGCAATGGGGGCGGGCCTTTAGCTGCACATCATCCCAGACCTCCACTCCTGTCCTCAGCGTGGTGCTGTATTTCCTCATCCTAAACATCTTAAAGAGAGTGTGATTCCATAGGGGTTAGCATGTCTGCTTTACATGCAGAAGGTCCTGGGTTTGTGCCCCAGTGGAGCCATGGTCCATGGTCTACGGCCATGCCACCCTGAACAAGCCCAATATCTGATCTTGGAAACTAAGCAGGGTCAGGCCTGGTTAGTACTTGGATGGGAGACCACCTAGGAAGACCAGGAGCTGTAGGCATAAAAAAAAATTAAAAAAATATCTTTAAGAGGGATGTATCTCACAATTGGTACATATTTTTAGTATAGTTTCCCCCTGAAGGTTTGTTACTAAGTGGTATGTTTTAAAATCAGTCTCAAATATGTGGCAACAGAAAGAAATCTATGGGAGGTGAACACACAGTGTAAATATATATAGCCTTCCTGTTAAAGCGTACAGCTGAAACTTATTGGATTTCGTTGACCAATGTCACCATAAAATAAATAAACAAATAAAATTTAAAAAGAGAATAGAAAAAATCAAATCAATAGTCAAGGTGATGTAGAATGTATGCTTTTAATAAGAGGCTACAACTGTATTCTGCTCACAACCTTGAAATTTGTCCACCCCGTCCTGACAGCCCCGGAGTGGGCTTCTCTGGCTGGACAGTTTCAGTGACTGACTCGTGCCCAGGCACCGTTAACACTGGCATCATTTAACCTCTAAGGCCGAGGGTTAGGGAGAGTCCAGTCCTCTCACGGCACACTCCTAGTGGCCACTGTCGCCGTTGTCGGCAGGCAGGTGCTCGTCACCTGACCCCGCAGGGGCCATTTTCTCCATGTTCCTCAAGTCGATCGGCCAGTCCTAGAGGCCGGCTGGAGACTGCTTACTTCAGAAGGGAGGTCTTGACGGGTGGTAGTCTGAGAGTCGGGGAGCCCTTCTGGGTATTGGTTTAGGACCCTGACAGCAGGTGGCAGAAACCAGCCCAAACTAGCTCCTGTCAGACACTTTTCTTTAGGACGTGGAGGTGCCGCCGGTCCTGAGGGATCTTGGAGGCTTTGGGGTCCCTCCCTGCATCTCAGCTCTGCCGTTGGTACCCACCCGAGGCCTGTCTCTGCACAGCTAGCTCCTGTATTGTGGCGCTGGCTTGTCATCAGCACCCGAGTTTCCACGTTTCAGTTCTAGGCGCGTGCCGTCTGTCTTGTTGAAGGTCTTTCTCAGTTCTGAATTTCCCTGAGGAAACGTGATGACCCAGCCCAGGCTGGTGTCCACTTCTCATCCGATCAGTAGCCCCGGTCCTGGCGTTAGGGCCCAGCCTGTGGCTGAGGTAAAAGGTTTCTGAGCAACGGGCCCTTGTAGGGCGGGCAGATTCTGCGAACGGTGTCGCCTCACCTCTCTGGGCCTCAGTTTCCCTCATCAGCAGGACATAGGAGTCCTGGCATTCTTGGTGCCTGCAGCAGCCTCCCTGGTGCGGAGAGCTGAGCGCCCGCCCTGGGCTCTGCTCCCCGAGTCGTGCCGCCTTCCCCCTTCCCCGAAGGCCTCTCGGGCTTCGGACTCTTGTTTTGGGAGTTGTCCTGTTTCCCTCGGCCTGGCCTCACGTGATTAAAGCCTGGCCCCAGCCCCGCTGTCTTCCCCTGCCGTGCCTGCCTCCGAGGCATGGGGCACAGGCTGCATCCCCAGCACCCCCAACACTCTCCTTCCCAGCCCTGCTGGGGCCAGGGAAGCAAGGACCCCACTCACCCCTGGATTCTTCCTCTGACTTCTCAGAGGGCTCGTTATGGGAGCCTCGCCCTCGCCCCAGCCACATGCTGCCTGGCCTAAATAAGCAAGCAGCAAAAGAATATTAATAGAAATACCTGAAAAGTTAAGAGCTTACCGTCTCTGTGGATATTTTTGTTTATGGTTGTGATTTTACGTTAATTTTTACGTGAAGGCCTTTTCTTAGAAACCTGACTCCGAGTTCATCTGATGTGATTAGTGGCCAGGATTTTAGACTGGGAGAGAACACCAAGACTGAGAGGCAGTTTAGTGTCACGGGTCGGACTGCCTGGGTTCAAGCTCCGTTGTGATCCCCTCTTTGCTGTGTGACTTTGGGTGAATTATGTAACTTCTCTGTGCCTCAGTGCCATTTGTAATGCAAAAATCGGATTTACTTTTTGGGTGGTGGTGAGGATGAACAAGATGCCGTGGGTGAAGCTTTGGGGACAGTGCCCGAGTTAGCACCTTTACAACTGGCATTTATAACCATCATCGTGTTTCCAGGAACTTTGAGAGTCACCCAGAATCTCTTAAAATTTCGCCTCGGCGCGAATACTTTTGCCCTCGTGCCCATCCATGCACTCCCCAGTGTGCACGCTCCCTTTGCGGCTCCTCCAGCCCTGTGGCCTCGACTCCCATCTCTGGTCGGATGCTTTCTGGAGCCTCATGCCTGTGACCCCTCTGTGGACACCCGAGAGGTGTTCTCTCAAGGCGGTGTTCTCTCCTAGAATTTGTCCCCGCATTCCACTGGTTCTCAAAGCACGGGCACCTGTCCCCTGTCCCCCGCCTCCTGCCTGAGCAGCCAGAGAGGCCTGTCCTGGTGTCACAGCGCAGCCCTGCTTACGGCCACCCTGTGGAAGCCCCAGCTCTCTGTCCCGGCTCTCAGACCCCTCACGGCCTGCACCTTGCCCACGTGCCACCCGCTCTTACTCCCCACACCCAGGCACGCCGTCGTCTGTCCAGACTCTGAATGCGAGACCTTCTCTGCCAAAAGGTTTTGCTCTGGTCTTTCCTCCGCCCCCGCCCGGGACCTTCTTTCCTACAGCTTTCTGCTCGGCCAGCTCCCTGTCCATCACACCTCAGCTCAAACGCCGTCTCCCTGAGAGGCCTCCTTCACCACCCCACCCGCCTCCTCAGCTGTTGTGTTCTCTGCCACACCTCTACTGCGCTTATTGCTGTTGGTGTTCGATGGCGTTGGTTTGTTTGTTGACTTGTCTACCCCCAAGCCCCAGGTCTGCTCCTCGGGGACAGGACTCTCGTGTGTTTTGTTTTCTGCTACATCCATGGTACCCAGACAGTGCCTGGCAAGTAGATGCTTAATAAATGTGTGTGTGTCTGAGTACATACACGTATGTAGACACAGGCAGGTATAGTATAAATGCCAAACACCATGCAAAGTGCTGAGGATATAAAGATAGAGCAGACAGTGTTCTTATGTTGGAGCAACTCACAGTTAACGGGAGGTGGACAAGCAAAGAGAGAATTTAGTAGAATGTGGACGGGAGCGTGGAGACAGGTGCTGAGCGCTCCAGGTCCAATGTGAACTGCCCCCGAATGGGCCCAGCCCCCTCCCTTTTTGCTCGCTAACTCTGGCCTGGTGCCCAGCCCTGCCCCGCAAGCCCGAGCAAGGGAGCATGGGGTTTGAGGCCTTGTCACTCTGAGTACAGGTGCCTGGTGAGAGACACACGAGGCAGCCTCTCGTAGATGACAATAATCTCAGGGATGTGGGGCCTGTGTTTGGTAGCGATTGCTCATGACCGTAAGGGAGGCTGGCAGCTCCTGCCCTCATCTGATGTCTGTCCCTGTGCCCAGCTAAACAAGGGACAAGGAGTTTGAGACAGATGGCAGAGTAGAGGAAAAGACCAGCTGGGGAGTAGCCTGCCTGATACCAGTGACCTCATCACGGATCACAGGGGTACCTTGGAAGGTACCCCACTGGAGAGGGCTGCCTTCCAAGGGAGGGAGAAGCCGGGGGTGGTCTGAGGTTCTAACCCATGCAAGTGTGCTGGTTGAGAAGGCTACTGTTGGCTCAAATAATGTCTTTTGTAACATTGATGTGATGCTGTAGCAACTTACTTTTTTTTTTTGCAACTTACCTTTTATATCAATTGACCTATAATAAAATTGGTTTCCTTATATATTGTTTCAAGTCACAGAATCTATTGATGGTGCTAAGTGAGGACTTACTGTAGGTGACTTAAAGTTGTCAGTATCTTCAAAAAGGGCAGTCCCAAGTCCTCACCTTATAGTGTCACCGAAAGCCCTGGAGCAGGCGCTTACTCGGTCACGTCGCCACCTCTGAATCAATCACTTGGGCTGGGGGAGGGACCCAGTGCTCTGACTGGTTGGCTGGGTGTTGTGTATCCCCTCAGTGGAGCATAGGAGAGGTGAGGGGTCGTGTCCACCCACACTGTGCAAATTGGGTTCCTCCTAAGAAAGATGGGCTAGTTACACGAGGAAAGGGACAGTCTTTGGGCAGACAGAATGACCAGAGGGCCATTAGCTTGAGGATAAACAGCCATATGGAAGGTGAGTCATGCAGCAGGGGAGGGTGAGCACCCTGGCCCCGTGATGCTAGGAGTTAGCTGGCTGGTGACTGCTGGGTTTTGATCTCCTTCTCCAGAAAAGTTGCCAGACGGCCAGCATCGTCACCGCTGAGGCGTCCACCCAGACCCGGAAGCATGCAGATGCCGAGGTGCAGACTGAGGCCCCCGAGCCGGTTCGCGTGCAGCCTGTGTCCCGGCACGATAGCCCCCGGCTTGCAGCCTTTCTCCAGAGAGTGGAGGCCATGGTTATCCGGGAGCTGAACAAGAACTGGCAAAGCCACGCATTCGATGGCTTCGAGGTGAACTGGACCGAGCAGCAGCAGACGGTAGGGACCGGGCTGGCCTGGGGTGCCCCCCTCCTCTGCCTCAGCTCGAGCCTCTACCCACCTTCAAGCCTTTCTCTTGCATCGTCCAAACAGTAATAGCGGTCACAGTGACAGCACTCACTGAGCTCTTTCTCTTTGCCACGTGCTGAGCTGTTTTATGAGAGTAACTCATTGGGCCTTCTCTGCTGTCCTGGGAGTAGGTGCCGTTGTCGTCTGCACTTTACAGATGGGGAAATGGAGACTCAGTTGCAGTAACTCTGCCGGAACTGCACTGAGGAAGCAGCGGGGGCAGACCTTGAACTTGGGCAGTCTGCCTTTACATCTCATCGTCTCCACCGCTTGGCGGTGTCTTCCCGGTGTCTTCCCAGGCACCGTGCGAGGAGGGCTTCCCCCCTGCCGTCTCCTTCACTCCTCAGGACAACTGTGTGAGCGCTGTTATCTCCGTCGTATAGATGATGCTCCAGGAGCCTAAGTGACTTGTCCCAGGTCACACAGCTGCATCTGGCCGAGCTGGAATTTGAGCCCTGGTCTGTCTGGTTTCACTACTGTGACCCAGTGACTTCAGCATTTCTGAATCTTTTTGCACCCAAGGCACAGCTCAGAGCCATCGCCTGTGACTTCATTTGTCCAGCTGGACAGACAGACCCGGCTTTGAGGTCAGGGCGCCTCTGAATGATGCCGTTGGATAAAAGCCTCTGGGTTTTTGCTCCATGCTAGTCTGAGTCTCATTGTCCCCAGTGTGTTGCCCGTGGACAGGCTGCTCACTCAGCACTAAGTGCCCCAGTCTGCAGAGCCTTTTGAGTTCTGGTTCAAATTTTTTTTTTTTTATACAATGTTTCCTTCCTTTAGAAACTGAGATGAGTCACATATTCAGAGGTGGTCAGCCCTTCTTTCGCCCCCTCCTCCTGTGCCTGCCCTCTCTGTCTGTTTCCAGCGCTACACGGCTGTCCTGTTCCTACCAAATCATCGTGGGGTGTGGGAGAGCCGATTTATGTGAGGGAAATCCTAAAAATTGCTCTGAAGAAACACTTGCCAAGGCCACAGCCAAGTGTGGAGTCACTGTATCTTTTAAGCAGGGCACAAGGAGAAGAATGTAATGAACATTAAAATCTCTGCTGTTTTCTCTCTCCCTTCCCCTCCCCTCCTCTCTTCCTCCTCCCTTCCTCTCCCTGTCCTTGCTGATCCGTTTTACTGTTGCATTCAGAGAGGTTAAGCTTTTGTTCTTCATTGTTAAGGTTTTTCCATATTTCATTTCTATGGATTTGTTTGGTCCACATGTGTATTACTTTATCCCCCTTTTAAAAATATTTTTTTGATTATTTTTTTCGATTACTTATTTTTTCGATTACTTTTTTTTTTTGATTACTTATTTTTTTGAAAATACGTTTGGTCATCACAGAAATACAGAACATATGACATGCGGACAGTGAGGGGGAACACGGGGTCACGACCCTCGGAGTCTTTCCTGTGGGGGATGGACGCCGAGGTTTACGATGACTGCTGTTGTCCTTAATCACATTCAGAAAAGCCATTTTAAACAAATCTGCACGTTTCGTTACCTTTCCCGCCGGGGCGTTCTGTGTCAGTTCCTGTGAAGGTGTCCAGTCTTTCCACATCGCGTCCCCCTGCACAGACATGCCGTCCTTGATCTGAGTCCCCACTGGTGGACATCCAGGCAGCAGCCTCACTCGTGGAGCGTGTCCTCCTCCTCCACGGGGCCGGCACCCCGTGAGGTGCCGTGCGGGGCGCGGCCCCCCGACAGCCCCGAGGCTCCTGAGCAGGTCCCGAGCGCAGGGCAGGGGCAGCTCTCACGGTTTGCTGTCACGTGACGAGCTACAGCAACCCTCTCGCTGTTTCCTCTCTCGCATCCACTTCTGGTTTATTCCCCTGGAGTGAAGTTATTGTTTCAGCCGATGTGGCGTTTTCCTGTCCCTACTTCTGTGGTCAGAAGGTTGGCCTTGACGTTTCACCACTGTCCTTGGTACTGTGGCAGTAGCCCCAGAAAGGCCCGACGTGTCGCTTTTAATGAAACACCGTGGAATTTCAAAATTCTGTAAACGACGTGACAGCGTTGCTGAGCACTTGGGTTGGAGGTGGGGGGAACTGCCCGTGGGCCTTGGTCTGGCACTTTTGGTCTCCTCGCTGTGCCATTTCCTCTCTCGTTTCCCAATCACGTGTTGCTGACAGCTGAGTCGCTGTGACACATCGTAAGGTCTTTTCTGGTCAGAAGCAAAGCCTGTTCTGTGTTGTCAGGGTGCTTCGCAGACTTCACATTTGTCCTTTTAAAATGCCACTTAATGCTTCAGTCATGAACTTTTTTTTTTTTTTTTTTTTT
>CM053509.1:157806774-157817756 GCA_028627145.1 Eidolon dupreanum | reverse complement strand
GAGGGCCTCTTACCGGAAGTCGCTGAGGAAGCGCTGCAGGTCGTGCGAGTCGCCCAGCTTGGCTTTGCGCTGGTCTGCACGCTTCCCCAGGCTGCTCCACGCCTGGTTTAACTCGGTGCACTTCTCTTGGAGGTCCTCTGCCGACTCGGGGTGGGACTGGATCAGGCGCTCGGCTGTTTCCCCAAGGGAATTTACCTGGGTCGGGGAGGGGAGCGGTAAGTAAGCGAGAAAGAAGGGGGCCCGGCTCCGTAGAACGTACCTGGTTCTGCCTTAGGCACAACTGCAGGAAGCCGACTGTGCATCCTCTCACCTTGTCGCCGAGAGCCGCGAGGTCCCTCTCAAAGCCCTCGTGTTTGCGTTGCAGGGCTTGGACACTGGCCAGGTCGTGACCGTAATTGTCTGTGTTTAGAGCCTGATTCTTCTCTTCGATCCACTCTTTGGTTTCATCAGCATCTCTACAGGTGAGATAGACATTCGAGTTAAAAAACGCTGAGTGTAGCTGCCTTGATTACAGGACAAACAGGAACGTTTCCTTGGGCTGGCATGTGTACATTTTTCGGTGGTTACCACCAATAGCTCTAAATAGTCAAAGACACACATTTGCTCACTTAGGAGTATTTACTGCGCATCCGCCCAGTGTCAGGCGCGGTCCCAGATGCCAGAGCACAAATACCAACGAGCTCCAGCTGTTACTCTGAGAGCTCAGCTAGCAAGTGTGCGGACTGAGGGTGCAAACCCGGCAGTCGCAGAGTCTCCCTGTCCCAGCCCTGCGCTGGCCCTCACCTGTGGAACCGCTGCACCTCATGGGCGCTGCCCAGGAGCTGGCTCCGCTCCTCGGCCAGCTGCTGCAGGGACCGCCAACGCTCATTCAGCTCCTGCAGGAGGACAGCAGAGCGTCAGGCCCACGCCAGACGCTGTGAGAAGGGCCAAAGCGCTGGTGCTTTAACTTGAAAGGAAAGGCTGGGACACAGGTCATTTCCTCTTTCCAACCTTCCTATTTGAACACATCAGTGCACAACTACAGCGAAATTCCAGAAAGTCAGAACCTTGCTGAAGCTAGCCGAATCTGACGGTGTGAACACTCCCAACATCTGCCCTGGAATCACCTTCGATACAGCTGACTCCACCTCACTCAGCTCCTAGCTGGCTGTCTGCCGCCATAGCAACTACTTCGTACATAACTGCCAAGTGGATAAATCCCAGAGTCTACTGCCTCTCAAGACAGAGCCCGCTGCATCACCAGGCCCCAGCAGGCCTGAGAACACAGGAGTGCCAGTGCCAGGAGACGAACCACCCTGGCGTCCAGAAGAAGGGGCCAAACCTCTCCTGCAAGGAGGCAAGAGAGGCAGCCACACTGCCTTCTGGACGGTATGCTCCTTGCAGCTCCTGGCCCTCCTGGGACTAAGGGAAGGCTAACTCTGTGAAGACCTGGTGAATTCATGGCTGGGCAAGCCAACCCTGGTGCACAAAGAGAGTTAATACTGGCTCAGGACAGCCCTGGACCCAGGAGGGTGACGTGTGCGACAGCTTACACAAGTCATCAGGACAAGATTTCCACAAAGTCAGGAGAAGGAAACTGGTGAAGGAGGCCAAGGAGGCAGAGGGACTGGCTGTGGTTTCTTACCTTGATGGAATTAAAGGTGGCCACCGTGTGAACCATCAGGCGAGCAGACTATGTGGGGGAGGAAAGCAGAAGAGCAAAAGTAATCAAGCGTCTGCCAATTAAGGGACAAAAATCTCAGATGCAAGTGCCATTTAGTTCCCGATCGTCAACCAAAATTAACTTAAAAGGATACTGTCAGAAGTCCGAGTAGCAGCATTGATAAAATTGTCAATCACCAGAGAGTCACAGAAACACCCAAGTGCACAATTAGATGACACTCAATGATTAATTTTCCTTGCTGAGGAGTGAAAATGGCGAAAAAAGCCATTAAAACAGCTGGTTGGACAGAAAAACAGCTCAAAAGGTTCACGGTTAGTGTCTTTTCCTTATCCATACTACAGAACAGTCCAGAAAACATAATTTAACAAATGCTAGCACTTAAAACTGTTTAACAGTCAGTCAAGCAGACCACTAATTTCATTTCTAATTAAGGTTATCGGGCTGCTGTTATTTTTAGGTGTCTCCTTGAACTAAGGGCAACAGCCTTACCAGATGAAAAAAAACATAAACCAACGAATTAGCTTTCTTCCCATCAACATGGTTACTTCTTTTAAAAATGAAATGTCTCTTGGGATCTCAGAGCCCACTTCACTTCATCCGAAACTCCGTTTGGAGCACACTGTGATCCCCACGATCTTCAGGGCATGCAGAAAAAAAGAGGGCCAAGCTGGGACACAGCGAGGTTAGGCTCATCACATGTTCCTATTATACACACGGGTGACATTTTCAACCACCGTGGGTGTGTACAGGATTCAGAAGGTAGACACCCACTGTCTCTAATCCATTTTAGAAACAGGAGGTCTTGGTGTTTATAAAACCATTTCTGAACGAATTTACATTTCTGAAAGAAAACCTGTCACCAGAAAAACTGCCAGGAGGTCAGACAGGTAAGGCTGTTGTTGTCCATTCATGTCACCAATGATTCAATTTTGCTATATAAGAAAAATTAACATTGAGAAAAAGAGAAAAAGCGGAATTAAAGCCTATATAATGAGAAGAAAAGTCAGAGCCTGGAGAGGTAGAAGGCAGGAAAAACAGACCCTTTGCCTCGGCCATCAGACAAGGAGACTGCGGGGGTGAGACGCACCCCTCTCGCAGGGCTGGTGGCGGGAGGCTTTTTGTTCTAGGTTTTCATGCATTCTTCCTATCTTAGGAAAAGTGCACTTTTAAGGTAGAAATCTGCTCTCAATTGCCTGCTGATAACTCAAGTGACGTGCTCCTGAAGCGCTGGGTCAGGAGGAAAGAGGCTAAGCATTTAGGACGTGGGCAACTAGCTGCAGAACCTGGCTAGAAACACCGCATACAAAAAAAACCTCTCTCCTGGGCTCCTGGTCAAGCTCCAGCCCGGTCTCGTCTGAAGTAACGGCCGTTCTAGCTGGTAACCGCTTATTCCTTTTTCACCTTCTCATCTCACTCAGGATTCAGTGTCTCCTGTGCAGTCTTTCTTAGGCCACAGAGAAAGTGATCAGGGAGACTACGAATGACTCTTTCCTCCCCTTTTCATTCTCAGTCCTTTCCTTGTTCACGTCATGTCCTTTTAGGCTGCGGTCCTACAGGTGGGACCATGCCCAACTACACGGTGCCACCTCTGCGGAGTCCATTCTGACAGCAACATGGGGAATAAATGCCATCTAAGTGGACTCATCCCCGAGCATCTGCATCGGAACATTTTAGCTCTGTCTATTCATCAACACGTTTTAAGAGATAACAAATTCAAAAAATGCAGGGTCAGAGAAAAACCAGCCCAAACAAGTCCAGAAACGACCAAAGGTTCAAAAGAAGCCTGAATGCTCAGGAGCAGGCACGCCAGAAAAGGACATAAAATACTTTTGTTCCCACACCACCTTTGGATAAACAATCATGTGCAATGGAGGTCTTACCTTCCAGGGGGAGGCTGTCTTGGAATCGGTGTCATCCTAGTCAAAGGAGGAAGAGTTTAGGCAGCCATGCAACTGACACAAACGACACAGCACCCCACCTTTCCTTCTAATGAACCCAAACAGCACTTAGAGGTTACCACTGGGTGAGAGCAAACTGCAAAGCTGCTTGAGGAAAATGAAGCAAACAAATAGAGAAAAATTCTGTTTATGCAAAAAAAATGAGAAAAATTTGGAAACGACCAACTTTCTTTCATATGATTCTTTGAAAAGGGGTAATAAACAAACCAAAAAGATTAAACACTTTTTTAAAAAACTGAAGAGATAAAAACTTCACTGGTTTCTAGTCTCTGGCCATGCTACCCTGAACATGCCCAATCCCATCTGATCTCGGAAGCTAGGCAGGGTCGGGCCTGGTTAGTACTTGGTGGGAGACCACATAAGGAAGACCAGGTGCTCTAGGCATAAAAAATAAAAAAATAAGGGATTGTAAGCTGAAAGCTGACAAGGTCCTTGCAATCTGTGAGGTCAACCAAGGGTTGTCTCACCTAAAACAAAACAAAACAAAACAAAACAAAAACAACTTCACTGGTCTTTTGGAGAATGGCAAAAAGAAATCGATGTACCATTTTGCAAGGCGAAGGGATGGTGTACCAAAAATGAAAGGAAGAAAAAATATAAATTAGCAGTTGCAAACAGTCACGGCTGTAGAGTACAGCATAGAGGATGTAGGGAATGTTACTGTAACTCTGTGTGGGTGGTGCCAGATGGGTGCTAGAGTGACTGGGAAGATCATCTCATAAATTATATAAACGTCTAGCCACTGCAATGTACACCTGAGACTAAAATAAACAACGTAACCGACGTCTGCTATTTCTTTTCCAAATTTTTACACACAAAGGGCATCTTTGAGGTTCAGGAACAGAAATCCTTAAGAGGCTCTTGACTATATATTCTTCCTAAAGTCTACTCCTTCTCACGTTCAAGTTCCACATGAAGCACCTGGGACTTACCCTTGGCATCATGCCATACACCTCCTACAAAGAAAAAGGGAAACCAGAGTTAATATTAGAGGAAACGCACAGTTCTCAGTAACACTTACTAGTGTCAACATGGAGACACAGGACAGTTCTAAAATGACGGATGGCCCACCTGGAGATACCAGTAAAGCCTTTTGTTTAAGGAATCAATGAGTTTATTATCGGTTAAAAGCTACAGAAATATGAAACAACTTTCACAATATTTAATGGGCATAAAGAGAAGACAGGAGGTGTTCTCCTTGCTCTGTGAAGGTGAGGGAGACTAGTGCATGGAAGTGAAACACAGAGGACCTCACCTACACCCTGAGCTATGAAAAACCCAGGAAGGAACCAAGCTGCTTCCTTACGGTAACAGAGCCTCAACGCAAGATCCTGATACCCACCTGCTGCTGGACTGCCTGCACCTCCTCTGCCATTAGACCTTCCGACTCCAGGTCCTCAGCCACCTTGTTGATGTCTTTCAGCCGTGACTCATTGGCCTTCAGATCCTTTAAAGCAAAAGCCATAACTAAGACTCGCGAGAGCAAGTTGAAGAAGGTGACAGATCTTAAGCTACAGTTTGTGCCTATAAATTTCTGTTCAATAGGTAGCCTATGAATTGGTTATTCTATTTCTCAACAGTGATGTAAATCAGGAAATCCTGATATAAGAATATAATAGGGTATGGGAAATAGTCCGTCTCAACTTTACTTAATAAACTGTAGTTAGTGAATCATCATCTTGGTTGAATGGAGATTTTTAAAGAGCCTTTCTTGGGAAAGAAGACACAATGACTAAAATGCGATGACATTTTAATGCTAGTCACTTTGGGAGAAAAACTCCCAGACTCATTTTAATTCATTATAAGAATTCTTTTAAACCAAGAAATGCATAAACCAAATGTAGAATATGCATGGGACGGATTATTATTTAGCCATAAAAAGTAGTGGAGTAATACATACTACAAAGACAAAGCCTTGAAAACATGCTCAGAGAAAGCACTCATAAACAGCCACATATGAACCCATGCATTGAAAATGTCCAGAATACATATATCTGGAGACAAAATGCAGACCTGTGGGTGGCCAGGGCTGGAGTGTGACAGGGATGCCTGCTTAATGGCACATGCTTTTCTTCTGCAGTGATGAAAGTGTTTTGGAACTCTTAGATACAGGTGGTGACTGCACAACCTGTGACTGCACTAAATACCTCCAAATCGTATACTTTAAAATAGTCACCCGTGTGTTATGTGAATTTTACCCCAATTGAAAAAGTACTTTTGCGCATTTTTGTATTTTAGGTTTAGCGGAGTCCTAAACCAACATGAAGAGAAACTGCATGTATTTCCTTGGAACTAAACCGACCCAAGAGAAGTTTGGGTTAAAGTCATTTAAAGTCTGCAGGTCTACAGCCAGGTCACCCTGAACATGCCCAATCCTGTCTGACTGCGGAAGCTAAGCAGGGGTGAGCCTGGTTAGTATTGGGATAGGAGACCACCTAGGAAGACCAGGTGCCGTAGGCATAATAATAAATTAATAACAAAATAAAGTCATTTAAAAATAGCTACACAGATGGCACAATAAAATTTATATAATTTTCGCTCTAGAAACCTGTGGTCAAAAATTAAGAGAACCATTTCTCAAACGATTTCCTGGCTCAGCTGCAAGGCTTCCCATACCTTCTGGAAGTCGTCGAACTTCTTCTGCAGCACTTCGACCTGCTCCAAGTCCGCGCCGACCTCTTCACTCGTCAGAGCTGCTTCTTTCTCGTTGATCCACTGCTGCAGCTCGTTCGCTTCACGGAACAACATGAACTTCTTACAACTCTTCTCCAACATGCCTTTCCGCTTCTCACCCAGTTCCAGCAAAGAATGGTATCTGACAGCATTCAAGAG
The DNA here is from genome assembly GCA_028627145.1 of Eidolon dupreanum. Taxonomy (NCBI): domain Eukaryota; kingdom Metazoa; phylum Chordata; class Mammalia; order Chiroptera; family Pteropodidae; genus Eidolon; species Eidolon dupreanum. The sequence continues at coordinate 157,811,303 of CM053509.1, read as the reverse complement.
GGGGACAAGAGAGGGCAAGGAGGGCAGTTAGCTCCCTACAGAGGCTCTACCCCTAACATCGAGGAAACCACCAGGTGTCTCCAAGATGTGGCTCCAAGGCGATGGGTGGAATGAGAATGCCCTGGTGACCACGTGCCAGAACGCAGATGAAGATGAAGAGCCTCAGGACCCACTACCGCCGCCAGGATAAGCACACGTGTTCTGCTCACCACCGGGTGTCTACGACAGCCAGGCACACACATCCCTGGGCCAACTGTGCACTTACGACATCACAACCACAAATGACGGAGACCCAGCGTTTAGCACAGAAACACAGGGTTCATGCAACTACGGCTCAGAGGTGAGATGAGTCTGCTGGGCATAACGTATGGAGTGTTCCTCCACTCTCATCATTTATTCTCTGAGCCACCCTCGGGCAGCGGGGGAAGGTACAGAGCTTTAAACAGCCTCATATGAAAATAAATAGCCTCATATGGCATGTTAGTAACTCTGGAACAGTAGGAAATGTCTGAAATGATACATTCATTTCTCAGAAAAGTGCTGCCAACTTCAGAAAGAAAATCAGGTAGAATACAGAGTATCTGTACCTTTTCATTAGCTAGAAAATTCCGTAAGAAGAATCCAAGAATATTCTAGCTCTTTGGAATTAAAAATACAAAAGACTGAACTCCTGTCCCTTTGGAGACGTGAAATGACAAACTGGGTAACAGTTAAAAAAAAAAAAGATCTAGAATCACCACTGCACCTAAGCTTCTCAAAGTAAAATACAAAAGCAACAAGTTACGAAGCACTAGAGCACTTTAAAGAGAGGCATTTCGCTTCCTTCCAATTAAGGAACACTAAAGAACCAGCCTTTGGGTTTGCGGCTGACAGCAGTAGCTGGTCCGCCACAAAAGGCGACAGGGGTGGGACCAACACCACTCTGAACACACAGCTGCACACGGAAGCAACCAAGGGAAGCAGCGGCTGTTGACTGACACAGCTTCACCGACACCTGTCCCTGCGTGAGCGAAAGCCGCAGCGCAGAGACACGGTCCCGCCCACCACCTCATCTCTCTGGTGACCGAGCGCCCTCACGAGAAGCGGCGGGGACAGGCAGCAGAGCCATGGACACGGGCGCCCAGCGAGGCCGCGCCTACTCACAGTTCTTCCACCTGTTTCATACGCAGGGACACACTGCCGGCCTCCTTAGTTATGCGTGTCCTGCACAGAAGGGCACAGCAAAAGCATGCACAGATTAGTGGGTCCATCCCCAGGGAGAAGCGGCGGCTCCGACCGGTGCCGGGATGGTGGATGCTCCAAGTGGGGAAGATTAAGGAGCCATTCAAAAGCTCTCGGAAGCAGGCCAGGCCGTGAATGAAATCACAGTAGAGAAATAGCAGGATTTTTCAATCAGAGAAGTTAGTTCACCTTCATTTTCCTGAAAAGTCTGCCATGGTTAACTAAGGCCGTCCGTTTTCCTGCACCGGAAACACTGGTAACTCCACAGAGCAAGGCCAGGGAATAAAATGACGGCCCCGAGGAAACACTTTAACTGAGAGCTAATACACAACTTCGGTCATGTATCTGGTTCACTGTTTTGCTCTCATATTTATGAATCAGGACAAAATCTCTCACTCATCTTAACAGTAACAGAAAAAGTCTCTGTACGTGTACAAATAACTGATCTTTTTCAGAAATCAAGATCAGAAAAGTTCAATTACTCTCAACTTGAGTGAACATATTTTCTGGATTTCTCCCAAGTGTCCAAAGCTGGTGATTCCACTAGTGGAGTCAGGTGTGCCCTAAAGGAGGGACACAGGTCAGGCCGGGAACCGAGGACAGAGCCATTACCAAATAAACTCCATCCTTAGAACATAAAGCCATGGGAGAGAGAGCAGCTCTCTAAACGGCCTTTTAAAAGGGGCAGAGCTGTACGGGTGTGGGACACCCGAACTCGTCACTTCAGAAAGCGGCTCCTGAACCAGAAGACAAAGGTTCAGATAGTAACAATCAAAAAAATGCTGTTTACGAAAAAACAATGTGGGAAGAAAACAACATAGAGGAAAATAAAGATATGAGTCTGCAGTTCAAACAGGGTATTGTGGGTTAAAGGTGATGGGAAAGCAGGAAGAGTATATTCCTGAGTGCAGACGGGGACCGAAGAACACCTGTTCCAGAAGCCTGGGGACACTGCCTAACCTCGCCCCAGGGGGATGCAGATTACCCCGAGTGACGCCTGGACCTTTACAATCGACTGTCGCCCTTACTGGCTGTCAATCTGCTCCTGCCGCAGTGCTATGCTGCCTTGCTCCTCCAGAAGGTTCTCCCGGGAGGCCGACTGGGCGGGGTCCAATTTCTTCACGTATGCAGCTGGCACGAAACCCTGGCGGTCGTTCACTTCCACCTTCCACCAGTCCTAAGGACACAAAGCAGGAGACTGAGAGCAAACCCCTTCCCCAAGAAAAGGAGACGCCAAGGAGGCCTGTGTGTGTGTTCACAAGCACACACAGAGAAGAGCTCTAATCAAGAGGATCTTCTGACGGTGTTGAAGTCACTTGGCACAAGGACTGAAATTTCGGTCCCTTTGTGACTCGCCAAGCATGGACAGGGTCAGGAGTAAAGCGGCAACGACACCCAACATGTGGGACATCCTTCCCTTTGCTGAGACGCCAGGACTGTGTTATCCCATAGCAGCCACTAGCCACATGTGGCTACGTAAATTTCAATAAACTAAAATTAAACGAAAAACCCAGTTGCGCTTGTCAACTGGTGCTTGATAACTACTCATGGCTAGTAGCTACTGCAGGGCCAGCACAGACTTAGAAAATTTCTGACATCACAGAAAGTTCTACTGGACACTGTTTCTCTGGAATAACCCAGTAAGACCAGAGGGCTGGTTTAGGTTTAAATCAGCACCAATAGAAAGATATAAATCCCAGGTTTTCTCAAGCTCTCATTACTAGGGTAAACTGAGGGTAAGGAAATAAGTTTCCCAACCATGGGCGAGGAGGTGGGAGGAAGGAGACCATGGGATGCGTCAGATAACACGTGGAGCATCATGCACCCTCATTTCAAGGCCACTGTCAAACCAGAATGTCAAGGAAGAAAGGCTAAGGAACCAGGTAGCAATTAAGTCTGAGAAGAGTCTCAGGGTGACAGCACAACTGTCTTTAACTGTCTACTGTGGCCATACAGCCGAGATTCCAAACGGCTAGACGCAGCATGGCCTCAGGTTACACAAAAGCCGACTGTCACTCACGAGGGAAAGAATTCCACCTAGAGGTGTTCAACCGTGAGACGAGCTGCCACAGTCGCACACCACGGGCAGGTGTTCAGGAAGACAGACTGATGACCTTTCCGATCATACATGACACAGGATAAACATACACGAAGCAGAAGACTGATGAGGAAACAGCTCTTCAAATGTGACATCAGCCCCACTTTGGGAAGACGCAATGATCCAACGACACCCAACTGAGCAAAATGGGTGGTGCCAACGGAAAGACACACACAACCACTTTCTGTGCCTTGCCTTGTTGGTGCTGTTGAGCAAGGTGAGAATATCCCCCTTTTTCATGGTGACCTCTCGAGGACTCTTCTCCTGATAGTCATAGAGGGCCAAGACCAGCTCCTTCCCAGTCTCGTCATCCATGGGGGCCACTTGTTGCTAAAAATCCAAAGGAAGACCAAACACAATTCAATTAAGGACGTTTATGACATGTCATGGAAGCACGTGACAGAGTACAACTTTGACGGCTACACCAAATTTACCAGATACACGTTTATGAGGGTTTTTCCGACACTACCAACAAAACCTGATTCAAGGACTTTAGCTGTCCAATGTCTTTAAAAATCTCCTTCTAAACAGCCTATACACCTGTGTGTCATAAGACTTTAACAGTAAGGTCACAAGAATGCTGCCTGCGACCGTGACACCTGCTGGCAGGCTCTGGGTCCGGCCACTTTCGCTGTCTCCCGCGAGTTACTAAAACTGCTGACGGTACAGCCACACTCACCCGGCAGGACTGTGCTTGCTCCCGCAGGGCCTGAATGCTGCTGCCATAGGCGCTGAGATCCGACATCAAAGCTTCGTGTTTCTTTAGGAGAGCCTGGAACCAAAATCGCACAGTGACACGGTGCGAGGAGCCAGAGCCTCCCTCCCCAGCTGCTTCCCCAACCTGCCGTTCTCCTCTCAAATCTTTAGTTATGTGATGATGTGACCAGCCCCGCTCTACACTTTCCCTACCCCTTTCTAATATTCAATTTGGAGGAAATACTGCGACTACAAAGATCTTTTCACCCTGGCTTTACTATTAATGCCATACTTGAAATACGAAAGGGTATATATAAAGAACAGCAGCAGCAACTTAGCAGTGAACCCACCACCCATCTTAAGAAACAGGCTCCAGGTAAGTCGAAGCTGGCCTAGGGACCACCTTCCTGGAGGAGCGCCCTTTCCCTCGTCACATTTGGTGCTGCTGCTTTCTCCACTACCACTTTCAAAGCTTTTCAGTTCTCCCATCTTTTGGGAGAGTCAAAGAGAACTC
>CM053509.1:157707809-157806674 GCA_028627145.1 Eidolon dupreanum | reverse complement strand
GCCTTCACATCCTCTGCAGCGAAATGGCCTGGGAGACAGGGGCGGGAAGGGAGAACACGGAAAAGCACGGTGACATGCTGCAGAAATACAACAAAGGTCTCCTGTGTGCTCACTTTCGTCTCTACACCTCGGTGAGCCTGGCTCCTTCATGTTTCCAAGTTTTATGACAGGCTTGGGTTTCAACCTTGTATCAGGTTTCTGCAATTTCTGCCTCCTCGAACCATGAGCTCTATCTAGATTTTAAGAATCATATCCCAAACTGACACCAGCACTGCTAGTGTGAAGAAATAATGAAAATAACAGCACCTCATAGTTCTCAGCCACTGAGACTTACACCGTCAGGTGCTGTTACCTCCATTTCACAGATAAGAAATTCAGTCTCTAAGAGGTTAAGGTCTAGTCAAGGTCAAGGAGAGAATGGGGATGGTCTTCAACCCCACAGTCCAATCTGACTCAAGTCCGTGCACTTAACCTTCAAAGCAGAATACGTGAAGGACAAAAGCAAAGCGACTTTCCCGGGTGATAAGCACTCACCGTCCTCCACCATGGCATTCCCCTTCTGTGTAACTGCTTTGATGCGGGGTTCGTGTCCAGCAATTTCTGCCTGGAGGGCCTGGTGTTTCTTTAGAAGATTCTGGACTCCAATCAAATCTTTGCCTGAAAGCAGAAGAAACCACCCCTAATCATCCAAGCCATTAAAGAAGTTAGCACCATCACTTGCAGCTTCCCCCATGGTTCCAGTTTAACTTAAACTTGACTCTGTTCATTCGACACATGTCCCCTCTAGGCCATAAGTGCAGAGCCCTTTCCCAGCTTGACTCCTATGTGATGGAGGAAGACTAACCTCTGTTGGTGGATGCGGCAATGGGCTCTTTCTCTCGAATCCATGTCTCCTCATCCTCAACATCACGGAAGAGCTGCTGCAAACGCAGAGAATCGGCCAGCTTCTGCTTCCGGGCGATCATGGGTTCCTTGAGAGCCTCGTAGCGAGCCACGAGGGCTTCCTGCTTCTTTTTGATGTTTTCGGCATCAAAATGGCCAGCATCTTGGAACTGGCGGGCCTGAATGGTGATGCCATCGATTCGATCCTGAGGGTGAGAAAGAAAAGCTTGAAGGCTCGGACTGGGGCTGGGCAACTCTGTCCTGGACATTTCTAGGCCCACTTTATTCCATCAAGTGTGGTCTGATTATACATGAAGAAAAATTAACACAGTTCTTTTCCCACCCTGGAGAGTACTCTTTCTGCCATCTCTTTCTCTAATGCTGGGCTCCCAGAGAGCTCTGAGGGAAGACAGTTGAATCGAGCAGAATATGGGATTATCTAAGCAAAGTAGCAACATTTTATTCTCCCCCCCAAACGGGTTTGGTCTTGAATTACCTGACGTCTTTCAGGCCTATTGTTTCTGTATTTACTGGCCCAAGAAGAGGTCCCGGTCACCACTCTACCTGGTGGGCGGCCACATCGGCCTCCAGCAGCGCATGCTTCTTCTGCAGGTTCTGGACGTTGGTAAGATCTTTGCCATAATCGTCCGAAGCCAAGTGACCTTCCACCTCATAGAGCCACAGTTCAATATCCTCGACGTTGCGGTTAAACTGCTGTTGCTGGTTAGCCTCGCGGAGTTTTATTCCTAGTCAGAGGCAAGTTTGATTTAACACCCCTCCAGCAATACAGCTCACACCGATGTATCTTAGTGAAGGGCTACAAGTCAGGCTGTAGTTATGGCTTCACCTCTACCACAAAGGTGAAGAAAAACTGCAACCTCCACTTAATGCTGACTTGGAAGTTGTTTAAAAAGCATTCTAACCCCCAGGGGATCGGGTCCTTGAGAATTATTAAGAAGTGAGAACTGTTAAAGCCCTTGGCTCATGGCTGATTTTTAGTGATTGATGAGGTCCGATTTGGTCAGGGCCGGTGGCCCAATTGTCCCCTTCTCACTCAGGCTCCCCCACCAACCACATCACATGCTCAACCGCATTTACTGAATCAGCAGAACAGCAAGAACCTAAGGTGGCAACCTCCATGTGGAAATGAGCCCGCACACCCACGCCTGCACCCCACCTCCCTGGGTGGTGCACATCACCAGGAAGGACCGGTTAATTCCCTAAGTGCTGCTGTCCAGTCCAGTGACTCAGCCTCTCCTACCTTTCAGTTCAGTGGCCTCCAGCAGTTTCTTCCACAAACTGATGACTTCGTTCATACGAGCCGCCACTTCGTCCTTGGCGTAGTGATTGACGTCGATCAGCTTCTGCCCAGCCTTTTCCAGGGCATCTATGCGGCTCTGGTTTGCTGAGAGCTCAGCCTCAAAGGCCTGGTGCTTCTGGACCTTTCCTTGTAGGTTGGATGGGTCCTGCCAATAAAGAAAGAACGGGTTCTGTCTTGAATCTGAGTAGATTACCTCGTGTAAATCTCATTCTCATCTTTATAAAGGGATGCAGAAAACAGTCAGCTTACACTAGTGCGGGTTTTGGAATTCTCTAGTTCTCGTTTTAGCTACACTACATTGCTGGAGCTGTGTTTAGCTCACTAACCCAAGCGCTACATGGCAATGCTAACAGTACATTACTTTGTAAGCTTCGTCCGTGGCAGTTTTCATCTTCTCGTTGACCCAGCTCTTGAGCTCATCAGAATCACGGAGAAACTGCTGCAGGTGGAAGGAATCGGCCAGCTGGGCGCGGCGACACAGGGCTCTCTCGTGAAGGGCATTGCGGCGGCTCAACAGCTGGAAGACAGGAATCCACGTCAGCCTCCGGTGCTTACTCCTCCGAAGATTTCCAGCGCAAGAGGCTACACTGCGACCTCTGCCTTAGGAGTGACACCCATGCACAGAGGGAGGTGCATAAAGGATCTTGGAACTTACAGCGTCACGGCGAGTAGCCACGTCTTCCATGGCATAGTGGTTGTTCTGAATTAGCTTGGTTGCGAATTCATCCAGCGCCTAGGAAGGAAGGAGGGTCCGTCACTGGTAGGCAGACTATTCCACAGCTTGGCCTCCCGAAGAAAGTAAATGCTGAACAGGTCACAAAACACTCTAAACTTTAAACACAAGCCGGGGTTTTTACTCTAGAGTTTGCTAAAACGATATTTATCTCCGAAGTTATGAGCTGCTGTTTGATGTCATCAGTCAGACATGACGTTACGTGTCTCCACTCGAGACTGGAGACGTCAGCTGCAGCATGATTCAGCCGGGGTCAGACTGCAGCAGTCTCCAACCTTTTTAGTACCAGGGACTGGTGCTCCTAGGAGGATCTAGTGGCTGAGGATCTAAGGTGAAGCTGAGGCAGTGATGCTAGCACTAGCTACAAATATAGATGAAGCTTCGCTCCCTCATCCATCACTCACCTCCTACTGTGTGACCTGGTTCCTAACAGGCCATGTACCAGTACCAGTCTGCAGCTCAGGGTTTAGGGACCCCTGAGATACAGATTAAATACTTTCCAATTCCTACTTCTAAGCTCTGTTTCCACTGGGAAAGACACTCTTACATCAATTTTTTTCTTATATTAACTCAACTACTTTCAGTAAAAGATAAATCTCAATTTGGAAGTTTACATCAGGAAAACACTTTCTTTCTACAAAGTTGTGTTGTCTCCCCGTGACGGTGTATCGTCATCCCCCTGAGATTTTAAGCACCCACAGGGGTGCCTTGCACACAGATCCCTCATCAAATCTATTGAGAAACCTTTCAGAAAAAGCAGCGACTTCCGGCTTCCTCCAGGGATCATTCGAAGGTGCTGACAGCAAGGGGCCTTACCGTGATCTTTTCTTCCTGGGCACTGAGGGATTTCTCGAAGTCCTCGTGCTTCTTGAGAAGCGCTTCCACACTATCCAAGGAATCTCCCAAGTCTTCGTTCAGCAGGAAAGCCTGGCAAAAGGGAACAGAGTGTTCAGAATAACATCCTGTTCCTTTCAACCCTTAAGGAAGGAAAGCAAAGGACGTTTTGGCCAAAACACGAAAAGAAGGCAAGTGATTCTTGGGCTATAAAAGTTCTAAGACCTCTTCCAGAAATCCTGGAGCCCTTTAGAGTCTCTTAAAACTGATCCGACGACGGCACGGAATCCCCATCCCACGTTCTGCTCACACTTTTGTCAAATAGCATTTGCGATTTCTATTAGATTTAGATTATGCGTAACGCTAAGGTTTAAGGAAAACAATCTCTGTAACAAAAAAGTTTTACACCATCACCCTCATCTGAAAAACTGGGGCCTTTCCTGAGGGCCTGGCCACTGCCGCAGCAGGGAGAAACAAAGGCAGAGGTGACAGAAACTGGCTCAGTGTCCCCCTCCTTCGTTTGCCTGAGAACTGAAATGGTAATGACTTCCTAGCCCAAATAAGCCAGCTGAGAAGCAGACGAAAGAGAAACCGAGATCGCTGCTCACGGGGTGGCGAGGTTTCTGCTGGACGTTACCTCTTGTTTGCTCATCCAGTTGTCCACCTGCTCGGTGTCGCGGTAGAAGAGCTGCAGGTCCATGCACTGCTCGTACTGCTGCCGGCGCAGCTCCCACAGCTGCAGCAGGGCGGCTCGCTCCTCAGACAGCACGGTCAGCTGCGAGGCGGCGGAAACAAAGGCAGGTGGGAAAAGTCAGTCCGGAGGCCCTCGGGTCTGACGCGAAGGCTGCCCTGGAATTTCTAATCCTCATGCTCATCTGCAGGCCTTTCTTCCGATGCACAAAAGGGCAAGAATCACTAGTGCGTGTACGTGCCAGCCAAGTCACACGAGTCCTGAACAGCTTGAACGTTTATGCAGAATGTAAGAGCGATGGCCCTGTTCTAATTCATCTAGGATTAATTTATTGCCACTTTATCACACATGATTTCAGGTAAAAACACCAAGGAAACTCTATACAGAAAAAAAAACTCCGAGGCCTCTACCTAAGAGTGAGGCCGTGTAAGTGGAGCAGGGACTCTCAGGTGACAAATGTCAACCGAGTGGGGACCCCACGATGTTAAAGAACCTGCTAACGCACCCTGCACAAGTTTTAGGCTCCAAAGCTTACGACAACAAGGTCATGAAATGCATTCTTAGTCTAGATACAATGTTTAAAACTATACCAATATCTAAAACTCCTCAGGCAACTTGATACTCAAATATACTTAGAAACTTAGATATAAACAAATGATAAAAACGTGTTTCCTCTTAGCTCCAATACTAATACAGAACTCAACTTTCTGCAAGTCTCCTTTAAGTAGGAAATGTGTTCAACTGCCCACTGTACATACATCTGCTTTTGCAATCTCTGGAGAAGCTGCTTCTTAACCTCTGGGCGAAGCTCTAAGTTTTCTCACACCCCATGGTGAACGCAGTGTCGGGACGTTTAAAAGTGGGTCACAGCTCTCAGAGATGTTTAGAAGAGCCTTTTTTCCTCCCTTACCTTCTCCCTCACTTCATCGGAGGCGTAGTGACCAGCAGCAAGCAAGGCCTGCCCCGATCCGTCTGCAGATTTAAAGCTGTCTTCATGAGCATCGATTTCGCCCTATAAGGGAAAAAAGGCACAATCTATGCTCATGTTGTGCAAAAGAATTTCAAATAACTGCTAGAAATCAGAATCACACCAAGAACGAAAAGGAGAATGAGAGACACTGCCATGTTTCCTAAAACCAGCCAAGGCCGTCAAACAGGACAGCACCACTTACGAAGATGCCTTTTCCTAATGGCTTCTCATGCCACCTCTGCCAAACTCTGTGAAGCTGTCATACATTCACAGGATCTGAGCTCTGTTTTCTGTCCCTGCTGTCTATTTGTCTTCCTTGTGCCAAATGGATTTATTATGATTTTGATACCTGATAGGGGAACTACCCGTGAACAAAGTTTCAGCCGCTCCGAATATAAATGCTACACTGACGCATTACACACTCGTGTCTACTTCGGGAAGTACCTTGAAACATTACCTTGTGCTCCTGGTGCCTGTCGAGAAGGGCTTCCGCCCCGGCCACATCATTGGCGAGCTCGTCTGCGTTGATGAGGGCTTTCATCTCAGTCACCCAGCTGGTGAGGTCGCGGAAGTCAGCAAGGAAGCGCTGAAGCCTGGGAAAACCAGAGAGAAGGCACCAGATGTTTACAGTGGAGCTCCCAGAATGGACGATGCCTCCCTAAAGCTCCTAATGCTACGTTCTCAAAAGTCTGACAAACCACACAAACTCTAGTCCTGAGAGTATGGACTCTTTCAATGCAAAGGAAAGAAAAACAGCTAAAGTCAATCTTTTAAAACTTAGGTTTTGTCATCACTATAATTCTGCAGTCTTATCTCTTATTTTCAACTTCCTTATCATTCCCAAGTTCAAACCCAGGTTAGTTAGCATTCTTTCCCTTTCCAACCCTTTACTCCATTTTAATGGGATATTTCATATGCTGCTCACACCGCTAAGACTGCTGCTCATAATGCAGTGACATAGAAGATTTGTGAAATTATAAATACCACGTGTGTATACACACACACTTATTAAGCTATCAGTCCCTGAATAAATATAACACAAGTAGGAAAAAATCATCTGCTCTTTCTCAGCATAGGAAATCTGGCAGGGTATCCAGAGCTCTCTTAGCACATGGAACTGACCCTAAACCCTGCCTGCCTCTCTTCTCTTAAAAAAAGCCCACAACGATACAGGTCGCTGAGCACCGGAAGGTTATTCCTACCTGTACGAATCGTTGAGACGCGCGTGCCTCTCCGCCGCCAGAGTGCGGATCTGCTCCCAGTTCGTAATCAGCTCCTCGCGCTTCACTTGAATCTGAGTCGCGCTCAGAGGGTGTGACTGCTGCAGGCGGTCGGCCTCGGCACACAGGGCTTTGACCTAGAAAGCCACTCTGTCAAAACTGCTCTCCTGACCCCAAGAACTCATTTAGAGAATCGGCTGCTCTCAAAACCCACCTTGTCCTCTAGCGCAGCCAGATCCCTCTCCAAACCCTCGTGCTTCCGAAGCAGCGCCTGGACACTCGCCAGGTCTCGGCCAAAGTCATCAGAGGCCATTAACTGCTCCTTTTCCTTTATCCAGCTGATAGTCTCATCCACATCCCTACGGAATGAAGGCACCAGTTAGTCCAGAGTTCGGACTATCTAGAACTGCGAACGCCACACTGCGCCAAGACGCAGTCAGCTCCAGCGTCTCATGGGCACACGCCACACAGCCTGCCCCTCCGAGCAGAGACCCGTGCCCAGGACCCCGCTCCAGCTTGGTACCTGTTAAAGCGCTGAACCTCGGCTGCCCCAAAGAGCTTCCCCTGTCTCTGGAGAGCCAGGCCCTTGAGCCGCTGCCAGGCTGCGTTCACTTCGTCCTGCTTCGTCTTGATCAGCTCCTCCTCAGGGTGCTGCTCCTGAACAAGGAAGAGTCTGAGACACTGGCTTTGGCCCACCGCCTCCAGCGCCTCCGACTGGTCCCCTGGGGCTGGCTCCCTGAAGGATCCGCTTTGGCAAACCTTCGCCATTCTGAAGAAATACTGGTTTTCTACGTGGAATGACGTAAAGCTCATTGAAGCAGAGCTTCTGGTTCCTCTTACACAGAAAGGGGAGAGCCATCATCTGTCCCCTGGAGTAGGGTGGTGAGTCTACAGAGCAGTTATGTGCATCAGCGGCAAACCCTGTCTGCCTACACTTCAGCTGCAGACTTGGGGCAGCTTCGCCCATGTGCCCGGCTCGGCCCCCGCTGCTCGAGAACTTGGTCTTTCAAACACGCACAAGGCTGCTCGGCATTACTGCCCATGAACATGGTTTTTCCAGGGTTTATTCTGACTTTAGCCGGGAGATACTTCTCTGAAAATATCCTTCCCCACCAACCGCGTTTTGTTTGTTTGAATAAACATGTCGAGTAATAAGGTGGAGCATTTCGGGGTTCTGGGGTCCATTTGTGAGACCTGGGCTTGGCCTGCTCCTCTAGCACAACCACGGGCTGGCCCAGGATGCGGGGGTGCACATCTGTCCCTGGGAAGGTGAGATGTCTGAGGAATGCTGGCTCTTCTTTCCCTTCACCACTGATCAGAAAGGGAGCGAGTAACAAACTGGTGGAGATCCATACATTCAAGGTTTGTACCCCCAGATAAAATCCTCTCCAAAGCAAAAATTGTCTGGTTCCTGCTACTTGATGTCTTTGGAGCACTCTCACCCCTGTAGCGGAAGGTGAGACTAAGGAAGCAGCTAACAGGACTGTGTGCACAGGCACACAGCTACCAGGGGAGGGCCCATTCATTACAAGGCCCCCAGGCTCCCGAGAACACCCAGGGTGGAGCAGTCAGGCATGGATGCACACCTGCCAATCATCAGAGGCATTCACCACCACACCCTAATCTGAGAAACCCTGACACTCAGCTTTGGCAGCCCAATAAAAGCTTTACCAAGCCCTATTCAAAAGTGGGTGGAGGAAACAGGCCAAATGAACTCTGCCCTTCCTGCCATGACCACAAGTGAAAAAGCCTCTAATCTAGGAGTAATTAGTATCACTGCCTTACTCAACTCTAAACTTTAACTCTTAGACAAGCTTACCAAAACTTCCTCATTCAGAAACTGGGGAACCAATCATCAAAACGTTCTTCGGCAAACACTAGACAGTTAATAAAATGATGTGAGATGCACCAATCTCTCTGCTAGTTAGTTACCTGAATGAGTTTAGCAGCAAACTGATTCACTTCGTTAACTCTTTCTTCATGGGCAGCCATATCTGTTTGAAACTCTTCGAATTTCTTCTGTAAAACTTCCACATGCTCCAGGTCCTGGCCCAGCTCCTCAGAAGTCACAATTGCTTCCTAGTCAGGGACCATAACAGAGCTGGAGTCACCAACCAACGCTTGGTAACACTGGCCCCCAGAACTTAGGAAACAGGCACACAGGTGCCTGTCTCGGAGACGCTGAGTTTCAGAGTTACAGATGACAACAGAGCGTAGCTGGGGTCACAGCAGTCCCGCTGCTGCTCCCACAAACACCGGCTCTCGAATGCAGATCAGGGGAGACGACCTCCATTCTTTCTGGAAGGTTACCCAGACACCTTCCTTCTCAGAACGTACCTTGTCGTTGATCCAGTCCATCACATCCTCACATTCTCGTAAGTACTGCACCAGCTTCTGGGCCTGTAGTAGTTTGATTCCTTTCTCCCGCATTTTCTCCAGAAGTAATTCCCACTGGCGGTGCAGCTCCATCAAACGAGTCTGGAGGTGAAAATTCGATCCCACGTATTACAACCATTTCTATGAGATCCGGCTCTTCCAGAGAGTCCAGATAAGTCAGAAACCTCACGGATCTCTGAACGAGTCTTGAAAAAAGATAATCCCTAAACTGAGAGGAAATAGGAAATTTAATCGAGAACAGGAGAAAGCATACATTTCATGGTGGTTTGGTGGATCTGAGAATATAAAATACTTGACCATTCGTAGGTAGATTTATTCTAGTTTACTTCAAGGGAATTATTAAATATGATTAATTGTCAATTGTTGACTTAATATTATTTGTAAGTATTTCATTTTATTAGTTACTATCATTAAATTATTAAAGTGGGATTCTTAGGTCAGAAGACTACTGGAGAAGGAGAGATGAAGAATTAATGTCAGCAAATATTACTGAAGGATAATTTGGAATTCATGAAGGTAAAGGGAAAAAAAAAAACAAAACAAGTAGTCCCACAGACATCATACACGTCAAAAAATAATTGCGAGACACAAATAAATGGGACAACCTTAGCACAAAAGGAGAAAATACGGGGTCCCAAAACATAATCGGCTATCAAAAAGGATTCTTGACAGAAAAAGTTTTGAAGCTTCTGTGAAAAAACAGTTTATGGTACAATAGCTCCCAGGTCAGGTTATTTCAAACTTCACCCAAGTGGCAGCCACAGGCCCAAACATATTCACTTCCCAGCATCTTTGGGTTCTCACGGCACAGTCCTGTAAGGACTTGTCAACAACTGGGGGGAACTGACCATCAATTCAAGCTTAGGTGATGAATTCTCGTATTCTGATTCAATCTCAAGGCGCTGATTGTGCCTGGCCAAGATACTGGGCCGTGGAACACTGACAGACACAAGTAAAACAAACAGGAGAGGTTTACACGCTAACAGAAGTCTAGGATCCACCCATGGTTGAGATGCCACTCCCAGCAAACTGGCAACTTGAAAGGCATGGGATAATCGACATGGGTGGATTCTCTCAGAAACAAGCTGGATGTTTCATGTGAAAAGAGAAAGCAGTGAGAGGAAAAAAAAAATGCTCACACGATTCACTTCCAGCACTACAATCACTTCCGCCACTGATGGTTCCAGCCGGAACCCACCACTGGGGAGTGAGAGGCATTCCAAGGCAAGGGGGGAAAAGGCAACCCACAGCAACTCAATACTCCACCTACTCGGATGTGGGACCCGATGTGGGTGGCGGTGACTATGGGGCGCCACGCTGTCCGGTACGGTGTGAAAGTCTAAACCAGTGACAGACAGGTTATCCAGGACACACAGTCTCTGCACGCCACCCCCTCCTCTGCGTAAACACTGCCTGTCAAACTACGTTACTGAGTTATGGGGCCAGATAAAGCACCAAGCCAGATCACCATGGAACTGTGAGCATCCAAGTGATGAAATGAGACACCTTCGCTCAAATAAAAAGGCCACAAAAGGCAAAAGAAAACCTCATCCTCAAGTCAACTGTCAGTCTCTCACAAACTTCATTTTCACGGCCCGGTGAAGAACCAGGGCCAGGCCTGTCCCTACACTTTCCCATTCCTGGTGTGTCTCATCTGGTAAATACTGCGGGTTAGAGTCGGGATTTGCAGGCTTACTATTGTTTGAGCGCGTGAGTGGCCAGGGAGGCAGGGCCGTGCAAAAAACACCCTGAGAGCTCACAGGGCAGAGGAGAAAGTCTGGTTCTGACTCAGGTGGACTTCTCCAGAGGGGCGTGAGCAAGCGGCCGGAGCTTCCAGAGAAGCAGCTGACAGAGGCTGTTTTCCCAGAGTGAATGGGGCTGCTCTGTACTACTACAGCCAGGTGACAGATGGAGAGCCAGAGAAACAGATCAAGGGGAAATACAAAGGAAAGTCAACAGAAATTAAATGGAGGCTGGAAAAATAAAGCAAATACTTGTGACAAGAGAAAAAGAGTGGATTGAAACTCCAGTTCTGTCACCTATCGGCTGTGGGAATTTGAGCGAGTTACTCAAACTTCTCTGAGCTTCAGTTTCAACCCTGCTACACTCTGGGGATACTGGTTGCCTTGCAAGCTTACTGTGCAGATTGGAGATAACACATGTAGAAGTCCCAGCACAGTGTTTGCACGTAAATAGCTGCTAATAGCTACCCCACAAAGAGTAGCTAACAGCACTTTCAAATGTCGCTTTAATAAGACCTTTAGCGGGAAGAGGGTACTTCCTAATAGAACTGAATGAAGTGATCTTTGGGTCTACCCCTTTCTCGGATTAATTACGAAAGCCAAACACTTGATCTATATCTCATGTTCTTCTGTCGCCTGGTTATACTACTGTCGAGCAGCCCCATTCACGCTGGGAAAACAACTCTATCGAGGAAATAATAAGGCGTGCTGATTTCATTTCCTGTAAGCTGTATACAAAACAGGAAAATGGCAGATAAATATTTGTATTTAATTTCAGAGACACATACTGCAGGACCCTGATAGGTTAGATATTAATTAAATATTAAGTTATGTGACATTTTATTTCCTATTTATAATCACTAGTAATAGTTAATTATTAATAATAAGCTTAAGGCTAATTGCAAGTCTTTGATATGAGACTACAGAGTATATCAGAGCAAGAGAGACAAGTATTTACTGTTGAAAACCACTAGACCTGAGGGAATGAGACCTCTACAGTGGGTGTGAGGGACAGTTCCAGCCGGGGCTGAAGACCACGGCTTCCATCTAAATCTTCAGGACTCCCCTGAAAGGTAAAGGACTAAAAAAGGCTGGTCCCTCAACAGAACATGACTTCGGGTGACAGAGAACAAAAACGTGAAGATCGCTAGGAAATAAATCAAACTAAGTGTGCATAGCTCATCCTTTTAAAGAGGCTTGTTAAACGAAGAGAAGAAAGATGAATTATTGCCCCAACTCCAATGAACTGGCACCAAATAAGCCAGACCAAAGAGTCTGAGGACTCCTGCTTCAAAGTCGGTCATTTTACTAACCAACAGGTGCCACAAATTATTCCTCTCAGGGGACCTTTAACTGGCTTGCTGACTAGGCCTTGGTAAAGTCCCTCTTAGGGCAAGCCACCAAGTGCTGGAGAGCAAGCTTTTCAGCAGAGACCATTCTCTATAGTGTCTGTGGCCAACCCCATTTATCTTTGTGTCCTGATCCCTAAAGTCATCAGTTTCACTAATATGCTCATCCATCTAATTACCATCTGTAAATTAAACGCTGACAGTTTAATTTACCATAAACTTCTTTAGCATGTGTGCCGCTGAAACGAGCACTGCAAACTTTTTAAAAATATAGTCACGTTCTAAATTGTTGTACGAAAAGAATATTAATTTCCTGTATATAAACTCTTGTTTATATTCATACTGAATCATATCACAAAGGCAAGATCCGGGTAACTCCTTTAGGAGACCTCATAAATTCTTTTAAAAAGCTAGAGAAGTCTTTTTCCGAACCCAAATTTACATATAAGCATTAATCCACATTCCTCCAACCGGGTAGATCCACCCACACCAGGCCCTCCTCTTACTCACCCTTATGGTTTCAGATGCAAAATGCCCTTCTGAGATCATCAGGTTTCCGGTTTCATCCAGCTTCACAATGGCTCCTGAGTTGGCCTGCACTTCAGCCTCAAAGGCTTGATGTTTCTGAAGCTTGCCCTGTTGGTGGACCATCAAGTGAGTCACAGATGCAACCACCGAACCCTCACCATTCTGTCCCCTTGGCTCCCATTATTCCTCCCTCCCCTACTGAATCCCCCTCCCTCTAACTATGGACATATTACTCAGAATCCCACCCATCCCCCACCAGCTCATCACTCCGATTACTCTGACACATCTATACCCGCCCTCTGGAAGCTTGGCCACTGCGGACCACCAACTTTGCAGACAGCAAGATGCTACAAAATAGCTTAATGCTGTTGTCTACAAGGAAATCGGCTTTTATGTGGACATCCAATCCCTTCTAGAAAAATAGTACCATACAATAGTTTTCTTAGCACTTAGTGTTTATCCTTGAATAATTCACCCACATTCACTCGCGATATAATATTTTTGGCTTGCTCTAGAAGCCCACACTCTGATCTGAATCATTCCATTCCTCGGTACTTCTTTTTAATCAAGTACTGAGCTGCGAAGGGGCCTGCCAGGCAGGGCTGGTACCTTAGAGTTCACTGTTTTTTTAAACGACTTTGACACATGTAGTGAAAAGACCCATGGGCCCAACTCCTGCTCCATTTGCTAAAAAGTCTTTCACCAAAAATCAATGAGAAGAAAGGCTCTGTCTTTTTTTAAAAAAAGAGCTTTCCTGAGGTATAATTTACACCATGAAATTAACTTGTCTTACGTACAATTCAATGGTTTCTAAAGGATTTGCGTTTGGTAAGACTTACCAATGAGTCACTAAAAGAGCCTCCTATCTATCGATTTTCACCAGCAATAACACTGTGAGCACATTTTTCTCTAAAAACACAATTCCAAGAGATTAACCCAGACTTTCCCTGAAAATGTGCTAAAGGCTCACCAACAGTTGCAAGGCAGTGGTTTGAGAACCATCGGCTTAAAGCATCCAGAAAAATTAAAACCTGCAAGATTCCACATTTGTCCTCACTAATACATACACTAAGGACTTTTCAGAATAGTGAGCTAGTCAGTTCTCATGTCTTATCTACATTCCTCTTGCTGCTCAATCACTCGAAGTCACAGTTAAATGACTTTCTTTGTATAATTTTGAACAAAAACATCTGAGCCCTTGATTCTGGCACGAAGTCCCAGGGAGATCACAGGCACCTGCAAGTTGGTTGGGTCTTTGTAATTCTCATCGGAGGCGATCTGAAGTTTCTCCTGAATCCATTTCTCCAGCTCCTCAGCATCTCTTTGGAAAAACTGGAATCGATAAGAATCTTCAAGCTTCTGGCGCCTAAGGGTTGAGAGCTCCTTGAAGCGGTGGTATCTGTCCAGGACCTGCTGCCGCCTCTCCTGGATGTCCTCTGCTGTTTCCAGCACTTTGACCCCACTTGGGTCCATTTTCTGGAAAGAGAGAATGCCCTGAGATCAGCACAAGACACCGAAATTGATTTAATGGAATTAGCCTCTCTGCAGAAAAGAAAGAATTATCAGATAGCCCAAGTAGACAAATGAACTAAGAAGGTAGCTCCTTCTCAAGATCTAATGAAGCCTGGACCCTATTCCTTTGTGAAAAATTGCTATCCGTGCCCTGCAACACCTGCCTATGTCTCTCAGAGGATGCCTACCTAACCTGACATTAAAACAGGGCGAAAGATGTGAATGAGAGAACTATGATTTATACCGTCAATTCTACATGAGCTTTAAGAATTCAAAGGTAACACCGACATCGGTACATTAAAAGTTCTTTCATTTGATCTGTGCATTTCATTATGTGGAGTTGAGAGAGAATCTACTCTTACTTAAATCAGCTTTTCTATCTTTCTAGAGCTCAGCCTGTTATTCAATGAAGTAAAGGGAATGATGACGAAATAACTGAGTCCTTAATATCAGTAACCAACAGAATTTTCCTAGACGAAGTAGTTGATTTCTCAGTTACCCCCAAATGTCAATCCTACAAGTCGTCTTCGGGCTACCAGAAAGCCTGGACAATGAACAGGCTTAGTCTCATTTGAATGCACACAATTAAGAGAAAATCACAGTGTATCTTTAAAAAAAAAAATAGGTGTGGTTAAAGATTTATCCTATTTTACACCTCCCTGTTATTTGGGAATGCGAGACTTCACAAGCTCAGCATCAATTTCAAGTTCACCACAAATGCAGGCTAACTGGGTAGGTGGCTACTTCCCCCATAACAGTCGATCTGCCCCAACTTTAAAACCTCAGATTTCTGGAGTTTCAACAAATTTTAACGTCAAGAAGAAAACCTGACCTATTTATAAGAAAAACCCAGAATATGCTACCTGCTCTTATAGGGAATAAGCCATTTTATCTTCTAACCAAGGAAGACCACAGAAGGAAATAGAACAGACGAATGAGAAGGAGCTTCTAAATTTGTCTGTGACACAGGACCATGCATGAGCCACCTTCCCTCTCTATGGCTCAATTACCTAGAATGACTAAAAATGGCAGGTGAAAATGAGATGGCCTCGGGACCCTACTAAATTTAAAATTACATTCTACAGAGGTTCTGAGATTTGGTAAGAAAGCAGGCCAGGAAAGCCCATTAGGTGTCTGGGCCTGGCCCAGCTAATGAGAAAGGGTAAACTGGCTAAGGATTAGGCGTGAAGCTGGTGAAAGTGGCCCCGCCCCCAGTGTTTAGGAGCTAAACAACCCTGGGGAGATCTGGGCCAGGTGGGCGTTTCCAGCTCTTCAGGGATTAAAGCAGCTCCTAGGGGCTGTCCGCACCTGATCACCTACGAGGACCAACTTTCTATGAAGAGACTAACTTCCTAGGAAAGAGACACGAGGTGATTTGACCTGCGTCATCATTCTTTCTAAATTATACGACCATTTATTTTGTTGTATGTTTTTCTCCCACAAAGTCCGATTTATTTATTTAACTATAAAAAGAAACATATTCTTTGCCACGTCACGCCCGTGCTTTAACACCCTTGATGGCTCCCATCTGAGAAACGAAAGAATCCTCCTTTTGGGAGGCCTTTGATCCACCCAGCACACCTGACAGGTATCATCTCTCGCCCATGTCCTGAACCCTCCTGACATGCAGAAATATTCTTTCTCCTCCCAAACACACGATTCTCTTTAAAGACTCCAAGCCATCTGCACAGGCTTCCTTTGCCTAGAATATTCCATCTCTTCTGTGCCTGGATAACTCCTACTTGTATCTCAATACCCAGCTGAAATGCTTAAGCTGCAGGATCCTGCCTCCTTGCTGAGCTGTACTCAATGCTCCTTCCTTCCCTCCTCTTCAGATTTAATCCCGCTTCTCCATAGTTACAAAGCGCTTGTATATAGTTCCCACTGTATATCAGATCCAGCGATCTAATCTTTGCAGCCCGATTTCTAGCGCACAGAGGTCATTAAGAACTATTTGCTGAATGACGATGCACAGCGTGGGCAGCCCTGAATTCATTTGTAAAGGACGGGGAGAGAGAGCTCAATGGTCTAATCAGGTTTCATTTTCCATGTGGCCACACTGGAATTCTATTCAGGTAAAAGCTAGATTCATGACAAGAAGTGCAAACGAAAAGTGCATTGACCATGTCTAGGCCATGCCACCCTGCACAAGCCCCATCCTGTCTGATCTCGGAAGCTAAGCAGGTTCAGGCCTGGTTAGGACTTGGATGGGAGACCACCTAGGAAGAGCAGGTGTTGTAGGCGTAAAAAATAAAAAAATAAGGGATTATAAACTGACAAGGTCTTTGTGATCTGCGAGATTAACTAAGGGTTACCTTGCCTTAAAAAAAAAAAAATACACTGACTGAAGTGACACAACTTGGTGTCACCCTGGGGAACAGGTGTGGATCACTCATCTTGGGCTGACCAACGGCAGTACGCTAAAAAGCTAGGGGCTCTTTTCCCTTTGGGGTGGGACCTCAGGGACATCGAGCTCAGGAAGCCACCGTTCTGGATCATCAATAGATAGCTTTGTCTGAAAAAAATATTTTCTATTTATGAAACAGGCTTCGTGAGAGTCCTTAAAACCAACAACTGAGGGTTAACCTTGAAAGACGAAGTGTCCGCTCAGAGCGGAGCGTCTGTAGTAACACCGAGTTCTGGTTTACGCTGCTGCCGAAGGCTGGCTTCCCACGCGGCTCACTCCCGGCACCAGCCCCATCTACCAGAATGGAGACCGACCGCCCTCCTCCTGCACGGCGGGCTCCGGCTGCCTCTCCCATCGAACTCCCTCACCGAGGCCACGTTAGTGACCCTGGGCAGGGTCCACTTCCCAGCTCGAGAAGCTCCTCCTGGCAAGAAATGTCCTCTTCTCTCCCTCTCTTAACTCCACCATTTAATACCAGATGAACGCCTCCAAGTCTAAACTACCTCATCTCTCTTGGAAGTCCTGAGTCAGAAGTCCTCGCTGTGTTGTGTGTGTGCTTCTCTCAGAGCACTATCCCATTCTGCCATGTCGTTAGTGTTTACTCCCTCCCTCCTTTTATACGTTCTTTAGGGAATTCAGAGACCCAAGTGACTTTTATAAAAAAGAACTTATCTTACTTTTATTCTCTGACCACAGAACTCAGCACAAATTAGAGTCAATGACATTCTAAACTTGGACAGAAACTGCTGTCACTTCACCGTTAAGTAGTCAGGAGATACAAGGTCACCTGCTAGAGCTTAGGGTGACCTGCGATGCTCTGGTTCTCAGACTGGCATGCTAGGACCAGTGACTTCAACATGACCTGAGTTGACACACTCTTTACCGAAGGCTGTTTGGTTATTTATTAATTCCTTTCATTACCTCTTAGCTTTTAAATACCCACTTTTGAGAAAAAAGGGGGAGGAGGAGGGTAATCATTAAAAAATCTAAATTAATTTTTTTAAAAGATTGGGTCTTACTAAGTTAGTAAACAATTATGGTTAAAAATAATTTCTATACTTCTTTTGTTCTCATCCCACAGGAAACAGTTAAGATGGAAAAACAGCAGGAAGCTGTGTCTAGTTTGCTTGCTTACAGCATTTTCCCGTCGATAAGTTTTCCAAGGGAGGTAGAGCGTGTACTAAACTAACTACATGGCACCTGGGATCCCGCAAGATAAGTGTTTAGATTAATGACTATGGTGTTTGTCCTGCCTCCTCACATCACAGGATTCACTTCATTTCTAAAACTGTTAGCTGCTACAGAAATTTCTAAGATAACACAGCCCTTCCTGCTAAAAAAAAGAATCCCAACACAACACTGCAGAGGTTCCACCTGAGCAAGTCCCCCTGCTTGGGTCCAGCTTGCTGATTCGGCCCCACCAATCCAGGGAGACTGTCCGGCCAGGCCCTGCTGAAATTAACCAACCTAAAAGGCCCTCTTTGTCACCACAGTGAAGTAGAACGAGTCAATTCTATAGCAAGTGCTTTGGTCAGGCAATAATGGACTTTTCTTTCCTGCAGTAGGTCAGCTGACGTCAGGAGGTGGGAGTTCTGCCAAGCCACAACTAGCTGTCTCTGGGGAGCCGGGCATCTGAAAGTCATCAATGCTCTCTCACTGCCGTGGCATTCCGATTACCACTGGCGTGATCACAGGAGCCTAAGATCCTAGATTAAGAAGCTTCCTCCACCCTTAACCTGATAGGGAGCTGTCTCTAGTTCATCTATGTAAGTTCTAGTTTCTTTTTGCTCCCAAAAGGGTTATTTTTACAGACTATAACAAACACAGGACAAATTCTCAAATCACCAGGAACTACAGCCACCCAAAGGTGCTCTAATCTCTCGCTCAAAACTGTGAGAGTGAGTGGAATTCCTGGACTCCGCCTGTGTGCACCACGTCCCATCCAAGACTAGGACAGAGGCTGCAAAAACTCCGCCCCTGCCCTCAAATATGCAGCTGACTGATAAGGCCGGACTCCACAGAGAATGTTCCAGGCCATTCCCAGCCTTAATGGGATTAACGCCTTTGAAGGGCTAGAAAGGAAGACTTTGGAAAAGAGCCATTAAAAACCAATCTCCAACCACACCAGCCTATCTATCTGGTTCACTAACTGCCTAAAAACCTCATGGGACTGCAACCAACTGACTGCTTATCTCAAAGCAGCTGATCAGCTCTGATTTTGCCAGTCAAATCTATGTACACGGAGGAGGAGGAGGGGGAATGAAGTGCTGAATAAATTCTCTGTATGTTTAAGGACAGCTCCCCATCTAATATAACAAGAAAAAGGTCATGTTTTTGCAAATATCGTTAGAGAAAGCCGAAGATGCAGGCTAGTTATAAACGCTGCAATGCAGCAGGCAAAACGCCGGCTGCATCATTCAGCAAGTCATGTGAATTGATCTCAGGGGATAAAACAGGAATTACAACCGTGTCCTCTATTGTAATAAATGAAAAGAACTGGTCAGCGTTCTTATAATACTGCTAGATCTCTGGGAAGAAAGAGTAGGGTCTGAAGATAGGAATCTTGGCTAAAAAGTTCTAGTTTAATCCAAAGATATAACATGCCTGAGAATGACTCCTCATAGCCAAAACAAATTCATACACATTAGCCAACAAAAAATGGAGTCCTTCTAAACAGGCTAGTCATTAACTAACCTCTCTATCTTCCTGATGAATGCCAAGAGATAGCTGCTGGAGGCAGTCCTTGGTACTCAGGAAATTTTTAAATGCATTAACTTAAGCTACAGAAGCTATGGGCCCCAGTGTGCCAGAGGAAGCATCTGTCTTTGAGGACAGGAGAGGCAGTGGGTGGGACTGACACTGTGTTAAGCAACAGAAAAGACTGCAGAAACAAACATTTTCAAACCAAAGGCCAAATGCTTTGGACTCTGCAAACTTGGCGCCTGCAGTGAGTGCCTGAGGACGCCCTCACACCGATCTGCGAGAGCTGGAAGAATTCAGTTTCTCTATGGAACCTCAGTAGAGAATAAAATTGTAGTGAAGATGAAAGGAGTCAGTATCTAAAACAAAGCATGGGAACCGCCGACATTTCAACTGGCTCAATGTGCCGGATGTAACAGGCATTTGGAATACTACAAAATGAATTCCGATTGTAGGCAAGACACCGTATGTATTGTTTTGCAAGGAAAGGGATTTTAGGGACTAACAGGATAAAGAGATCATTTGGCTCTATGGAAAAATTCATGAACTTCACCCAAAGCAAAAGGTCACGGAAACCATTCAACAGCTTTGTTTTTGTTGCTTTGTCAGAACCCAAAGGTACAGAACCGGGAATGCCCTTTTTTCCATGGCTTAGAAAACCAGACTATTATCAAATTTTACATTTCCAAAGCAAGAGCAGTGTACATCCCTAGATGTGGACGGGCTCCCCCAGAACGATCCACCAAAGAATTGGTTAGCACCCACAAAAATGTTCTATCAACTGATTCTCAGATCAAATGAATTAACTCAAAAGCAGCTCAGCTGCAGATTCTAGTGGCAGTTCTGCTGGTAAGCAGAGGTCGAAATTGCATAAATTAAGAGTTTTAACCACAGAGATTTTTTTTTTTTTTTTTTGCTGAAACCACATTCCAACTGGGATAGTGGATCTGCCTGTCAGCATTCAAATAAATGAATTCGCTTCAGCTTGTTAGCCGGGTTCTGCAGAGGTGAGCAGGTACAGCTTTAAGAAAGCAAGTCTCATACTGCATTGCATCAAAACCCAGAAGGCAGAGAGCAACGTTGCAAAACTTATTTCCGCATGCCCCCCAAATATTGTCTTTGCTGTCACTTACCTGTTAATTCAGATGAGAGGTAGGTATTTAAATGCAAAACATCGTTATTGAGAGTCTAAACAGGAGAAAGTTATAGTGTGGCCCATTTTCATAAACCTCATTTAAATAATTAACCAGTCCAATTTAAACAAGAGCTTGCCTTGGATTTATCACTCATAATCACAAGAAAGTTGCACAGTTTATATTTCTCCTTATGGAATAGCGAGACATTAATTTCTTTTTGAAGAAGGTACAATTGAGCAAACATTTGAAAACTGTACACAAATAAAATGTACATAGTGAGCTTTTTTAAAAAATAAAGAATGAAATGCAAGCTCCATTTCATTACAAGGATTGTGGCAGAAAAAAATAAATCAATGGGAACAGGAAACAAACCTGAGTTTACAATATTTGTCGAATTTAAAAGTACTATTTTTACTACGTATTTTCGGATTTTTTCCCTCAAATATCTAAGATATTCTGTTCAGTCCCTTGGTTCTCAAGAACCAAGTAATCATCAAAAATATAATAAAATAAAAATAACCCAGCAAACATGCAAACACCAGTAGGGAGATAAGAAATAATATATTCATGCCTTATAGAGAGAAAGTTAAAAAAACAAGAGGCTTCGGAAATTTTAGAATAAATTTTCTAAGACTTCTGTTCACATAACACCAAAAAAGCAAAAAAAAGCAAACCCTAACAGAAACCTTAACAAAAAGGTCATGCAGGTTTCCCCTCGCTTTGGATCATTCGACTTTTGACACAAAGGTGTCATCACTGCAAACCAGGCAAAAACTAAAAAAAGCAACGCATTTTCTGCATGCTGGTCAAATACCTGGACTCTGCGCTTACGAAACGATGACAACATGATGGAGGAATGTGCAGTCTAAAGAGGGAGGGGAGAGCAAGATAACAAGCTTCTGAGGGCAAACGGAACCAAACAGCTTCAGACGGAAGAAAATAGATCCTTAAAAATATAGGAATACGGGTAAAATCAAATTTCATGTATTTTCCCAGCAACTTCTAAATCCCACCAGGGATTTAAAATGTGGAAAGAGAACCGAGGTTGTCTGGTTTTAGCAGCTCCTATCTAGGTGTGCTGTTGTGGCCAAGTCATATCCCCTTTTGGGGCTTTCCCCCCACTTTTCAAAATAAAGTAATAATACTGGATTTACTTTTTAACCCTAAACGTTCCAATGAATTGAGATTTCAAGGATTAGATGATTCCTAAATCTCCTTCCGTTCAGTAATTAAATGGTATAATTTCATGAAATCATCAGAAAGAACTTAAGCTACAAAGATCTGACCTGGGCCTAGTTTACTAGTCTACTTCCTCTACAAAATACTATTTCCTGTTTAAAACCGCTATGAGAATATGCAAAAAAAAGTGGAAGGGAGGTACAGGCGCAGCTGCTCCAGTCCCCGATGCGATCCTCCTGCATTCCTGGAGTCAGCATTTGCCACCAGGGTGTTGCATTCTTATACCTACGCCCACCACAGCTGATGGACCACAGCTGACCAGCTGCAGCAGCCCAGCTGCATAACTAGTGGAGTCGTGGAAGAGCCCACGGAGGACTGGTCAGGAAGGCAGCCCTGTGCTCACTGTCATTAGTGCAGGTTCAGCAATGACAGCACTGTGGACTATTCCTGACAATCACTTCTCAGGATCCGCAGTGGGCCCCTCCCTTTGACGTGAAGGCAGATAAGGACAAGGAGAGAAAACTCTAACCTAGGGAACCAAAAGATATGCTTAAAAAACAGTTCTCCCCACCTAAACCTGTTCATCAGATCGCTTGACCAGCTCACATTAGAGCCTGTGACAGATCGGATTTCTCCAATTATTAGATTACTACAAAACACTCTGTCGTAGACCAAAAGCTATCAGAGAAGGTTACTGAGCTGATGGTTAATGCTGTGAACTGCTTCACACCTGTCCAGTACAGAGCAAATCCTCCTTTCAAGTCTCTGTGCCTCTCCATCTAGGTCCCTGGGTAACAGCTAACACACTTTGAGGGTCCCTTTGAGTAATTATTGGCCCAGTTACTAAAAAAGGCTTATTGTTAATTTCCTGCACAGAGGCCCTTACTGCAGCACATTTTTTTCCCCTGCAGCACATTCTTTAAACTTTGACTTCGATTGACCTTTTAAAATCTAAGACATTAGCTGTAACAAAAGGGAAAATAAATGACTACACTGCAGAGTTGGAAACCTCTCTCAATGGCTTCATACAGCTGAGTGTTCCCACTGCTATTCTTAAGATTTTGTTTCCTGGCTGCAATACACCCCCACTCTTCCATCTTTGATACATTCTGTTTTAGTAAAGTCCAATTGCTATGACGACGCAATTTCTCAACATATTATGAAAATATTTCATATGGTCTCTCTTCTATTCTTCCCTAACAGCCACGATGGTAAGTTTTTCTAAAACACCGTGACGAAGACAGAACAAAGGGCCTACAGAATTCAGGACCCATTATATAAAAGAGATGTGATAAGGTGTTGCAGCAGTTCAAGCATCATCTCGACCCAGCTTTCTGGTCTATTCGGGCTTTTAATTTAAAATATATCCAACCGTTAACCTTAACAAGCCCTGTATTTAAAATAAATTTTATCGCAGTACAGCAAAGAGACTTTTAAAAGCAATTTCCTTTGGGAAGCATCTAATCAAATTCATTGGGACGGCTTTCAAACAAAAGGCTGCTGCTCTATCATTCAACACCGGCATGGCTGTGGAATGTATGACAGATAATATACTGTCCTCGACTCCAAAGACCCAGTCTCAGGGGAAAAATAAAAAGAATTCTAAGCTATTAAGTTATTTGATTTGGGTCTTACACAAAGCAAGAGCCACAGTTACCTGTTATTTAAAAACAAATCACTGGACTAGGAAAGATGGCCAGCCTCGGAGCTTTCCGCGTTCAGAGAAAAAGGGCCAAGAATCACTGAAATTAACATGGAAGAGCCCTTTACCCTAAGCTCTCGGCTCTTCCTCCTCCAAGGGGTGGGCCGGTACTGCTCGTAGGGATTTGGGAAAAGGAGCTGCAGAAGTGGCTCCCCACCGAGTGAAGGGGCTGGGGGCGGTCGGGGGAGCGCTCTGCAGGGAGGGGGATGGTGAGAATCCTGACTAGGGAGCCCCCGCCCCACCTGCCGCAGCCTGAAGGGGCAGGGCGAGCCCGCGGCCAGGCTGGGGCGGGGGGCGGGGAGGGGCCCGGCGGCCTCGCCACCCCCTCCGCCCAGTCAATGACATTCCAGCCGCCGGCGCCCAGACTCGGCCCGGCGGCTCCTCCGCAGCCCACGCGCCACAAGCCGGTCGCGACCGGCCCGCCCGGCTCCCAGTCCAACCGAGGGAGCGGCGAGGCCCGCCCGGCTCACCTGTCCGCGCGCTGGCCCCGCCCCGCCCCTTCCCGGGGGCGATCCGGCTCCCCACCCGGGGGTCGGCCGCCCGCGGGCCCCGCTTCCGCCCGCGTTCCCCCGCGCCCCTTCTCACCGGCTCCTGGGGGCGAGGGTGGTGGGTGCGTGGGGCTGAGGGGTGCCGAGGGACCAACGAGCCTCCGCTCCTCGCCGTTCGCTCCGCAGCGGGTAGTGGCGGTGACGCGCGCGCCCCGCCTCTTTTATAGGCGGCCACGCGCGTTCCGGCGGCGGGCGGGCGCGAGCGCGGGGGGAAGCGCCCCGGCGCGGCGCGAGGGGCGGGGGCGAGCGCCGGCGGAGCAGAGGGGGCGGAGCTCCCGCCGGCTCGCCGCTGGATCGTGCGGCGGAAAGGGCCGAGCGCTCCCGGAAGGAGCCGAAGCGGCGGTGCGGGGGAAGGGGCGACTGTAGGAGCGCCGCCGAGGGTGGGGAAGCAGGGCGCGCGCCAGGGGTAAGGTGCGATGGTGCGGTGGAGTCGCCGCCCCTCCCGCGGAGAGCGGAGATGCTCCAGCCGCCCCACCCTCAGTGCATCTTGGATCCGCCAATCCTGCCCCTCTCCGCCCTGCAGAGAATCTTCTGCACCCTACCCTTCCATCCGTGGGAGCCCTTCCAGGACTGCAGCGAAGGGCGGGGCCGGGGCCATCACTGCAGCCTGGCTGGGGACACTGCGCGCCCTGGCCGGAAAAACGCCCAGTCTCAAAGGATGAGATCACCGTGTGCTTCTCTTCTTCCTGCCCACTTTCCCTAGGAGAAAGCTGGGGCCGGGGACCCAAGGCAGCCTACGCTGGTGAGGGCTGGGGTCAGACACCGAGGATGATCTGGGGGCTCCGGGTTTGAGAAAGTGGTAGGATAAGGCCAAATCCGATCATAAAAAATCGAGTCGACTATTTTGACACTTAAGTCTGTCATTCCGGGATTTGGAGAGTTAGTAATTTCTTATATGCTCATAGCAGAAGCTTTCTCACAGGTCGCAGGTGGAGTAGATGCATTAGTCGTATTTTCAAAACGAGATATTAAGGCTCTCCCTGCTACAATTAAATTGAACTTTCCTGATGTACCAGTCACTATGCTAAGCATTTCATGTGTTAGCTTTTTTAAACCTTTGCAATAATTCTGTGAGGTAGAAATTACTTCCCATTTTACAGATGAGCACCCTGACATGGAAGCTAGTTCTCGCCCTCAATCAGGCAGCTAGGGAAAGGAAAAGCTAGGATTTGAGTCGAGCAGTCAGAACCCTTCCCCTACGAAGGGGTGACATTGTGATGGTGGATGCTGGGGTGCCGAGAAGAGAATTTCTGAAATTTTTGCCCTGTATGGTCCTAGCAGTTGAGGGCCTGGCTCTAAACTCTGTACCAGGAGCCCTCTTAGGACACCCTTTTCCCACCTCTGCTAGGGTGACAGCCTGGCCGAAGCCATTGGGAGCAACAACCAGATCATTACTGTGCAGTCAGGCAGGCAGACCAGGAAGGCCTCAGCCTCCCGGTTACCAAGCAGCCCTGGCACTGGGTAATGCACCAGAACTTGGGCCCCAGCCCTGAGCTATCTGGTCCTCTGCATCCTGGCATCTTCCCCAGTGCCTGGGATCTGCAATCTGGTTTCTAAGCCATCCTGGCTGTAGCCATGATAGTAAGGAAAAATTCCCTTAGTCCCTCACTCCAAGGGAGTGGAGAGAAAAGGAGTGGCCACACCCCAGAAGCAGCTTTACAGACTCTGGAGGAAAAACGTAGGAGCCAGGAGGCATTTCCTGAGATCTTTTATGTAGAGAAAACAGAACCGGGTGACTCCTCCCTGGTGTATGCATTTCTGGGAACAGCCGATGGCGTCCACAGCCTCTTCTATGGAGGGTAGCAGTGAAATGTTGAATCAAATATTCAGCTGTAGGTGCAAAATGGCTAACACAATCATAGCTCTCCAAAATTTCCAACTAAGACCTGCTCCTGCAAAGAACGGGTCTCAAGGCTGTGGGCAGAAGCTATATAAAGGCAGGATTTTTCTTTTAAATTATTCTGGCATCACAGTGAAATGAGGGATTCTGCTGTTTTGCTAGATGCAAAACAGATTGGAGATCTTAGAGGGAGCTTCTATATTGATACAGAAACTAAAATCTTTTTCATTGATCTTCTGATTTGAGTCAAGGCCAAAAACAGTATCTCCAGGCCTCTCCACCTCCCACTCACTCACCCACCCCATTCAGCATTGGCACTAGAAATGAGACGTTTAAAAAAACTGTTCTTCATGTGTTCTATTGTCTGCCTACCTCGCCTTCCACCAATTTCTCCATATGCTTCACACTCTGCTAGGTGTGGGGAGAGGGAGAGGACAAAGCAGACAAAGGCCCTCTTTGTAACAACAAAAAAGCACAGGACAGTGTAGCAGCTCTAGCATCAATCAACTCCATGTTCTAAATCACAACTTTCCAGGCCTCCTGTAAAGCAGGGGTAGGACTGTATTCTAATTTTTTTATTCCACCTGTTCTCTGAAGGTTTATTATGCACCGTAGGCTTAGGCATCTAGGTAGTCCCAATACCTTTTCGAGTTGTTCAAGAGATCAACCATTGGGACATACGCTAAATGTAATGATGTTTTCACATGTTCCGGCCACAGAAAGTTACTTGCTGACTCTCTGGGATCTTCTCTCTCTCTCTCTCTCTCTCTCTCTCTCTCTCTCACTCACACACACACTCACACACACACACACACACACACACAGACACGCAAAGTTAACAAGCAAGCACCAGCACTTGCACTTTTTTCCTCCCAACAAGGGAGTCCTGCTGGCTAGGGGACTGCCCTTTGTCAGTCCTAGATGACATTCTGCAGTCAGAGCTGGCAAGGAACAACACAGAGCTTCAAAATAGTGACTAGAAAAACCCTGATGGCATTCTGTTCAGTGAAATAAACCAGACACAAAAAGACAAATATTATAGATTCCACTTACACGGGATCCCTAGAATAGTCAAATTCATAGAGACAGAAAGTAGAGCAGGGGTTGCCAGGGGCTGGAGATGAAGGGGAAATGGCGAGTTAGTGTTTAATGGGGATGGAATTTCACTTTGGGATGATGAAATAGTTCTGGAGCTGGAGGGTGGGGATGGTTATACAACAATGAGTGTACTTAATGCTACTGAACTGTACACATAAAAATGGTTAAAAAAACCAGGCAATTCTGTGTTATATATATTTTACCACAATTTAAAAACAAAGCAAAATACAGTGAGTGCTTCTGAAATCAGGGACCACAGCAGAGAAGAGGCCTGCCAGCTGCTGGGGGCATGGCCTTGACAGACTGGCTTGCTTAATAGCACCGCAGGTGACAGCAGAAGTGAGTTCCTCCCTCCCCTGGCGCTGCTTTCACAGGTGTACGCTTGTGGGACTGCACCCTAGGCAGTCTCTTCTGTTCATCCTGAGCACACAGTTAGAATTAGTTTCACAAACCAAGTCAGACCTTCTTAAAAAAACTTTAGCAGCTTTCCATTGCCTACAGAATCAGCCAGACTAAATAGATCTGGAGCGTCCACAAACATTCCGACTTCCTTTCCACAGGACCATTTCCTGCTGCTTTTTTCCAGACCTGATCCTAGTCACGTCCTAAATAGGTTTACTTTTCCAACTTCATGTGTTTGCTCATAGCTGTTGCCTCCAAGTAGAATATTCTTTTTCCCCGACACCTACCTCTCATTTCTGCCTGATGAATCTTACCCAAGTTTATGTGAGTAGAACCTTTCTGGAAGAGCAATTTGACAATATGGATCAGAATATAAAATTTACGTGCTGTTTGACACAGCAATGTTACATCTAGGAATTTTCCCTAAGGAGGTAGGACAAGATATACATTTAAGAAGGTTAATAATTATAAAAAATTAGCAGCAACTAGTTACCAACTGAAAAAATGGTTAATTATGATTCATAAGTTCAAGACTACATTGGGGGTATAGTTCATACTGATTGACTTGAAAAATATTTGAGATATTAATGATATAACAGGTCACAGAACAACATGGAAACAGTCTATTTACTTAAAACTATAATTGTATACCTGCATATATATGCAGAGATGTTCGCAGTGATTTTTTGGATTAAAATAAAAGGATTTTTGGATTTTTTTACTCTTTAAAACTTCTTTTGAATATTTTTAAGTATCTGGATCAAATACTCTCCCCAAAACAAAATACGTTCTTGCCCACACTAACCTCCAAGTAAAGCATTTCAAAACGTGTAGTCCCATAACTACTAGGCCCAAGAGAAGTGCTGATAATGAGTTCCATGTTCGGTTTGGGGAAATTCTTATTTTTATTTTTTAATTTTTTAAGGGAAACTCGTAATTCAAAGCAGCACAATTAAGGCACCAAAAAGTCCTGCAAGAAAAAGTCCTTTTTCTCTCCTGTAGAATTAAAACATTTTATCATGGAGGAGCTCAAAGATAAACCTAGTGAACAGAATAGTACAATGACACTCCAGACACCTGTCACCATCAAGTTACCAGCACTCTGCCATTCCTCATTCGTCTATTACTTCACCTCATTGACTTTTAACACAGTACTTAGTTCCCAAAACTTCCTTGACGACTTAACTCTTTTTTAGTATCTGGCAGAAACTCTGGGAAAAGCCACCCTAAATAAAATGGATCTATCTTCTGAGCTCCCATAACTTTAAGCTCAAACCATCAAGCCCTCCAAGTCCGTAAATCACATTCTCCACAGAATTAAAATTCCACTCTCCAAGTCTTACCTGTTTCACTTGAAGTAGGAAGTACCTTGTAAAACCTGTTTAGTGTCAACTCTCCACCCCTTCTACAGGTGATAGCTTCAGTGATCCTCACCACCACGTGGGTCCTGTCTTCAGGGCCGTAGTTTCTAGAGCTTGATTTTGTGTCCCCTCTTCAGACTGCAAACATGGTTGTTTCTTTTGCGAGGGGAAAGGATTATATTTTAACTTTGAAATAATATCACATTTACAGCAAAGTTACAGGAATAATACAATGACGTCCCATATACTCTACCCAGATTCCCCAATTTATTAACAGTCAACCACATTTGTTTTCTTATTATGTTCCGTGTATGTATGTATATATACTTACATACGTATACATGTAAAAATACGTGTGTGTGCAGATCTCTATTTTCCCCCTTGAATTATGTGAGAATAAGTTGCTGACATCATGCCCCTTACCTCCAAGTATTTCATGTGTATTTTTGAAGAACAAGGAAAGTCATTTTTAAAACCACAGTCTGATGATCAAAATCAAGGAATTAATGCTGACATACTATTACCTAACATATAGACTCATTCAAGTTTTGCCATTGTCCCAATGTCCTTTATAAGACAAACACACAAAAAGATTTTTTCTGGTCCAGGTTCCAATCCAGGATCACGTAATACATTTAGTGTAAGCATCCCAAAAGAGCTAAAAAAAAAGAAAAAAAGTTTCTAGAATCCCTTACCTGTATCAACTGATATTTTAAAAAAAATAGAGCCTGGCTGTCATCTAGGGGACAGTCCTTTATTCTAATGGGTGTCTTAGCAAATCCATCACACTGCCGAGACCACAGCTCTCATCTGCTTTCTGCAGGTCCGCAGAAAAACAGTATCAGGAATTCATTAGGCGGAACTGACATAAGGGAATGAACTTCCAGGCCTGGTAAGACACCTATGTGAAGCTCTGTGTTCTTTTTCTGGTTGTCCTGGCATTAAACCAGAAGCCATCCAAACCCAATTATGTCACTGCTGTCACCGTAGGAAGCTTGAAAAGTAGGGAGAAGCTCCCAACAACATCTGGGTAGAAACCCCCAGAATAACTTCATTCTTCTATTCAAGGGATATGTAGGGTTTCTCTCCTACTGGAATTTTCAATTCATCATCAAGTTTGCTTGAAAATGATGTAGGACAATGATATGACAAAAATATGGGCACTGAGCCTGAGAAATGAGGTCAGGCCTGACAGGAAGCAAGGAGGCAAGTGAGTACTTGAATTTAAAAATGGAATGCAGCCCTCAGTGTTCTACATGAAGGAATCCGATGCTGCTCCGCAGCTGGAGTCACACCTACGCCGAGCAACCATCATCTCCGAAGGCGACACTATCAGCGAGTATCAAAAACCAGGCCTCCGCGGTGCTCTCCTTTCTGACTTACCATCAAGAACCATTAGGAATACCAGGCGTCCGAAGACATGTGTAAGACTGTCACACACGTCTAGAGGTAGGACATTCGAACTGAGAGATGGATTTTCTAAGGAGTGGCGCAAATTCAAAGTGGCAGATAGCTTGGGGATCACCTTGTCAGTGATTTTTCACATGTCATTTTTGGCAGAGGAACTTTTCCATGTATAATCTTATACGGAACCCCCGTAGATACAGCATAGAAAAGTTAAAAATGCGGTGGCAGAGGGAGTCCCAGAGCTCCACTAGGGCCCCGTCAAGAGGCCGTGCAAAACCTGAGCCACGTAACTTGACTAGCACTTCACCTCCTGCATCACAGATTTTCACACTCAGGAATAGGACAGTTTTCCAGCAGATGGCAGTAGCATCTTGAAGAAAGGGCTGCCTTTTGAAAATTTGCACAAAAGCCTCCATATGCTGACCGAGTACAGGGGCTGAGCCCCATCTAAGCATCAAGAAGTCAGCGTTTCCCAAGCTGTTCCCTGTCGTAATACTTAGAAAATGATGCTGTTTGGATAGTACAGGTAGAGAGAGGAAGTGCAAATGGCAACGGGCCTTGGGGCCCCACCCACTGCAGGCCGAGGGAACGAGGGAACTAGGGAACAAGGGGATGAGTGTCACTCAGTGGCTGGGAGGCTCTGCCCTCTGACTGTGACTGAGCACACTTTGAAAACTGCTATGTTCTTTTTTCTGGTTGTCTTCACACTGAGCCAGAAGCCATCCAAACCTAATTCTGTTTTGCAGTGGGGATCCTGAGGTTTGGAGGGTGAATGACCGAAATGTAAACTGAGCCCAAGTCTCCGGACTCCTCCCTTCCCCCGTGTTCATTTCATTGTGTCCACATGAAAATACTTTAAGACTTTCCCATTTCTGCTAGATAAAGCCATTATTGGTACATAATTCTAAAACAGGAATGACAGAAAACAAAGCAATTTTCCTGCGGTGAAGGTCGGGAAGACAAAAAAAAAGAAACAATGCCTATCACTCTATACCTAGACCTGAGCACCGCCATGCCACCTTGACACATAGCTCAAGGTACAAATCGAGCATACTGAACCATCTAGATACCAATATTGGGTTTTTAAAACTCAAGCTTTATTACTTATTTTTTTCAGCACCATAATCAATAATTCATAGAATGGGTCACTTGTAGCCACTCACAAGCACAAGCGAATCCTCCTCCCCACCAAAAAAGCATATTGGTACACATGACACCGGTTAGCATATAGGAAGAGATCCACGGCATACAACAATGAATCTTTCGGTAAACAAATCTTGACTCATCTGAAAAGCTGAGCTTTGGATTTTTGTAGTGGCTTTAGTCAGGCAAATCTATCACTCATTAGTCAGAACAAGTGAAAAAAAAAATTGCCCGGGTTCATGCATCTTTAGTCATGCAGAGACTGAATCCCAAACTAAGGGGACAAACAGTGCTTCTTGCTTCTGTATCACACATGGGAATGGTCATCCCAGACCCTAAGCAATCCCTGATGCCATTTAGGACTGTGTTTATGTCTACATCAGTCACTTCCTCTGAATTTCTAATTACTTCCCAAGGTGAGAAAGGCAAAGCAACCATAATGTAGACTTGTATGTAAGAATTTGGACCTTGACTATTACACTAGACGCCTTATGCATCTTTGCTCTTTCTGGGACTTCATCTGAACACGGCGGCAAGGGGTGGGTGTGGAGGTGGGGTGTGGGGAGTCGAAGTGGTGGGCTCACTTGAGTGAAAGGCTTATGGCGTACCTACTTTCTGAAAGATACTAGAAACAAAGGAACGAAAATGGGATCAAGTGCTACACACCGCTTCTCATAATTTCTGCAAAAGTGAGAAATGCCAAATCCATTTACTCTGTGATGTGCACCCCTTAAGGTGTCATCGGACCTCCTAGATTTTGTGACACATGAAAATCTCCCTTGCTAGTCACAAGGTACAAATACATAAAAATATGCGTCAGTAGATTCCCAAGTCTGACATGACTCCCAAATACAGCTGCGTTCAGTTGCTTTATTATTGCCCCTCCGCAACAAAACGATGACGGTGGGCGAAGGAACGACATCAGGAACGCCAGAAAGAGGAAGTCAGAAAGCCCTTGGGGACAGGAATCTCCTTGCGCTGCAGACATTTCTGGTCAGGGAAAGAAAAAGAAAACGGAATGATTTTCTGATAACGGCGCTTCCAGGACTTTACACTTGGAAGAAACTTTGAGGGACAGAAAGTTTAAGTTCCACAGAACAGTGGTCGAAAAAAGTAAAAGTAAGACCACTGGTCGTGTATCAGACTCCAGCTTGGGCGTGGACTGCAGCGGAGGACGGGTGCCACGCTGTTACCACGCCTGCCCCACTCTGCTCTCCCACGGCCTGGCCTCGCCTGTCACTACTGCTATTTTCCCAACTGGGCTCTGGGACGTTGAAAGTCAGCGGGCCATCTTGGCAGACATACCACGGAGTTCCAAGTTATCTGTCAAAATTAACCTCTTAAAAATTTTGGCACTTGGAAATATGAGAGGCGTCTGGTTGAAAGTGCAGTCTGTTCTCATGGAGAAAAGTGACCACACTCACCAGTTCCCCAGACCCGAGACCTGAGAAACACGCCTCGGCCAACATGCCAAAAAAGTACTGGTGACACAAGGGTCATTCGAGAGGTTTTCTTCAACTCTGAGGGTAGCTTTCCCATAGGCAGTATGGACAATGACATGCAGGAAGGAGGAATGGCAGCCCTTAAGGTTAAAGGGGAATTATGGACAAAAAATAAGGTCCAGAAAAGTACAGAGGAAGAGACTGCACTCAGAGTCTGGGAGGTCTAAGACTCGTCGGACACAGGCACATTTGTGGCCGACGATAGTTTGGGACGTGTCGGTCTAAGGGCATCTTACCTCCAAGAACTGCTTGAGGCGTATGAAGGAACCCATCTGTCCTGAGCTTGTGATGGCTTCAATCCTACAGGGAGAAAAGGAAGACGTGTGAGTCACACCTACAATTCGCATCTTTTGAAGAGGAGTCAGGTACTGCTGATCTGGGGAGGAGTAATCAAGGACTCACAGCGACGTCTTCTAGACTAAGGGTGCTGTTGCTCTTCCGAACAGTCTCAACCTTCCTTTCAAACAAGGACGTAAAGGGGAAGAGGCCACTCTCCTGAGGTCTTTGTGACCAGGCAGGACAGGGGTTGCCACGGCCTTTCCCCTACTTGAAATGCCAGTGAATTGAGAGGAATGAGAAGGGTACTTAAAGGTGAATGCCACAATGGAGTCAAGCAAACTGGCTGACAAGTCAGTTTCTCCAGCTGATTTACTGAGGGGGTTTGACTCCTTGTTTTAATTCGTAAGCGCATGTAATCACCATCCCAGGTTATCTGGGGGAGTTTGGAAAAGAATGGAGTTAAAAAAACTGTCAGGTATCTGAATCCATGATCTAATTTTTTTTCACTTAGCCAACAATATTTAAGAGACTCTTATTAGAGTTTAAAAGTGTTTATTCAAATATCAAAGAGGAGAAGGATGGGAGTAGAAGATGTCATACTTCGTACAGGTATTTTTAACTGAGTCAGCAACAGCATGTGACCACACCCAAGGGTATCTGATGTCATGAGTTTCACCTACCAGATCCCTGGTATCTGCT
Organism: Eidolon dupreanum; assembly: GCA_028627145.1. Classification (NCBI taxonomy): domain Eukaryota; kingdom Metazoa; phylum Chordata; class Mammalia; order Chiroptera; family Pteropodidae; genus Eidolon; species Eidolon dupreanum. Next base: position 157,773,092 of record CM053509.1, on the reverse strand, counting down.
CAGAAAGTCTAGTACCTGGGGAAGTAGTCCTCTTTGATGAGAAGTACCATCTTCCAGAACTGGGCCTGATACTGCTTCATGAGGGCATTCCCACACACCTGGGGGAAAGACAGACCCCGCCAGAGCAGAGAATGAAAATTCACTCATGTGCGAGATCCAGAAATCATGATCAGTGCTTGGCCTTTCACTCCTATCAAGAATTTCGGCCACAGTGCCACTTAGCTAGCGACCACGGAATGAATGGGAAAAAAGTCCAAGTTCTCCTGGAGTATTTCTCTGTACATGGCAACACCTCCATTTAACCAGCCTGCCAGGCATGTCAGAAAATGTGAACCGAACTTAATGGACTGTTCTCTGATCCCACTGAGTGGAAGCCTTTCGAAAGGGCGGCCCCCCTCCCAACCTCGGGAAGCAGTTCACAGACTCCCACGTGTGTTCTCAGTGGTTCAGGATCACTGTTCATGTACTGTGACTTCAGGAGCTTTAAGGTGACTAGAAACTATTGTCGCGATAGGCCAAATGGTCCCAGATTTGTTACGGCATGTGCCTCTTTAAGAAGTGTCTCCTTTCCACAGAAACCTTTGCCCTCGCCCTATAGTGGTAGCCCCTTATAAGAAGACAGGCCTGTATAGAGTCTCTGGACAAAGGTGATACCTGATTCTAGCTGGTTAATCATATTTTCTGTTCTGGGAGTGAGGAATCACAATAGGGAATCACTACATTGCGTGACCACACTGAGCGCAGGACGGATACCTTCTCCACCGTGCAAAGAGAACCAGAGAACGTTGGCCTACAGAACAAGGGTGAGGCAACTTGCAGGAAGAGCATATATGAAAGACCACGTGGCCCCAGAGAGACTCTTGGTACCTGGTGACATTCTAGTTCCTGGTTCCAGGCCCTCACGAGATTCAACTGCACATCCTAGCCTTGGTCCTGGGAGTTACTTATATATCCCTAAAACAAATTCTCCTTTTCATATGTAGTAGGTGAAAAGTTTTTTGTCCTTTACAATGAGTAGATATCCACACAGAAAGAAAAGGTACAGTGGGAAGAGAAATCTAAAGCTATGTTTGTCTTAGGGTTCAAGAAAAATTTGACACTGGACCCTAACACTGTTTACTGTCACCCTATACTGCTTCTGTACAGTATAATTCTATACTGCTTCCCCATTTGTGGCACGCAGTGGCCCAAGGCTGCTTTAACCCCTGGGTCTCCCTTCTGTGGTAATTGCATTACATACCTCTAAGAAGTCAAAGAGGAGGGTGGCTGTCACATCTGACAGGGGCTCCATGTTTAATATCTGCGCCAACCAGCGCCAGCCATGATTTAAGCCATGAGGGTGAGCCTGGGAGGAGAGAGGCTTGGTCACAATTTGATCTGATTTTATTGAGATATCTAAATTCCCAATGTTATTATCTAGCCCTTACCAAGTGGACATGAACCTCCAGATCATCTTACCCAACACAGGCCACAGGGGAGAAATAACACAAGCCAAAATGAATTTTGTTTTAAAATGTCCCAATATATTGGGACCCACACATTCTTTACAGCATCCATATGATATACATCCGTCAGCTTCCGTTTCTGGAACTCTACAGGCCAACAGCTCTCCTAACCAACATTTACTATCACGGTACCTTAGCACAGAACCTGGGACATAACAGGTGCACAATATAAACTTCTTGGATTCAGTCAACTTAGATTCCTTTCTCTTTAGGTCTCCAAATCCATTAACTCCTCTATTTTCCTAATCTGTATCTCTTGAGGAAAAAACTGTGCGGGCAGGTCAAAGCCCTGGACCCCGGCTGTGGTATTGTCACTGCCAAGTGTGTATCACTATAGCTTGCTGACCATCTGTCCATTTGTAAGGTACATGAGTTAGCTGGCTTCTAAGGCACCCACTAGGTCTAATATGACAATTTCTCACTTACTCCCCTTCTAATAAAATCTTCTAACCTTAATAATTGATTTACAACAGACTCTAGTCTGATAGACTCTTTTAGAAACAGTTTTTTAAAGCGTCAGCTGAGTCAGTCATTGAACAAATGATTCTGATGATCTAAAAGCTTCCTAATAATCATCATCAACTTCTCTAAAAAAGACCTACGTTGAAGCAGCAGTATTCTTTAACTCATGTAACTAGAGGTCATCTCTGAAAGGTCAGTATTTCCCGCAGACAGAATACCGATACGGTCTGCCCTCTTGACATTGGCAGTGAGCCTTTCTGCTACCTCTTGTCTGTTGCCATACGGCCAGCGGAGCTGGATGATGGCAGCATAGAGACGGATCATCCCCGACATGCGTTTCAGGAAGTTGTCCTGCTGCTCCATCTTGGAGTCCTTCACTTGGTAGCCGAGCATCCTGTGTGGGAAGAAAAAATCCACAATGACAGGGAGAGGGTGACAAATCCGAGATTTTTATAGCTAAAAGGTATTATAAATACATTATTACGTGTTATTACATAGAATGCTTTGTTTACAAAGCACTCACACCCATGATCAGATCTGTGCATCACAGAAGCCCTGCGAGGTACACTCACAGGTTGTACGTATCATTTAAAAATGAGGAAAATGATGCTCAATGAGGTGAAATGACTACCCAAAGTTATAAAATGACAAAGCAGGGATAAAATCCCAAGACCCCTGGATTCTAGACCCAGGATTCTTTCCACTAAACTATACTGATTACTGGCACCTAAGCCCACAAATTCCAAAAGCTGTCCAGTTTGCATGAAAGATGCAGTATCATGACGGAACATTCGAGGTGCAGAAACGCTGTGAGGAGGAGGAACACGAATGCTCTTTCTGCCTCATGAATCGCCTAGGCCAGGAGGGAGAGAAACAGCTTCACCTCTGATAGTCCTCCAAAGCCATCCCCTCCCTGAAGGCTGGGTAGAAAGGGACCGAGTATGGACACTTCTTGTGCAGATGAGCAAGGATGAGGTCCCCCACTCTCGGGTGCAGCTCCCAGATCCCGGACGCCACAACCGCGATGGGAAATGCTGCTTCATGGTGGGAGGCCACTTCTTCCTCTCCTTGTTTCTAGAACACAGATGAGGACAGCGTGAACACTCGAGAACAGCTTACGTACTGTGCGCCAGCCTCTTTTCCCCACACCTACGATGACGGGGTTTCTCACCACGAACTTCTCCGCCAGTTTGTACTGGACGAAGTCCAGGCCCTGTGGGCTCAGTGTGACGGACACGGAGCGCCCGCCAGAATGAACGGGTTTTCCGGAGAGCAGGCTGTGGATCTTGTCGAAGATCTCCTTCAGCTTGGAGCCTGGGTGCGACAGAGATCGAGTGAGTTAACACAGATACGGCTGTGGCTCAACCTATTTTTCACCACTGCAGTGAACATAGAAGGAAACTATCTCCACCAGCTGTGTGGCCCTCTGCAGGTTCGGAGTCTAAGGCCAAAATACTGAGGCAGAAAAATAAACGACAATCAAATACGCGTGGTGGGGGGTTTCCAGTAATTGTATTCGTAGGAAAGGCCCTGCGCCACCCCCACCCCCCACTGGCCACAGTTAGATTGGGTTAGTCCAGCTGAACCAGTTGCACAACTGACAGAGTCAATTCCTTGAAGTGGCTGGCCCTGTGGCACGCAGTGGGACCTTGCAATGGCCACAGTGACCACAGAACAGCAGTCTTCGAAATGAGATGTACAGAGGGAAGACGAGACGGTAGAGAAACACGCCCTAAAGTAACTACTCTGTAGACTAGCTCCACTCCTGCCATCAGGTTCTGTGAAAGACCTCTTTATCATTGGGACATTAGGGTGTGTGTGTGTGTGTGTGTGTGTGTGTGTGTGTGTGTGCAAGCGCACGCACGTGTGCGCCTGTGTGCAGATCTGAATTAGTTACTGTTACTTATAATCAAAGTTTAAATTAATATACCATGTCCAGTTTAGAAAAACACTGCCAAACTAATTACTTTAAATAACATTACTCTAATTAGATATGGAGAATGAAACAGAGGAGGCAGCCATGGGAGTGACTCCCAGGTTCCAGCTAAGGTGACAGAGTAGATAACGGTGCTATTGATTACTTAGTGCAAACAGGAGAAAAAACAGGCATAAGAAAGATCATGAGTCTATGGCTATGCCGCCCGATCCCATCTGATCTCGGAAGCTAAGCAGGGTCAGGCCTGGTTAGTACTTGGATGGGAGACCACCTAGGAAGACCAGGTGCTGTAGGCGTAAAAAATAAAAAAATAAGGGATTGTAAGCCGACAAGGTCCTTGCAATCTGTGAGGTCAACCAAGGGTTGCCTCGCCTAAAAAAAATAAAAAAAATAGATCATGAGTTCAGATCTGAACACATTAAACTTGGGGTATCTGAGAGCCATCTAGGCAGAGAGGTCCCTCGGTAGCTGGACCTAGAGAATCTGAAGCTCAGAGCACAGGAATGACCCAGATGTGGGAGTCATTGGCATCGAGGTGATGTGTGAGGCCACAGGGGTACGCAGAACAAGAAGGGCTGGCGGGGACAGCAGATCACCTATGACTGAGGTGCGGGGAGGAGACCGAGGAAGCCACAGTGGGGAGAGAAGGAGAACCTGAAAACTAATGCTCAGTGGAAGCCAAAGCGGTCACATTCCACAAAGGGGAAATCAACAGCACCAAACGGAAACGTGAGGAGACCAGAAAAGCTTTGGGAGACGTAGAATCAAAGGAAACATTTTAGGATGTGAGTGACTCAAGCATGTTTAAAGGGAAAGGAGCCTGAAAAAGGGAATGATTTTGCAGAGAGCAGATGAGAAGGGAAATAAGTGATGAGGCAAAGTCTAGGAGGAGATAGGAATAAGGGAGTAGGCGGAAGGGTAAGCGTGGGCTGGAAGGACACCGCATCCTTCGAAACAGGAGACGCCGAGGTAAATGCAGCGGTGCAGAGGTGGATGCGGCAGGCGTCAGAGGACTGCACACCTGACACCTGATGGAGGCGGCGGCAGGGCTGGCTGCGGTCAGCTGAGGGGGAGAGGCTGAGGGGAAGCTTGAGGAGAGCAGGGAAGGGATGGGATGGCTGTCAAGTCACCTCTCCCAGTTGCTGCTGCTATCCAAGAAAATGGCACTTTAAATTCCAGAAAGTGACATGTGTTTGTTTATACCTTGTCCTATTTCAGAAAGAATTTCAGGCAGCAAAGTGATATGTAAGTTCTGCCGTACAGCCTCTCAAGGGAAGAAACTGCAACTTTCCTATGCTTTTTAGGCGATGAGTTAACCAGGGGAACTGGGACCCGCGCTGAGTCAGGACAGCCTTCGGGTTGTTCACATTCCCCAGCTCCCCAGCCACTGGGCAGCACAGTCTATACTCTGGAGGCCTCCACATTGAGAGCTCTATAAAAAAACAAACCGCTGCTTCTAAAGAAGAAAGATCTTGCTCATGTCTGGTTCCTACTCTCTAAATCCCAGTCTCTGGAGAGAAAAGGAAGGACTTTAAAAGTATTAACGGGTAGGCTTCAGGTCTGAGAAAGCTCGTGCAGGACAAAAGCAAAGAATACAAGTCACATCCTAGGTTCCCTTGGTGACGTTTACCACGGTAACTTTCAATTTTAGTAAGAGCCATCCTAAATAATTTACTATTACTATACAGTTAAAAAAAAAAGCCAATGAACACATGATTACCTTATACATGCTGAAGAGGAAACAAAGAAGAGTGAAATAGAATGCATATAACATACATTCAAACATCCTATAACAAACATCCTATAAATAGTATGTTTGAACAATTGTTCAAACATACTATTTATAGGAACCTTACAGATAAGTAGATTTGAAGTCTTAAAAAATAATAAAATGGAGCAAGGAGCCATGTCCTTAACTCCTCCGACCAACCTGCGATGGTGGAGATCTGGCTCACTGGGATGGTGGCAGCCTTCTGGAGGTCCATCTTTATCTTTTTGGTCTGCCAAGAAGAGAACAGTGACAGGCAGTGTACTGAAGAGGTGAGTAGATGCCATTAAGATTAGGGAATGGGACACAGTGGCTACATTTCTTTGAGACACAAGGCCATTCGGAGCACTGTCGGCCCAGAGGATGCCCAGCTTACACTCCTTCCTACCTGACTGTCTTTGCTGTTGGTCAGTCCCTCAAAGGCCAGCACGCACTGACCGGAGGCCTCCTGCAGCTGCTGGTACCACCGCATCGTACTGTCTTGGACCTTCACCTGGAGGTCTGAGGAATAAGAGAGGCTCTCATAATAGCTAGTACTTCTTGAACACAATATGAGCCAGGTAGTGTTCTAATCACCTTCTGTAATTGCTTTCGCTGTCGCAATAACCCCATGAAGTCAATACTATTATTATCTTCATTTTATAGATAAGGGAAAAGATAAGGAAACATGTAAAGGTTAAGTCATTTGCCAAAGCCACATTGCTAGGAGGCAGAAAAACTAGATTCTCACTGATCTGGCTCCAAAGCCAACATTCTCAACCATTGTGCTATATTGATCCTTTTGTGTACGAAACGATCTTGTATTTTGTACATATTTATTTAAAATACTCAGTAACAGCAATACTTGGAATAATACTTCTACCAGAATTATACAGTATTTCGAGTCCTCATATAAAGCGTTAGAATCTGAAGTCAGGCTCCACATCAACCAAAGCTAAATGTAATTCAGTAAAAGTACTGAATTTTACATTACGTAAAACTTCTGGCAAACTGTCTTGTTTCTTAACAGTATATTCAAAACACATTTTTGTGCCTTTTCACATTCTGAAACTTATCGCTAAGTTAAAGGATTGTCTTTGTATCCACACCAAAACTCACTTTCGTTCTGCTTCGCCACTGGGCCCTGGCTGGGAGCGGGGGACTCTTTGTGGACCTCTGGTCCCTGCTGCATCATCGACTCCTGCCGCTTCGCCTGGGCCTCCTCTTCATCCTGCCTCTTCTTCTCTTCACAGGCCCTGGAGATCTCCTGCTGCAAGTCCGAAAGGAGGTCCCGCATTTCCTGCAGTGCTCTCTCGGCCACAGCTTGGTCCTCTGCCGAGGGAAAGCCATTCTGTCCGGGTGACAGAGGCAGAGCTTAGCAGTTATACCCTAGGCACGCTGAGGGGCTGAATCGCACCTCACATTTCCGGAACTGGAACTGCTGCATCAGTGGAGTACCAGTCATCGGCATGGTGATACGTCTGCTTCCCTGTTCTTTTAAAGGAAGTACTGATTTGCCATCACATCCACCGACCAGCACTGGCTGGAACACTTTAAAAGCCTGTCGTCTATGGCCATGCCACCCTGAACAAGCCCAATCCCGTCTGATCTCGGAAGCTAAGCAGGGTCGGGCCTGGTTAGTACTTGGATGGGAGACCACCTAGGAAGACCAGGTGCTGTAGGAGTAAAAAATAAAAAATAAGGGATTGTAAGTTGACAAGGTCCTTGCAATCTGTGAGGTCAACCAAGGGTTGCCTCACCTAAAAAACAAAAAATAAAATTAAAAAAATTTTTTAAAAAGTGAAAAAATTAAAAAATAAAAATAAAAAATAAATAAAAGCCTGTAACAATTGTCTAGAGTAAAACTGATAGTTTTAATTTGCATTACATGTCGTAATGGTGATTTTGAATTTACTTTCAAATTTATTAGACAATTATGTATTTGTGCTTTTATAAGTGGCTTTTCCCATCCTTTGCTCATTTTTTTCATTAGTGGGATGGAAGTAGAGAGTAATTTATCTTTTTTCCATAAATTACAAGGGCTCTCTTTACATTAAGGATATTAAGTTTTGGTCTGCTTTATGTGTTACAAATGTTTCCTAACTTGTAACGTGTCTTTAACTTTTATATACTCCTATCTATTAATCTTTTTCATCATGACTTCTGCTTTTATTGCTGTGCTTACATAGGGCCTCTATACCTTAATATAATTCAAATATTCACCTTTTTTTCCCACTGAAAATATTTTTTCTTTTTGTTTTTAAACATTCAAGAAACATGAAATTAAGATGAAAGAATGGTACAAATTTAATCTTTACTTTTATGGTTCTAAATAATCCATTTTTACCCCAATGATCTGAAATGATACCTTTATACAATATTAATTACCTACAAAAACTGTTTCTCCATCTTGGCTTGCTATTCTGTTCCGCTAATCTTACTGTTTGTACCTAGGCAAGAAGAACTTGCTTTAACTGTAGTGTTAGAAAAACATTTTATATTTGATAATGCAAGTCCCTCATTACCAGGTTTCTTTTTGAAACAGTCCAACACATTTTTTAATAAAATTTCACTAAATTTATTTGTGCAAATTTGATAGCTACTTTAATAAGGCTTCAAGAACTTGGTAAATCCTTCAGTTTATTCAAGCCTTGTTTTATAAATTCGATAAAGCTTTATATTCTTTTCTATGTAAAGTGCATTCATTTCATGCTAGTTTAAGTCTAGGTATTTTATATTCCATATTTTTAAATTTTTGCCAAAATTTTTCTAATTTTGGTCATGTTACTGCTGTCTTGTTAAAAAAATCTAAGTTTCCATCTTTTTACTCTTGGATTTCTAGGTAGACAATCGTACCTTCATCAAGTAACAATATCACATTTCTTCATTTAAAGATTTACTTTCTTTTTATTGCCTTGTATTGGCTAAAACATCTATAATAACACTGAAGAACAGTAACAATGTGGTATATTTTTATTTCTTTCCCAACTTTAAAGGCATATCTGAAACGCAGTCTTAGGCGGATACATACACTCTATCATGTTAATGAGAAACATTTTTATTCTACTTTATTTCTTCAATCAGGAAAGAATGTTGAATTTTAGCATATACTTTCACATCTGATAACATAATTTTGCTCCCTTAACCTATTCGTGAAGCGAGTTTCATGAATAGATTTCATAACAATTGAACCAGGTTTACATTATACTTAGAATAATTCCTCTTCGGTTATAGTGCATTATTTTTTTGAGGCACTGATAAGCTTGAGTTTCTTATCTTTTATTTATGACTTCTGCTCAAAAATGAGATTGCACATAAGTCAGACTAACATGCACATTTCTTTTAGTGTGCTATTTCGTCAGAATTTTACGACTAGAATTATAAAATGAATTGAGAAGCTCTGTGTCATTTCTATGTTCTGTCCAATAAACATGTTTCATAGTTTTGTCTGTTAAATCAACGAACCCACTACCAACTCGTCCCAGAGAGTGGAGGAGTAAAAAATTTTTTTCTACAGAAAATTCATAAGCTTTCTCTTTTAGTATTAAAATGTATTATAATGCTACATCAATTAAAATAGGATGATCCTGGTTTAAGAATGAACACCTATCAAGGAAACAGGAAAGAATATTGAGGAAGAGGTCCCAGGATAGTACTTAGTGTGGTAAGGAATATTTATAAATCAGGAGGGGAAAAGCGGTGGTAAAATAGTATGAATACTTAAAAAAACAAAGACCTTTATCTCCCACCAATCATCTAATAAATTTCAGATGGATTAAATGAGGGGGAAAAACCCAACATTTCTTTACATCGAAAATGTCATAAGCTATGGTCTTACTATATGTCCACAGGGCGGAGTACTAAATAGTCATAGAGACATGAGAGAAACACTAAGTGGTCATCTCCCGGATGAACTGCTAAGTGCAAAAAAAGCAAAGTACAAGAGGGAGAGAGGAAGAGAGGAAGAGAGGAAGAGAGGGAGAGGGGGAGAGGGAGAGAAGGAGAGAGGGAAAGAGGCAGAGAGTGAGTGACTGTGTGTGTGTGAGTGTGTGAGTGTGTGAGTGTGTGTGTGTGTGTGTGTGTGTGTACATATGTGTGTATATATATTTAATCCTGGGAGGTGGAGATGCATATATATGTATGTATTTGTTCCTGTTTTTAAAGAATAAAGACAGCACCCAAAAGCTAACAGAAATGGTCATTTGCAGAAAGGACATGAATAGGATGGAGGGCGAAAGAGAAAGAAGCTAGACTTCTCCAAATACACCTTTTTGGAAGTTTTTACTTTGCAACCATGTAAATGGTTTTAAAAGTATATAACTAAATTAAACCCTGTTGAAAAAATTTCTTAATAATTGAAAGCACAAATGGAAAAAATAAATCTATCAAACTGGTGGCTTAACAATAAAGAGAATTGTTTCAAGTGAAGTGAAATAGTAATTTAATTATGCATCCCTTAGTGTTATATAGCTATAGCCAAAAACAAAACAAAACAAAACAAAAAACCACCCAAAATTGCACAGAAATCTTACACTGTTATCAGGAATGATATTTTTAGTTACCGGTATTATTGTTTTGAAATTGCATATGTTATAAAATTACATATACATACATATAATACTATACATAGTAGGATAAGGTAAGTAATGTTCATTAATTTAGAAATTGAGATTTTCAGTGTGGAATAAAAATAATATATATATAAAATAAGGATGTTAAATAAATGCTGCAATCCTATATTTGAATGAAAAAGATCAATGTGAACTAATGTATTTTCACCTAAAAAATTACATATTTTCTAGTTCTGTCCTAGAAAAGGCCTAGAAACAAAGACAAAGCCTAGTAACAAGACTGTGTTTTCTAAATATCTTTCTGACCACAAGTAATAAGGCTTTTTGAAGAAATACCCGATTCTAGGTCTGGAGAAGAAAATGTTCAAGATGAGGTAGGAGCATCTTAGCTCACTTGTTTTCTGCTGCAACAAACACTACTTAGGGCCACATCAAAGGACAGAGGAGCCAAGTTGAAGGTGCCCCCATTGATCAAAGATGAGACGGTTTTATCAACAACAAAACTATAATACATTGAAACATACTGCACATCAAATACGTAAAGATTCCTAAGTTATTAATGATGATTTAAAAAAGAAACAACCTCATAAGTTACTGTAGAAGAATGCTAGAAAAGCAACTCATTATTCTGAAAACTGAAAATGGAAAGAATCGAATAGTTATCCTTTCCTTCCTGTATAGACTTCATACCTCAAGATAAATAGTTTATAGGGAAATTTTCTTTGTGGTAAAATTCCAAAAAGGATGATAAAATCAGAAAAACTCAAAGTCCACCACCCTTAATGAAATAACGGATAGAAGCAATGGCCAGCGATGGCCACTGAACCATTAGCTGAAGGCTGGGGGGCATCTCTGGAAGGCAAGGCCGACAACAGCTGAAGCTGCTGGTTGACCTTAACATCTTAACATCCCAAGTGGAAAGACCGTCAGATAAAAAGTGCCTGCTGTGGAGCCACGACAAGTACATACTACCTGCTACGAAGTTCTGTGTCAAAAAAATCAAATCCAAATCTCATCAGGGCTCCGGATTTGTGCTGTCCAGTAAGGTGGCCAGCCACCTGTTGCTACTGAAATTTGATTTTAAATACATTTTAAGCGACAATACAATTCTTCAGCCTCACTAGTCACATTTTAAGTGCTCAACAGCCACATGTGGCTAGTGGCCACTGTACTGCAAAGCATAGATACAGAATATTTCCATTGCCACAGAAAACGCTGTTGGACAGTGCTATGCTGGGTAAAATGACCAGTTACAGAAAATCCAGGAATCAAAAAAACATATTAAGATATGAGGGGGAGCAACTGAGATCCTGCTTCCAGAATCCAGCATGTCGTCTGTGTGGCTCAAATAAACTCTTATAAAATAGAAATAAATAAATAAATAAAATACATCACAGGGTTAGAATTAGCAATTGCATTCTGGAAGTTTCCAGAATGTAGGAAATTTTAAAGAACAAATGATCCAGATTTTTTCGAATAAGTGGCAGAGAGAAAGAGAAAGAAGGGAGGTAGAGTCTTGAGATTAAAAGACTTAAGTAGGAGACATAGCAAACCAGATGGCTGAACCTCTGTGGATGTTAATTTCCCAACCGATTATAAAAAAGTTTTTGAGACAACTGGAGAAATTTGGACACTGACATTGGACCATACTAAATAATTAGTTTATTTGAGTGTGATATTACTATCTTGGTTATGTTAATAGAGAGTTTTATCTTTTAGAGATACACACTACTGTATTTTCCACATGAAGTAATGTGCCTGAAAGTTACTGTCAAACCATGGCAGGGAGGGAGGGGGCGGTGAGCGGAAGTACAGATGAAACCAGCCTGCCACGTGTTGATTCTTGGGAAAGGGGCACAAAAGGTTCATTATGCTGCTTTCTCCACTACTGTACAGGTTTGAAATTTTACAAGAAAGGTAAACAAAACTTACAAAAAGAGTTCGAATGGAACAATGAACTATAAAAATAAACTTCTGCATCAAATATGATAAATGCTAAAGTTCTTTATATTTAGAACTCATAAATTGCTCTTTTAAAACACAAACTCTGATAAAAACATGAACGAAGGGCAAGAACACACAATTCTTGAAAGTGTGAATTGGCACAACTTTTGGATGGGAGCTGAGAACCTTAAAATTCCAACCAAATAATTCGGTTTCTAGGAATTTTATCTCGGAGAAATAGTTAGAAATGCAGAGAATATATAAAATGACATCACTGCAGTGTTAGGCAGGGCAGTGCAAATACAGAAACTTAAATATTTAAGACTAAGCATGCTTTTTTCAATAAATTTTGGTATGGATATATGTTGGACGTATAACCAATTTCATCTGTTCATCAAATATTTATTGACTACCTACTATGAATCAAGGCAAGACTTGCAGTTTTTAACACTGTCTTAAAAACATCAAAATATTTTAATAATTATAGTAATTACATATTCAAAATTCAACGTTAACTAAAAAAAAGCAATATGCATTTCTGTAAGGTTTTAATTTTTAACATAAGCATAGCAGGAGTTCAGTATATATTACTGAATGAACTAAAGCATTTTGCAAGCAGAAGAAATAAATATTTTTTTTAACCTAAGATAGTCTATATCTACAGAAGTCCAATTTGGGATGGGGCTAACACACGCGCACATGCACACACGTGTATGCACACATGTGCAAACACATGCACACACCCTATGAGAAAAGAAACAGAAAATGTTAACAGCGGTTACCTCTAGGTAAGGAGATGACGAGTGATAATAAGTAGACGTTCTATTTAAATCGGAAAACGATTCTGCTTTGAAGGTTCTCCATTTCAGAGACAGCGCCCCCGAAGCGCCCTCACCTCAGAAGCGGCCCGAATGATGCCCGAGATGAGGCCGCACAGCTGGTTGCCTCGGGTCAGGAAGGCAGACAGGTCGAGCTTGAGCAGGTGTCGGTGCCGGTCCGAGGCGTCCAGCTGCTGGCTGAGCTGCAGCACCTCCTCCTGCAGGGCGTAGAGGCTGCGCAGGCGGCCCTGGCCCTCCTCCCTCCGCAGCCGCTCCTGCTCCGCCTGCCTCAGGCGCTGCTGCTCTGCCTCCCGCAGCTTCAGGTTGAGGATCTACGGAAAGGGCCGGCAGGTGACCTCTCTGCGGGGCTGCTGGGCTTTCTCTTTCCACATGCCTCTGGTCCTATGTGGGTGACAGGCTTTCGCGGATGGGCCCGGAGCAGGAAAAGACTGCCCAGGGTCAGCCATCCAGAGCCGCGATGTGGGCCAGGTCCCCTGTGACTGTCTGCCAGAACCTGACTCTTGGGGCAGGTCACAGCCAGACCCTGAAACACCTGCACCAGCCGTCCCAGACTCTAACCTTTGCTCTGTGCCGATGCTCAGCTTTCAGCTTCTCCTGCTGGCCCAGGGCTTCTCTGGAGCTGAATGAGAAACAGCAGAAAGAAACCGTCAGCCGTCAGCCGTGCCTCCCACGTGGTTCTACGTCCCCTAAGAGCCTCCCTGTGTGATACACTGGTCGCCTTTCCGAGGCTGGTTATTTTTCTGGGTTACAAGCTCCTCTGGCTATTTTATTTGGACATTTAAGAACTCAGGAGAAGTGCGACCCCTTCCTTTTGGGCCTCCTGTGGGAAGGAGTTCCCGCTGACCGTCCCGACGCTCCTGGTCAGAGCTCAGGGAGGCTCACCTCTGCTCCATCACCTCCCGTAAGTCCTGGAACTCTTTATGATGCTTCAGTTCCTTCCGTTCGTCAAACCGCTTCAGCTGTTCCGATGCCATCTCAGAGAGCGCTCGCACCTTCCGCTCCTGCTCCTCCTGCCACTGCCTCAGGCCCTCCTGAAAAGGACCAGCACCTGCTCTGTGGAGCTCCATTAGCCCTTTGAACATTACCCTCTGGAACACCCTCCCGTCTGTCCTTCACGCCATTGGATACTCGAGGGCACGGAATCAGCTGCATGCATCTCAGAACCTCTGCTCAGTCACCTCTCTTTCGGGTTTATCTTTAAACTCAGTTGTTATGGAAAGCTCTTCCACATGCCCCGTAAAGTTTATGTCACTCCAGTGTAAGCTGGGAAGGGACAGGTATTTGTCAACATAGTATCAAATAGCCCTGTACTTTTAAGCTTCCATCTTGTGTATTCTTAGGAAGGTTTCAAGGTGAGCTACAGAAGTCCTTACTCTAATTCCATAAACACGCCACACACATTTCTAGCTCACTCCTATCCTCGTGTTATCATCTCTGCCTAGATGTCCACCCCGTCCCCATACCTCCACTTAGGACAGTCCCTTTCCCTTACAGCGAAGGGTATCAGGTATGTTATTTATTATTCATGAGTACTCTCCTGTGGTTTTTAAGAGCAATTTGACATTTTAACTATCAAATTTTATGGTACACATCCTGACACTAGTTCCATTTTAGGAATTTATCCTGAGAAAATACTTGCATATGTATGCAAAGATATATGTACAAGGATGCTCACTGTAGTCCTGTTCACTATGACGATGCATTTAAAACAATTTAAAATAACTGGGGAAAGATTAAATATATTAAGTAGGTCATACTAGAGAATACTTTAAAAAGGATGAGACGCTACATATACTGGCATGGAGATATATCAAATCATATTGTTAAGACATTACGTTATTCTACTTTTAAAGTTTTTAAAACTTCCAGGACAAGAAGGCAAATTTAGCATAAGCATACATATCTTCTCCTTTGAGACTCTGTTTAAGAGCTGGGAAGGAAAAGAGACTCAACAACTCTCCCTCCACCCCCAACATGATCTCCACTGCTACCACCCTAGTCTAAGCAACCATCATCTTTTTTTTCATTGCTTTAATGGTGTTCCTATCTTTCACTCCGATTACAAGTCTTCTAACTATATTTTACTTATTTCTCGTGTTTACTTCTGTCTCTCCCCACCAGCATGTACGCTCCATGAGGACATGGATTCGTGTTTACTCTGTCCACTGTTTTATCTAGATCTAAATAGCATCTAGCACGTAAGTGCTCAGTAAATATTTGTTGTCTCAATGAATAAATGAATAATGGTGATGCCAGAAGACTCTGACTTTATAAACTCATGCATTCTTTAAAAATTTTTACAAAATCATGCATTGCTTTTCTAATAAAAAATAATAAAGCCAAATAAGTTAATTAAAATAGTCCTATTCTTTTCTCAAGAGGCTGTTAAGGTCCATCTTCTCAGTAAAATCTTATCTAACAACCCCAGATCATCTTCAAATTTTGCAGAAGTAAATAAAAGCTAGGAAAGCCTAAGTAATTTTCCCAAAGCCACAAGTAAAATAGGAGAGTGTAGATTTAAAACTAGATTTGACTTCAGAGGGCTTACTCTTGATGGCTACATTATACCATCCCTAAAAATGAACTGGGAGCTATTAGGAGGTGGGGCACAATGATCAGCATACAGCGGGCATTCATAAACCCTGAGACACTGCATTTAAATATGGCTCCCTAAGGTCAAGCCTGCCTTGCTTCATGGGTCACTTACTGTTCCTTTCATTCTGTGCACCAGTTCATACATTCGGATGCAGCCTTCCACTTTGATCCCCCTGGAGGACTGGAGTACCATAGATTCTGTATGCTGGGATGCATGTTTGCCCTAAATAGAGAGAAGACAGAAAAATTAAGCTTTTAAGAAGGTGTTTTCCCTTCTGGACGAAAATCACATCCCTGCTTATGGACAACTAATAACAACAACAAAATAAATTAGGTTACACCAGTGTGCTTTTCATGATATTGACCTTGTTCTAATTGCTTTTCTTAATAAATTGGTGTTTGGTGAACTTTGGGTGTTTCTTTCTTTCTTTTTCTTTTTCTTTTTCTTTTTTTTTTTTTTTTTTTTTTTTCTTTTCTGCTTGTTTTGATCTGCCTAGCCAAATTTTTTCCAGTTGTGCTAGGATGGTTTGGGTGGAACAACCCCAACCTACATCCCAACTCTTCCACCCTTCTAGCCCCAGCAATAAGCATGCGACCAGCTGGTAATCAAAGTCTTCTAGCCCCTGTAGCCAGTGTCTACGGCAGCAATGAGGCTTATGAGCCAAGCTAGGGCAGAGTCCATCTTTGAATTTCTATGATGGAGCTATCTGGGAAGGCTTTCCCTTCTTCTGGGGATGCTAACCTAAAAGGATGTGTGTCTAGGGCTACCAATAGCCATCTTGCCATAGAGAGCCTACCTGAAAAATGAAACCAAGCAGCGTTAGGCTGAAGTGAGAGATGGAGAGGCAAAGCCCTGTGTTTGGGTCACTGGATCAAATCAGAAATAATGTCAAGCAGAAATACACACCAAAATAGATTATCTAGATCATAGATTCCAAATGCACACCTAGACTTCCTGGCAACATAACCATTCAATTCCTAGCCCTGCCCCCTTTTTGCTTAAGCTAGCAACTGGGTTTCTGTTATTTAATATCAAAAATTCCTAAATGATACAGTAATCCATTACATAAAGCCATTCCAAACTTTATGTAAACCTCAAGAATTATGGAATTTTGTACCTGGAGAAGACCTCAGCAATTTAGTCCAGTACCAAGTATATGGGTAAAAAAAATAACAACAGAGGTCTAACGAGGAAAAGATGCTTGCTGGAGGGCATGCCATAATATTGGCAGGATCAGAACTAGAACCTGCTGCCTTTGAGAAGCTGCTCACAGAAATGTAAAAAAAAAATTTTGTCTTTTGAAATAATTATAATTCATAGGAAGTTGCAAAAATTCGTACAGGGAGCTCCTGTGTATGCCTTGCCCAGTTTCCCCCAATAGTAAGATCTCTATAAATACAGTAAAATATAAAAAACAGTAAATTGACATTAGTACAAGCCACAGAACTTATTAAAATTTCACCTTTACAGGCATTCATTTCTGTATGTGGACAGGTCTACACAATTTTACCACATGTAGATTCCTATAATAATCATCACAATCAAGATACAGAACTGTTTTATCACTATAAAGCTTCCTTGTGGCACACCTACCTTATATCCCTAATCTGTTCTCCACCTCTATAATGATTTTATTTCAAGAGTGTTAAATAAATGAAATCATACAGTACTTAACCGTTTGAGATTGGCTTTTTACTGCTGGTAGTATTCCATGGTATAGATGTACCACGGTTTAACCATTCACCTACTGAAAGACATTTAGTTGTATCCAGTTTTGGGATATTATGAATAAAGCTGCTATGAACACTGGTGTACAGATTCTTCTTATGTGAATGTAAGTTTTGAATCCTTTGGGGAAAATGCTCAATAATGCAACTGCTAGTTAAGTACAGATTTAGTTTTTAAGAAACTGCTGAACTATGTTCTCAAGTGGCTTTATGTTCCATCCTACATTCCCACCCAAAATGTATGAGTGATCACCTCTCCACATCATTGCCAGCATTTGGTGTCACTATTTTTTGTTTTATCCATTCTGATAGGTGTGTAGTACTACCTTATTCTGGTTTTAATTTGTATTTCCTTAATAGTTAATGATGTTGAACTATTTTCATGTACTCACTTGCCATTTGTACACTGTCTTAAGAGAAATGCCTGTACAAATCTTACCTATTTTCTAACTAAAGGTTAGAAAGTGATTTTTTTAAACGTTTGAGTCGAGAGTTTTTTTTATATTCTAGATAAAAAATCTTTATGAAATATGCAGTTTTACAACTATTTTCTCCTAGTCGGTAACTTGTTTTTTCATCCTCTTCACCAGGTTGTTCAAAGAACAAAAGTTTTCATTTTGATGAGGTTCAATTTATCAATTTTTCCCTTAATGGACTGTTTTTGGCATCAAAATTTAAAACTCTCCACCAAGTCGTAGGTTCCAATTTTGTTTTTTCATAAAAATCTTACTGTTTTACATTTAAGTCTGTGATCACTTTGAGTTAATTTTTATGTAAGGTGTGATGTAAGACTGAAGTTCATTTTTTTTGCCTATAATGTTCAATTGCTAGAAAAAAATGTTAAAGACTAATATTTTTAAAAATGACGTGCTAAATATAAACTAAAAAATAAACTTTATAGGCAGAGAACCGTGCAGTCTTTTATAATATGAATAATCATCTCTAATCTAAATTACTTTTTAGGATTATAAATTACTATATTGTAAACTCTTGTTTGTTGTGAATAACTTGCAAAGACACTTCTCAAGAGAAGATAGCACATGAAAAATGCTCAATGTAACTAATCATTAGGGAACGTAAATCAAAACCACAATGAGATACCACTTCACACCCACCAGGATGGCTATTATTTAAAAAGTTTTCAGAAAATAACAAATGCTGGCAAAGGTGGGAAACTGGAACCCTTGTGCACTGCTGAGGAACGTAAAACAGTGCAGGTGCTGTGGAACACAGTGTGGCAGTTCCTCAAAAAATTAAACATATATCACCACATGATCCAGCAATTCCAGTTCTGGGTATAGACCCAAAAGAACTGAGAACGAGAACTTGAAATAACACATGTACACGTGTGTTCACAGCAGCACTATTCACAATAGCCAAAAGGTGGAAGCAAACCAAGTGTCCAGTGACAGAAGAATGAATAAACAAAACGTGGTATACACATATCATGGGATGTTACTCGGCCTTAAAAGGAAGGAAATTCTGACACCTGCTACAACATGGGTGAACTTTAAAGACATTATCCTAAGTGAAATAATCCAGTCACAAAAGAATATTTTATGATTCTACTTATGTGAAGTACCTAGACTGGTCAAATTCATAGAGACAGAAAGTAGAATGGTGGTTGCCAGGGACTGGGGGGAGGAGAGAGGTGGGAGAATAAGGAGTTATTGAATAATGAGTATAGCACTTTTGTTTGGATGATGAAAAAGTTCTGCAGTTGGTTACCTAACGCCTCTGAACTTAAAAATAGTTAAATGGTAAATTTTACGTTATGTATATTTTACCACGATTTAAAAATAAGATTAATTTTTTTTAATGATCACACCCTTTTATCTTTGATGCAGTTACCTGCACGTTATTTTAACAGTTAAAAGATATATTTTAAGATTAAAAAGGAAAAGAAATCTCATTGCAGAAGGTTTCTCACTATAATATCTTTAAAAGCAATGAAATGGAAATCATCGAAATGCCTAATTATAGAGGAGCAGTTTAATAAATTATAGCAGCGGTCCCCAATCTTTTTGGCATTGGGAGACCAGCAGTGCTCCTATGAGAATCTAATGCCTGATGACCTAAGGTGGAGCTGAGGCGGTGATGCTAGCGCTGGGGAGCGGCTACAAGGACAGATGAAGCTTCGCTTGCAGGCCTGCCGCTCACCTCCTGCTGTGCAGCCCAGTTCCTAACAGGCCATGGGCTAGTATCATCAGTCCATGGCCCAGGGGTTGGGAATCCCTGAATGACAGAATATTATATATCTGGTAAGTACAACACTTACAAAGGTGGAAATAACATGAACAAATAGTTCGTGAACAAAATAATGTAAGGAAAGAAGTAGAATCAAAAGTGCACATACAACTTAATTATGTCAAAGTACAAATATGCAGGCATATGAGCCTAGAAAGAAATAACTGTTGACTTAAATGATGATATGATAGGGAGATTTAAACTTTTTCTTCTGATGCTATGGTAATGTTTTTTCGATAACTGAAAGTTTGCAGTGGGGAAGGGCAAAAAGAACAAAGAACTTTGAAAGTATAGCGACAACAAAAAGAACAATTTAACTGATGTTAAGTGAGAGAAGCAAAGGCGGGGGCAAAACAGAGACAACAATAGGGGAAAAACTCATTCAGAACTAATGATAAGTAAGGCATATAAATTTTAAGAGCAGGTATAAATTTTACTCTCAGGCTTCCAGCAGCCAGCGCAAAGAGGGAGACCTTACCAGTTAAAAAGATGCAAGGTTTATGAGAAAAAACAATCCAGTCGCTCATAACATTAATTACTATTCTTGGCAGTTAGAGGAAAATTTCTCTTTCTCAGTCTTTATAAAGAGAACACTGAGTGGTCTAAGCCACACTGTCCCTATAAACAGCTATGACAAAAAGCAATCATGATTTTCCCCAGGGTAAGGTCACTGTCCTATGACAATGTTAAGCAATTCGACCTTGCAGCCATCACTGTCTCTTGGCTGCAGCCTATTAAAAATCTTACCTTGGTTCCATCTGCCGTTGCTGAGGAGGCTGGTGAGAAGGCAAGACTTCTGACTGAAGATGTGGGAACAAATGAAGGTTGATCTAGGGCTGAAGCAGATCTGGAGGAGGATGAAGTCTCAGAGGGAGATTGGTTCTCTTGCTTGTGGGGTAGGACATGATCTACCACCCATCCAGAGTAGGAAGATAGCTTGGGAACAGACATACATTCTTCTAAAACATCCTAGAGAGAAGAAGAGGGTTAAGCTCAACTGGCATGTCAACTGATCTAAGCAACCAAAAATAATCCACTACATGCCTTCCTGAAAATCTAAGAAGGCTGTACGCAAACATTCATACGTAAATACCAAAGACCCAAAGTAACTGCATTAATAATCAGAGATGAAGAGAAAGTATGGTAGTTTCTTGATAATGACCCTATTTTCCTTTTAGAGAATCAGACTAAACAATCCTAACTACAGAAAAAAAAAAAATAACGCACAAAGATGGTCACTGAAGTATATGAAAAAGCAATTTAAAATGTTGGAACAGAAAAGAACGCTAGAAGAATTTTGAAGTGAACTATATTATACACAGTGGGAGATCAGTCATTAAAAAACACTGATTGTGAATCCCATGTGCTAACATACTTAAGATTCAATTTTAAGTAGGAAAACAAAAGTATAAATACAGTATGTCTATGATTACATAAAATAAAAACAAATGCTGCTACACTAAAAAACATGAAGGAAATATTCCAGAAGTTATGCTTGGGTAATAAGTGACATATTTCTCCTTGTTCTAATTTTACATATTAACTCTTTTAATAAACATATTATAATTTTAAAGTGAAAATATGAATATAAAAAATAAGCAATAAAAAGTAGTTACTGATGTAAAAGCCAATGGCTTAAAAAATGGAATTTATAACAGAAGACTATAAAACAAGTCCTAGATGCTCTCCAGTGTGTGTATGAACAACTTATTCAACTGTACCAGTTAGCTATATGTTTAGTGTACAGTGCTTTCAACCAGAGAAGCTTATATCATTTAATTGTAATTAAAGTACACAGCAAATTTTGCCTGGTAACTTCACTTGATGTCAGGAAAATACTATCAGGAAATGTGGAGAAAACAGTATACTAGTGATGAAGAGCTCTGAGTTTACAACCAACCTTTCTTGGTCTGAATTCCATCTCAGTATTCCACTTACCTGTAAAACTTCGGACAAGCTACCTAACCTCTCTGTGCCTCAGCTTCATCGCCTCTAAAATGCAATAAAGGATCTACTTCAAAAGATTGAGGGGGGAAGGGCGGTGCTGTTAAAAGAGCAATAAAGGACCTAGAACAGTACCTGGCACATAATAATTACTCAAAAATTGCAAGCTGTTAATTTTATCTGGATCAGTGGATCTCAAGCAGGGCCAATTTTACCCTCCAGGGGACATTTGGCAATGTCTGGAGACAACCGGGAGGTTGCTACTGGCACCTAGTGGTTAGAGGCCAGGGATGCTGCTAAACCTCCTGTAATGCACAAGACAGCAATGGCGGACCCCACCTCACAACAGAATTATCCAGCCCCGCCCAAAATGTCAAAGGTGTTGTGGTTGAGAAATCCTGATCTAGATCATAGGTACACGCCCCCTGTACAATAAATAGATATTCGACCCATGGGGAACCATCTGGACACAGAAGCAAAATGCTTTATGTACACTTTATACAATGATGAGGCTCATTTTAAAGATATATTAGAAATAACGTTGCTACAAACCTTGTTACTATTCGTACCCCAAAATAAATTCCAGAGGCAAAGTTACATAAAAAAAAACACCATAAGCAGAAAAAAATTCAACATAACTAGAAGAAATTTATGCACTATATATCACAGATAAAGGTCTATTATCCCTGATAAATAAAGAACTTGTAAAAATTAAGGGGAAAAAAACCCACCGAAACCCCACCAGAAAAAGGGGCAAATGAAATAAACAGGCAATTCACGAATAAAGATATAAAGTTATCACTTAAATATATGAAAAAATGTTCAACCTTAATCAAAAATGAAATATATTATAAAACTACATGGAGGCCTTATGTTTACCTATTAGATAAGCAAAAATTAAAAGTATAATAATACATTCTGTTGACAAAGCTGTGAGCAAATGGGCACAATCATACATTGCTGATTGGAAGGCAAATTGGTAAACTTTTATGGGAGGGAATTAGGTGATATACAACAAAAACTACATGTTTACCTTTTGATCCAACAATCCCACTTCTAGAAGTTTATCTTGAAGATATACCTCCCACAAGGTGAAATATACATGCATAAGGTTCTCATTTTATTCTCATTGAAAAAATAAGAACCTATGAGTCTGTACTAATATAATTAATTAAACAGGAGAGAAAAGAAACCCCTCCCTTAGGGTAGAGTGCCAAGTGACAAATGTAGAAGGAATGGTAGATATAAAGAAAACACCATTTGGCCGTATCACAGAGGTGATTGATTTTGGCAGAAATCCATTAATGCTAAGAATAGAGTTCTGATGAGAGAAAAGATACATGTTGGTGTAATCTTGGAATACCTCTCCACGAATACTAATTAGTTAAAAGGGATAAATGACGAATTAAGTGGAGCTATCTAGCAGATACCAACGTGACCAGGTGATCAAAGTTAGTAGCATCACCAGTAGTGTCAGGATGGTTTGAAGCATCTGTGTGCTTCCTGGCGTGACTGAAAACACAGCATTTCTGTGTAGTCCTGCCAAGAATGCAGACTCTAAGTATACAGCAGACAGACCCATGCTGGGACTCACGCTACAGAATATAAGGTATATATTCTTCAAAACTATCAAAGACATAAAAGACAAGAGAAATGCTTCAGAATTGTTTCACAAAAAGTCTAAAGTAGCTAGATTACCAGCAACTTGGGAACAGGAGCTAAACCTGAACTGTCCCTACATCCCCCCACCTACAGCGGTCTAGCACAGGACTTTGCAAATACAGTGACCACACCCCCATTAAAGTTTACAAGTCTGCCCAATGTCATCTAAAACTGTGGTCTTTTTACTGGCAACAATACGTTAGGTCATATTAATTGTTCACTGCTAAAATGTGGATCTCCTAGCACAGGAGGCGCGCCGGAAATTAACTGACCCTGAGCCCCGGGTTGCTTTGACAACATGCGCGGAGGCGCCTAACTCTGGCTGGGGAGCAAGGAAGCCTTAAGAAAGCGCACCTCTGACGTAAGGAGTGTTCCTCCAATACCTAGAATATGCTGGAGAAGGCAGAAATCCCAGGACAGGATAATGCAGCCACACAGTAGTCAAGAAACAAATGCGGGTTGTCAGGATGCACGGGTTCCCGGCGTAGGGGCCAGAAGGGCCACAGCCCCCTCTGGGTCCATTGCTCACCTCGCCCCGCAGCAGCCAGTCGCGGTGGTAGCAGAGGCGACCTTTGTCGGAACTGCGCAGTGCCTGCAGGGTCTCCCAGCAGCGACCCTCCGACGGCATCGCAAACCCGGCCGCAGCTCTCCCGAGGTGCCGCTTGTGACAAAACAAGACCTCGAATCAGCCGCCCAGAAACAGGGACTCGCTTCCGCTTCCGGGGCGCGCACGCAGCAGCGCAGAGCAACGCACACCCCACTTCCGGTGCTGACCCGTCCACCGGCACAGGGATGGGAGCGTAGTGTTTGGACTTGGAAGCTGGGAGCTCGCAGGGTGCTCGCAGGGAGCTCCAGTCCAGAGGGCTTCTGAAACCTAAAGCCTCCTGACTGCAGAGTGAAATATGTAGTATTGATGAGGATGTGAAGAAATTGGAACCTCTCCCACACTGCGAGTAGGACTCTAAAATGGGGCAGCTGCTGTGGAAGACAGTCTGGCAGTTCCACAAAAAGGTTAGAGTTGCCATTTGACGCAGCAATTCCCCTAGGTATCTCTACCCAAGAGAATAAAAATATGCATCCGTACAAAAACTTGGATGTTCACGTGTAATGGCCAAAAAGTGGAAACCCAAATGTCCATCAACTGATGAATGGGTAAGTAAAATACAGTGTCATAAAATTGAAGTACAAATACATGTTACTACATGATGGCCCTTGAAGACATGCTAAGTGAAAGAAGCCAGTCACAAAAGGTTACATATTGTATAATTTCATTTATGTGAAAAGTCTAGAATGACAACTCCATAGAGACAAGGAGGCTTTATTAGTGGTTGCCAGGTGCTGGGGTGCAGGGGGAAGGAGAGTGGCTGCTAACAAATAAGGTTTTCTTTTGGGGGTGATGAAAATGTCCTAACATCAAATAATGGTGAGTGTTGCACGACTTAGTGATTGTACTAAAAAACACTGAATTACATACTTTAAAAGGGTGAAGTTCATGGTATATGAATTATATCAATAAAAATAAATGTGATTTACCATCACCCAAAGCCAGCTTTAATTAGGACCCTTTAACTTTGACTCTTCTTTTGCTTATTTCATGAGATCAGTTTGAGGTAGGAAGACTTCTCTCTGGAGTTTGAAGCAACGTAAACATTTTTAATTTTTTTTACAAATTCTCTGGACAAAGAAAAACGTTGTTTGGAAAGTCCCAACAATGGACTCTGAGAGAGGTGTTTCCCACACTAACAATATAAATACCAGTGCCCTGCGCTGAGGTTTGACAATAATAATGTTTTAGAAGTATGTATGCATGTTGATGTAAATTTGCCAACTATCTTTTCTTGGGACAGTTTTTCATAGATTGTAAGTTCAAGTCCATTTATGTTAAGGGTGTGAAAACAGGCCTGGTTCTGCGGCAATGGCAGCTGGTAGTTGTTTTTTCAGAACTTCCTTGGCAAAACGAAAGCTGAACACTACAAAATTTGGGAGAGAAGGCAGTTTTCTTGTTGTGAAATCCAGACGTCTGGGTGGGGCCCATTACCTTTGAGGACAAGGGGATTCTCTGGAGTTGTGGACTTGGGTTAGAGTGGCTGAGAGAGGACTAGACTGGATCACCCAGAAGGCCAGTACCAGCTAGAATGAAAAGGTTAGAGTTCAGCACAGTATCAAATTTGTTCTCCTCTCTAAAGAATTTGTTGTTCTTTTAAATACAGGAAAAGAGGAAGAGAAAAAAATAGCCAATAACCTTAGCATTCAGAAACCAATTAATGTTTTGAAAATAGTAACATGCACATTGCATCGTCCTCGTAACAGTTAAAGTGATCTGCCCCCAAACACGGCAAGGCCTCCAGTCATCTCACAGGGTTATAATGTGAAAGCACACAAAGGAGAAAGAACCAATCTGGGCCAAAATGAAATCAAAAGACTAATGTTCCATGCACCAAGTATTTTAAAAGTGTTTACTGGCTCTCCTGCAGCATTTTACTTAATCATTTTTAGAAGAAGGATGGGGTAGGTCAAGGAAATCATCCAAAGGAGTCTTAAATATTGATTATAAAAGTTTTTTGTAAAACAATACAAATATTTCCAAAATAAATGCATTCCATAGATACAAACCTGGAAACGAGAAACAAAAATCAATGAGCTTGGGATTACACTTTTAAAAGGCCAACTGGACAGGAGCCCTTGAGTGTCTACTGTGAAGTGTGTGGGGGCAAGTGGCCTAAAGGATTCGGGTATGAGAGGTTTCCACTGGGCTCGGGAAGGGAGCTTTGGGGAAAAACACCGTGCCCATGAAATAAGGGAAAGAAAAAGTGAACATGCTCACAGCCCAAGACAGGCAGTGAGGACCTCTAGCTCACAGCTCCTGCTGGTTCAGGTTCGAGAAAACCCAAGAAAGACAGTCCTAAAAAAGAGGGTTGTAAGGGGACTGGAGGGAAAAGTCCAGTCCCAACGGTCTCCCGGGACAGGAATGAGCCAAGTCATGGTGAGTGAAAAATGTGGTACCCTAATAATAGTAGACTTAAGGCCTGGCAAGGTAATTAGAAACTTCCATCAGGCAACTCTATCAGAGGGGATTGAACTAAGTGGTTCCTACTCCTTCATCCCCTCCTGCTTTAGGGACTTTCATGGAGCCAGTAGCTAAGGACAAGATCCTGAATACACTTCATCACTGGAAGAGAGAGGAAAACCAACGGGCTTTCCAGGTAGAGCTTGGCAACTCAACTCCTCAGTTCCCATGACATCAATCTGGGCTTCCGGCCCAAGACCAAGACCTGCGGCCTCAGGCTGGAGGCGATCTGGAGCGGATGGGAGAGCTGGTCAGGTAGGTAGTGTAAGGACTGTCCCCAAACACGTTGGCATAGGACGACTTGAGGAACTGGACGTAGTTCTGCATGCTGCGGTTGGTGCTCTCCGACTGCTCCAGGCGATCTTTCAGGTCCTGCAGCCGGCTCTGGTAGCGACGGTCAGCCTGAGAGGAGAAGGAGCGCGGGGCACGTATGTGACACGTCCAGAACAGACAGGTTCGTGGTGAGGCAGAGACTTTACTAGTGGTTGCCAGGGGCTGATGGGATGGGGAGTGGGGAGTGGCTGCTAATGGGTACAGGGTCTCTTTCTGAAAATATTTTCAACTTAGATGGTGGTGAATGTATTATAGTCACAGAATATACAACTCTTTGGATATACATTGACTTGTGCAATTTAAATGATTGGATTTTATGGTATATAAATGATAACAAAGCTTGGGATATACTTCAGGGATGAGAAAATTATTAGAGAAAAATCTAATCATGTCGTCTTCAAAAAACAACAAAACACCTGGCCCTGCAGGCCCCAGGAAGCCAGAATCTCAATCCTCTCCCTTCTCTTCCCTCCCGTCCTCCAGCCCAACTCACGTCATCTCGGCTCCGCCGCAGTTGGTTGAGTTCAGTTTTGGTCCTGCTCAGCTGGGTCTCAAGGTCCAGGATTTTGTTCTGGGCCGCTCGCTCCTTGGAGACTGCGTGCTCCTTGGTTTGTTCCACCTGCCCAGAAGGTACATAGATGGAGCTGGCTTACCTGACATGGGGAACACCTAGGGAGGAGAGGGCTGGGCCACGCCCACTATCTGGTCTCTCTGTCAGCACTTGCACATTGCCACGCAGAGGTCTTTGGAGCCTCAGGGCAGGAGCTAACTATGGGGACAACCTCTACAGCCAGCTCTACCTGCCCCTTCCCACCACCCTGTGAGTCGTCACCTTAAGATGTGGCAAACCCATGCAGGTGGCAATTAAATGAGCAATCGTGAGTAAAGTGCCAGATCCTTTACCATAATTGTTTGTTTCGTCCTTATGGTAAATTCATAAGAAAGGTACTACTTTATACCCATTTTTCAGATGAGAAGACAGGCTCTCAGAGGTTAGGTGATTGCCCAAGGTCACAGAGCTTATTAGTAAGGAACTGAGACTGACCTGCCTTCTAGCATCTTCAATGGCGCTCTCCAACTGCCTTGCCAGGGTCCCACATTCTCGTGTTTTCTCCTCCAGCCGCAGCTGGGACTGGTGGATTGCCTCCTCCCTCTTGGCAATCACTTGCAGGAACTCGATATTCTGGGCACTGGTCGCCTCCAGTTTCCTAGGTGAAAACACACAGTCAGATCCTGCTCGTACCCCTACTTTCCTGTTCCACCCGGCCAGGGGGCTGTCGGCCATCCCTGGACTGGGGCTCTCATCACGCCAAGAATCTCCAGGGAGCCACAGGAATAAACCAAAGAAGTCTGCTGATCAGCCAGGCGGCAAGGAACTGCGACTGGAGCAGCTGGTTGGAGAGCTGGATGAAGAGTGGGAAAAGCAGGCATAGACTGTGCGAAGTGTGCTTGTCATCACGTGTGATGTGGCAACTGGCAGCTTAAGAAGGTGGGTTCCAGTATTATCCCCCCTTTACAGATGAAGAAGCTCGGCCTCGGAGACATGAAGCCATTGGCCCAATGTCAGCACGGCTGGCAGGTCTGTCACCAAAACCCATGCCCTCAACTATTTCTATGTTCCAGTTTAAGCAGCTCTGCTAGTCCTGCTGAATCCAGCTGCACCTCCGAGGCCAGGAGAGCGGAGCAGAGGTGGAGCCCAGGAGACCACCTGGTACAAGTCCCTACCTGCAGGCTGCACGAGCAGCTGCGGCCTCCCAGGACCTCAGGCCTTCCATGTCTGAAAAGCCCTCATTCTATACATGTTAAAAGCTCTGGAGGAAGACAGTGGGCTAAGTCACGGCTTTGCCAGGTACCAGCTGTGTGACTTTGGGCAAGTCACTTAACCTCTCCTCGAGCACAGTTTTCTCATATTTAAATTGGGATAATACCAAACTACACACTAACTATACTGTACATTTCTGTATGCCAGGTGATGTGCTAAGTAAGGCCTTTGAAGATGATCTCATTGACCCCTTTCTCAAGATGAGTAAACAGAGGTTCAAAAGGATTAAATGATGGGCCCCAAGGCCAGGGCTTCTGATTCCAAAAGGTGTAGTCCTCACCTCTGACTGCCTCCAACAGTCCGTAAGTAATAAGAATCAGAATGGTCTTGGGGAGGGATGATCGGGAACACAGAGCAGAATGGGGAGAAATGCCCCCGACTGCAGCTTCCTGGCCCTGCTGGTTCGCCTGAACGAAGTGTGACTGATAAGCGGTGCCTATGGAGGGTCTGACCTTGATCGCACTGATCTGCAGGGCCCCCCGGCCAGAGACCTTCCTCTCTCCCACAATGCTTACCACTGCAATGGAAGCAGCTTTTCCTCTGAGGTCTGCCTAGTACCTTCCAGGGCCTCGAGTCCCTCAAACATTTCCGCACACTAAGCCCAAAGCAGCTAAGTGGCTGAAAGTCTCAGGTCCTAGGAAGAGGACAGAGATGGGACCAAGTGCCTCTAACCTCTCCAGTTCATCCACCTTCAGACTCAGCTGTTTATTTTCCTTCTGGGAAGCCTGGTGTTTCTCTCTCGCCATCTCCAGCTTGTCCCCCTGATGTTCAATCTAAAATGACAGGAACAGACTGGTTTAACAAAGAACTTCCCAGTACAGCCCTCCCTTCTCCCTGTGACCTGTCATCCACACCCAGGGAAGAGGCACACTGCCCTCAGCAGGCATCCAAGTCTCAATGCACGACCTGGAGGAGAGAGGAGAGAGGAGAGCAGGGACAGGTTAGGCCCAACTCCCAAGACTGAAGGCTTTCCTGCACCGAGAGAAGCTGGGTTTGATCCCGAAGAACCGTGATGACGCTTTCTTGATCAGGAGAGGCCACTCAGTGAGATCCAGGGCAGACATGAGAAGGCAGAAGCATGGCAGGCCGACACGACACAGCAGGGAGCTTTACCAACAATGTTGTCAGTACTGCTGATTTCATGCTCCCCTGAACTGGGGACAAGTGCAGGCAAGACATCAGGGAATCTGTGGATTTTCTCAGGCTGGCAAGTTTGAGAAGTTATCCAGAGGGCTGATTTATGCATAAGCCTCGGATTATCTGGGCTTGAAAGAGAATGCTCAGTTCGAGGGAAGGCAGGTCATTTAAGAGTACTGAGCACATGGGCTTGGGAACCCGGCAAAGCTGGCTGGCTGAGTTCCAATCCCTGCTGACTGAGAATTTAGCTCTGTGACCTCAGGAAATTACTTCTCCCCTCTGTGTCCTGGGCTGCTTTCTGTAAAACGGGGAAAATGATATACCTCAGAAAGTTCCTAGAAATCAATGAGAGAATGGTGGAGCACAGGGCATGTGCTCAAAAATGGTAGCTACTTTTATTATTACAAGTAAGCAGGTCAGGAGAGGGGCCTTGCCCAAGGTCACACCACAGATGAGAGGCATATCCTTTCTTAGGCTCTGCAGGCATGGTTCCAGTAACCCAGAGGCAGACTGCTTCTGGAGAAAGGGAGCCCTCTTTCAGGACAGAATCTCAGGCCACGGATCTGTTAAGAATAGGGAAAGCAGCTAAAGCAAGAGAAGAATGGAAGAAAAGAACACCCATGGGTGGCTGTCTGTGGGTGCACAGCTGAGGACAGCAGCAGAGCAGTGAAGGGTGGAAGCCGGCGAGACTTGGACTTGGAGCACTCAGGGGCGGGGCAACAGCAGGAGGGCCCAACGACTTCAGTCGACGGCTCCTAAAACTACAATCACTTTGTGCAAACACGAGGCATTTGGCACACCAGACTTTTATTTCACAGCACTGATGATAGCTCACTCCTTTCAGAAACAGCAGCCAAGAAAAAGGAAGTAGTCCTCCCTTGGGGGGCGTGCAGGTCATCTTGGTAAGCGGACCCCTGCTCGGGCCAGTTCGTGGGACCCTTTCTGCCAGTCCCTTACCCGGCTGCGCAGGTCTGATATGATGGCTGTGAGATCGATGTTCTTCCTCTCATAGCCTTGCAGCTGGTCTTGACACTCTGCCAACTTAGCCTCTGTGATCTTGAGGATGTCAGGCAGCTGCTGCAGGTCAGCCAGCTGGGACTGGAACTGCCTACGTGCCTGGAGTGGGGCAGAAAATCCCGCCATTGGGAAGGGCCCAGATGCTGAAGGGGCCGGGCAGAGTGCTTTGGAGTTGGGGCGGGGCTACCCTCAGTCCCCAGAAGAGGATCCTGCAAGATCTACAGGTAGAAGCACGGCCTGCCCTCCCGCAGGCCACTGAGGGTATCCACTGTTCTCTGGGGGAACACACTTCGCCCTAACCTGCCACCTTTAGTTATTGGATAACAACACCAGGACCCAGGCATTGTACTAAAGCCTCTGATTTACTCATTTAATTCATACAACAACCCCTAAAGTAGGTGCTTTGTCCCTACATAAGGACACTAAGGATCAAAGGCTCATTTGCCCAAGGTCACTCAGCTAGAAACTGGTAGAGTCAAGATTGAAACTTAACTCCCAAGCCCCTAGGAAGGCAGTAACAATGCTCTAGGTCGGGAGAAAGCTAAGAATTATCCGGTGTTCGTGCCCCCTTGTATTAACAAGGGGACTGAGGACTAGAGAGGTTCTGTGACTTGCCCAGGGTTATGCCACAAGTCAGTGCCTGAGCTTGGACTCAACCTGTCCCCAAGGTTACTATTAAGATAATCCCTTTGCTTCTAGAAGACTAGCCAAGCTGTCTATAGAAGAATAAAGTAGCAGAGACTTTTTAAAAAAGCATATTGAAGAAAGACAAAAACCAGGAGGAAAAGGGATAAAGAAAAAGCACAAGATGGTGGAGATGAGAAAGGACAGAGCACGCACGTGCCGGAATGGACCAGCCCAGCAAAGAGAAAATTTGTTAATCCTTGTCCACAGCAGGGAGGGCAAAGGCGAACAAGAGGGACAGTCTAACAGACATGGACTTGGGCAGCGGAAGAAAGCACAGAAGGGGGGCAGTACCGCTTCAATCTCTTTGTTCATCTCATCTTTAAGGATCTTGTTCTCTTTGTCACAGCGTTCCAGCTGGGCAGCCACTTCATCTGCCTCCAATCTGGTCTTCATCACCTGGGGACCACCAAAGCACTGGCTCACCTTGGGCAGAGCCCAGTTTTGGTGAAAATTAAACCACACCCAACTCCTCCCAAGTGGTTCATCTCCCAGCCTGCAGGCCTACCTGACTCTTATAGTTGTCAATCATCCCCTCATAGTTCTTAACCGACGCCTTCAGCTGCTGGACCTCGAGGTGCGCCTGATTGAGTTTGTCCTCCATCGGAGCGAAACTAGCCTAGAAGGGGTGGCTCGTGAGTAGACAAGAAGGTTCCAGAGCAGGTGGTCATCCCACTCTTGGTTCCTATTCCGAGGGGCCAGCAAGGGGAAGCCCCACCTACTCAAACCCTCATCAGTTTTCCACAGAGAGGCCTCTGGGCAAGACACCTACCATGACCAACTCAAGTGAATACAGATGCAAATGAGACACCTCTCTGTTTCCTTGTTCTTATTACAAAAACAATAGTAATAAAGAAAATGGAGATAAGACCAAGGAAAATGAATCGTGATGCAAGATAACTTTGGTTTATGGCTATATATTGACAGCCATGTAGTGATTTTATGTTTTCTCAACAAGAATGGAATTATACTGTACTTCTCTGCAACTGAAATGTTTTCAGTTAACAATTATGTTATGAACTACTTCTGAGGTCAATAAATGTCTTACAACCAAAATGTTCACCTTAGAAGATGGGACAAAATAAGTTAGATATCCAAGTTACACTATAAGGCTACAGTAATCAAAACAGCATGTTACTGGCATAAAAAGATACATTGATCAGTGGAACAGAATGGAGAGCCCAGAAATAAATCCATGTCTATACACTCAATATACGACAAAGGAGGCAAGAATATACAATGGGGTAAAAACAATCTCTTCAATAAATGGTGTTGGGAAAATTAGGTACATACCAAAAAAAAACAAAAAAAGCCCAAAAAAACAAAAAAACGGACCACCTCCTTATACCGTATGCAAGAATAGACTCGAAATAGATTAAAGACTTAAATGTAAGCTCTGAAACCATAAAACTTCTAGAAGAAAACATAGGTATAATTTCTCTGATATTGCTACTAGTAATTTCCTTTCGGATATATCTCCTTGGGCAAGGGAAACAAAAGAAAAAATAAACAAATAGGACTATGTCAAACTAAAAATTTTTGCACAGCAAAGGAAACCATGAACAAAACAAAAAGACAACCTACTGAATGAGAGAAGACATTTGCTTATGATACATCTGATGAGGGGTTAACATCCCAAATATATAAAGAGCTCATACAACTCAACAACAAAAAAACCAACAATCCAATTAAAAAATGAGCAGAAGACCCGAATAAACACTTCTCCAAACAGGAAATACAGATGGTCAAAAAAAATGTGAAAAGATGCTCAAGGTCACTAATCATCAGAGAAAGGCAATCAAAACCATAATGAGCTATCACTTCATACCTGTCAGAATGGCTATTATCAATAAATCAAAGAACAACAGTGTAGTGAGGATGTGGAGAAAAGGGAACTCTCATACACTGTAGGTGGGATTGCAAATTGATACAGCCACTATGGAAAACAGTCTGGAGTTTCCTCAGAAAATTAAAAATGGATCTATCTTTTTTCCCAGCAATTGTACTTCTGAGTATTTATCCAAAGAAAACCAAAACAATAATTCATAAAGATCTATGCTTCCTTATGTTTATGGCAGCACTATTCACAATAGCCAAGATATGGAAGCAACCTAAATGCTCAGCGACAGACGACTGGATAAAGAAATTATGGTTCGTATATACAAGGGAATATTACTCAGCCATAAAAAAATGAAATCCTACCATTTACAATGACATGAATGGACCTAGAGTTTATTATGCTAAGCGAAATAAGTCAGACAGAGAAAAATAAATACCATATGATTTTACTTACATGCGGAATCTAAGGAACAAAAAGAATAAACTAATCGAAAACAGACTCACAAATACAGAGGATAATCTGGTGATGACCAGAGGGGAGGGCTGGGAGAAAGGGGTGAAGGGTTAAAGAAGTACAATTAGTAGTTGAGAGACGGTCACAGGAATGGGGAGCATGGCGTAGGGAATGCAGTCAGCAGTAATGTAAGGGCTGTGTGGAGAGCCTGAGGGGTGACAGAGTAATCAAGGGGATCATTCCATAAACTATCTAAATGTCTAACCAATGTACTATATACTTGAAACTAATAATTAAATAAGATTCTAAAAAAATAGTGCTTTTTAAAAAAATCAAGTATAACAAAAAAATAAATAAGTCAGATATCTCATTACAGTAATAGTCATTTAAAAGATAAAGCTTAAAAAAACACTGACCTAAAAAGTCATCCATGAAATATGGTTGATGAGGAAAGCAAGCTGCAGAATAATGGATGGATGAATGGGTGTGTATGAGTTTGAATGTTAGTATTAGGGGAAAAAACTGGAAAAATACACATCCACAGTTAATATAGACCTTCACCTCTATATCACATTTTTGTAAGGTTTTAAATTTTTACTCGGAGCAGATTTCACCTTTATAATTATAATATCTAAGAAAATACAATTCTACAAACATCACTGAGTGGCCATACTATATTACATTACATAGACAAACCATCTTGCAATTAACCCCCCTGCTACTTTAGACTTGAAAGCTGTCTTTAATTTGCACTACAATGAAGGAGATACTACTAGAGTCGCTAAAATGAAAAAGGCTGACAGTGCCAAGTGCTGATGAGGAGACGTGGAGCAACTGTTAACTCTCATGTGCCCCCCGATGGAAGTGTAAATTTATATAACTACTTTATTGTCTGGAAACATCTACTGAAGCCAAAGTATGCACACTGATGACCTGGCAATTTTACTTCAAGGTATATAACCTGTAAAAATATATCAAAAATATGGGTACCAAAAGATGTATAAGGATGTTCTACAGCCCAAATGCCCATCCCCAGTAGAATGGATATATTGTGGTGGTGTCATACCGTATGGCATTGAGAATGAATAAATTGCCACACACAACATGACAACTTTCACAAACAACGCAAAGTAAAAGCTAAGCACAAATTAAAAAACAGGCAAACTAATCTACAAGTCAGGATAACAGTCACCTCTGTAGGGGATGTTTGTAACCAGCCGATGTCACCAGGATGCTTGCTAGTAATAAGGTTGACTGACAGGCAGAGTGTGTTCATTTTATGAACTTTTTTTGTATGCTGTACTTCCTTAAAATCAGTCTTACTTAACAATATCAGTAAAAGATGTTCCTGCCTTGATGAGCTGAAAACCAGATCGAACCTGGCTCTGAAATGTCAACCTCCGTGCAGGTGCCTCTCGACCCTGTTGTGCTAGGAGGGTGTAGAGCGAGTGGTTAAGGACTAGAGCTCGAGTCAGACTCAGGTTCAAATCCCAACTCCAACACTTCCAAGGGCAAAATTAGCAAGAATGACCTTTCTTTAAGCCTGTTTCCTTTTTCTATAAAGTAGAGATAATAATCACATTACTGGGAGAGTAAGGTGAGAAGTGGGTCCAGCAGTCCCTAGGGGAGCACTGTTAACCTCAAAGTCAGGTCTATTATACGTCATGAGCTGAGTGTGTCATGTTAGGCATTTCACACACATCACCCCATTCTCACAAGAACCCCATCTCCTCCTACTAAGGAAACGGCAGCAGCAAAGGAGGAGCTGCCTCACCCGAGTCCCATAGCTAGTAAGAGGCGGAGCCAGGACTTGGGTCTGGGCCATCCTGACTCCAGAACACTCCTTAATCGTGCTGCTCCCTCCAGGCCCTCTGAAGACCCTCATGGTCATCTCTGGGGCCCGACCAGGAAGGCCCAGCCATCGGCCTCTCTGCCGTCCCAACTGTCCCGGCCCCGCCTCTCACTACAGACCTTCAGCCTCTCGTTCTCTAGCTTGAATGCGGAATACTCGGCCGTCTGCCGGTGCAGTCTCTCCACAAGGCTGTCCCGGTCTTCCCGCATCTTCTCCTCCAAGGTTTGTTGTTGGTTTACGAGATCTGTCACTCGGCTGGAAGGTCACAGAGTGAAAGCAGACAGGGAGAATCAATTACACACAGGTTCTGAGGAGCCTGGGTTTTTGAGTGGAGTGGGAGATCACGTCCCTCCCCTTGGCACTGTGCCTGCTTCCCAGTGTCCATCCCGAGAAGCGGCTGCATTGTCCTGCCCTGGCACTGCTGCTGGTGGCACTCCCACGTATCCTACCTTAAGACCGTCTCCCATACCACCCTCTCCAAGGCTTCTCCATTCTGATCCTCCCATGAGGCCAAGACACTTGCTGAAGACAATGACCAGAGCCTCAACCCCGTCCCACCTCCCCGCAGCACCCCCTGGATCTCTCAGCCAATCAGATCTTGAAGTTAGGACAGAACGCCCAGGCTGGGTGGTTAAGAACACCCCAGGCATCCCTCTGCCTCTGGCACATATCACACCAGGGCTGTCTCCAGGTGAGGGCGGAGGACACGATCGGCTTGTTCACGTGTGTGAACACTCACCTAGCTCAGGCGGGAATTGCAATGACTGTATATGGGATGAAGGGAAAGAAGCCAACTCAGCAGCCAGCTGCCCACCTGCCCTGGCGTGCCCCCTCCCCTCTGTCACTTAGCAGGGCTGTGATCTGAGAACAGAGACCGAGGCCTCAGAAAAACAGACAGTAAGCAACTGTGAGTGCCCATGATCTTGACCGTGGATCCAATATGGAACCTCTCCACAGTTCGTGCTCAGGATCGATCAACTGGGGTTCGGTCAGCACATATTTACTAAGCGCTGACGAGGCCCAAGCGAACACATCATGTTGTTTCACTTGGCAAACGACTGCCCTCCTCACGGCGTCTCTCCCCAATCCCTCTCATCTGTACCACATGTCCTTCTACTTAATTATCTGTTTTTTTCCCATTAGAGAATTTCTGATGGTAGCACGTGGCACAGGGCCTGGCACACAGCAGGTTCTCAGGATATGTTTGTTAAATTGGGTTAAACACAGTGAAAGACACTTCCTGAGTAGAGACTTACCTGACCTGGAATCTAAGATAGTCCCCTGTGACCCGTCCTTAGCCCAGGGAGTCCAGGTCTTTGTAGCCCCATCTCCTCTACTTGAGTACTGGGTGGCCTCCGTGAGGGTGGAGAACGCATTGGTTGTAACTCTACAGGCCAGCACAGAGCCTGGTGTGTAGCAGATGCTCAATAAAATTTTTAAATGAACGAACACATGAATATAGCTGACACTGAGAATGTCTGAACAGTCGCTGTAAAGTAGACAGTGAAGCCACTTTTGCACTCTACTCCCAGGCCACACCTCCGGCCTGCTGACTGGCTGGCAAGCAGCAGACAGACGCAGGGATCATCAGCCAGCCCATCCCCAAGAAT
The DNA here is from genome assembly GCA_028627145.1 of Eidolon dupreanum. Taxonomy (NCBI): domain Eukaryota; kingdom Metazoa; phylum Chordata; class Mammalia; order Chiroptera; family Pteropodidae; genus Eidolon; species Eidolon dupreanum. The sequence goes on along the minus strand of CM053509.1, from coordinate 157,736,097 downwards.
AGGAATGAGACCAGTGTGCCTGTCTGGACCCATTTCATGTTCTGTGCAGATCAGGCCCAGACTGGGCCCAGGAGCTGGAGTCAGGCAGGGCCTCTGTGACCAGAGAAACCAGCCCCTCCCTCCACAGTGTCTGCTGGGGTGGTAGGACCCCGGGACAGGGGCTGGAGCCAGGACCCAGGGTCCAACCAGAAAGCCCACCTCAGGGCTGCCCACGACTGTCCAATGTAGCTCCTGACTGGAGGAGACCAGATGGCAGCCATGTGAGGGATGTGACTGACCTGCCATAGGTCGCCAGGCTCCTTCCACCTGCACACCCACTTCCCCCGGTCGGCCCATGCACCCTCTCCTAACACAGACGTACTCATTCAGGACAATAATTTCCAGCTCGAGGTCCCCCTTGTCTTTCACAACTTGGTTGTAGCGGCTCCTCCATGACTCCAGAGTGGATAAAGCTTCCGCAACATAAAGATCCTGGGGACATGGGACAACAGGGCCTGTCAGCCTGGTATCAGCCCTGAGACTGACAGAGCTGAGGGCTGGGTCACCTTGGGCAACCCCTCACCTGATAACTTAAACCTCACTCCTGCAGTCCCTCTCTAGAGAGCACCGAGAGTGACAGTGGGAGGCCAGCTGTTGCTTTTAGATTTCCAGGTATCACATGCACCCTGTGTGCAAATCCTTCCTGAACCATCATTCCTGCCCACAACACTGACGTGCTTAAACCGTCCTATGTACCCTCCAATCACCTCCAGCCAGCAACCTAACCCCATTATCACCTTTATACCCATTCAAGCTCCCCATTACTTCCCCATTACCTCTCCTCGTTCACCCACTCCACTGCCATCTTCCCTCCGTTTACTCACCAGGCCACCTCTACCCAGCTTTTCCACCACCACCCGCCCAAACCACCTGCATTCAGCCACCCATCATCTGCTACCTGCCTATGCACCTCCCACGTCCACCTCTGAGCAGCCCTCCTCAGGGACGGCCTGCTACCTTGTCAGCAAGTTGCACATGCAGCTGCTCAGCATACTCCTCGCTCTTCTCAGCTCGCTCCTTCTGGGCTCGGATGGCCTTCTTCAAGGACTCTTTGTCTCGGTCTCCCTTTTGCTTCAATTCCTTTAGCTGCTCCATGATGGCCTCCACTTCTACCTTGTGTTGGTTCCCACTGCGCTCCAGGTTCTGGGAGGGGAGGGCCAGGAAGCAGATGGGAGGAAAAGGACAAAGGTGGGGGGAGAGGGAGGAGAGAGACAAGAAAGGCCGGGGGAAGGCAAGGCAGAAAGTCAAGGGAAGAGAGGGAGAAAACGCGACCAGTGAAAACAAGTAGGGGAGAGAACGTGTCTTACACAGACCAGAAACCAGGGCCCTTCCTTCCCAGCTCCCCACGGCGCCTCTCTGGAGCACTGAACCCATCAGGTCTCAGTGTTAGAACTCTTCTGGATCCTTCCTTGAACTCCCAGCATAGTGGTCACTCAACAGAGCTGTGACCTCAGAGTCCCTGGTTCACAGATGCAAGCAGCATTTGAGACCATCCCCTCCCCATGGGTAGTTAGGAGAACTGAGGGCCGAAGAGATGAAGTGACTGGCTCGTGGAACCTAACACGGTCACTGCCTAGGAGAGTACCAAGACCTCCTGCTCTTGCCCTCGTCCCAGGGTCTCTCTAAAGCGCAAGTTCTTTGGCAGCAAGTACCCTATAATACTTTGGGGAAAAGCCTTCCTGAATGTGATTTGGGGAAAAGCCTTCCTGAATGTGATACGTTAGGCCGCTGCCCTTGGACTGCCAGGCCCCTGCCCCCACCTTCCCCACCTGTGGACCCAGCAGGTACCTTGATCTGCATGCAGAGGCGACTGTTCTCTGCCTCTTTGCACCGAAGCTGTGCCTGCAAGTGCCCACGCATGGATTCCATAGACTTGGAGAGTTCGGATGCTGTCTTCGCTTGAGCCTTTGGAGAGATGGAGAAAGTGACAGGGCCAGGATTTGAACCCAGGTCCCCAATTCCAGAATGCACTCCACCCACTAAGCACTACTGGCCAGTAAGGAACAACTGTCAGGGATGGTACCTTCTCACACTGTATTTCCTGGAGGAGCTCTTCCAACTCTTTGTCCTTGTCTTGCAGCAATAACACCAGGCGCTACAGAGAACACACACTGTTGTAAGCTCCTTGGGAAGGACAAGAAGGTCCAGCCCAGACAGGAGAGACTCCTGTGAGTGCCTAGCCACCAAATACATTGGCCCATGTCACAAAGACCCTGAAGGGAAGCATCTCACATCTGTATTAAATATTTACAATAAACGTGTATTTATTTTGTAATTTAAAATGTTAATTGTGGAGAACACTGAAAAACACACCAAAAAATACATTAAAGTAGCCCACAACCCCCCCACCCAGATACACGCTGGTAATACGATAAGAAGTTACATGCTTATTTTGTTCCATAACCTATACTCCTATAACATAATGTGATGGAATCTTCTAGGTCTTTAGAAACAGCAGTTAATGTTTCAATTTACTGATGCATCATAATTCGACCAGGCCTCTGGAGCTGGGAATGCAGGCTTGGGCGCCATCACCGTTACTACTGCATTTCTCACAGAGATGTTTGGCGAGGCATTGAGGGCCACGGGCCAGACCTTGGGGAAGGTGGCCTCCGTCTTCTCTCTGAGACTCACAGTAAGCACTAAGACATGGACGGCTCTGAAAGCTCCTAGAGTTTAGAAACCTGTTGAACTTTTTATTCAGGCCAGCCAGTAGTTTCCCAATTTTATCTGGCCATGGATCACACCCCACTTTTGTTTCTTGCACCCATTAACACCTTGAGGAACTTAGGGTTCCACGGAACAGACTTTGGAACATGCTGCCTTGGGAGGGATTCCTAGAAATGGAATCATTGAGTCCAAAAGTCTGTGCCTTTTGATGGCTTTTAATCCATTATACAAATGAGGAAATTCGGATGACAGACTCTGATGACTTGTAAGTCCATCATCATCAATCATCACCATCCCTCAGATTGGTGTCCGGCTTAGGGGTTCAAGTGATCAACCAGACAAACCCAATGGAGCAGGTAGGACAGGGGACATCAGCCTGTTTTATAAATCATGAAACTCAAACCCAAAGGAATGTCAGAGTGGGGCTCCAGCCCTCCTGTCTCCATCTGGCACCGTGAGCTTTGTCTCCCGTCACCCACTAGCGCAGGCAGAGGTGCGCCACGTACCGCTTTCTCGGAGTCCGCCTCCGCCAGCCGTTTCAGCAGTGTTCCTTGTTGCTCCATCAGCCTTTCGGAATCCTTTGAGGGAAGGCAAAAGGGGAGCCAAGTCATTAAGCAATAAATCCAGATGGCTACATCCTATCGATTCTTTTCCTTTTCCAGAATTATATTTCTAATTATAGAATAAATTATTCTCATTATAAAATATTTAGTGAACAGCGATAAAGCTGAAGTCCCCCCTCACCCACATCCTACTTTAATGAGTTTGATGAGTGTCCTGTAATTATATATAGTAACACGTAGAGAAATATTATCTTTTGGGGGTGAGGGGTGGGAAGGGATTAACCCATTTCCCGTTTAGAAAAAAAAAAAAGGCAGCTTGCTGCCAGCATTAATTTAATTTTACATTAATGTACTCTTTGAGGCTGAAGAAAATCTCGTTTTCTATGTGAAAATCAAATATAAAAACTGTTTCTGGAGCTATTTCTAAACAGAACTTGTCTCTAATCCTAATGTGACAGAAATGTATACATAAATCATTCACCAAATGAATCTTCGGCTAACGACTGTTCGAGAATGATGTTAACATCACGTGTAGGAATGCTACGTTTTCTAGGATTTGACATTTTCAGCAATCAAAATTATTATATTTTGTAAATGGAAATACTGCTACTAAAAACAGAATGCTATAAATAGAATTATGTAATTTGTTTCCAAAGACTATCGAAATACTAGAGCAATGTGAAAATAATAACAAAAGCAAGATATTCCATGGCAAACTTGGGGGGTAAGGTTAAGACTATAATCTGTGAGTTATCTCGAGGTAAACGCTGCAGTCGCAAGCGCCACTGGCGAGTATTCTCACAGTAAATAGGAAATTGATTAATGTCTAATTTTGCCAAAATATATTTATGCATTTTTATGCTACAACTTGATTTTTAATTTTTTATTTATTTACTTGTTTGTTTATTATTTTTAGGCGAGGCAACCCTTGGTTGACCTCACAGATTGCAAGGGCCTTGTCAGCTTACAATCCCTTATTTATTTTTTACGCCTACAGCACCTGGTCTTCCTAGGTGGTCTCCCATCCAAGTACGAACCAGGCCTGACCCTGCTTAGCTTCCGAGATCAGATGGGATCACGCTTGTTCAGTACAACTTGATTTTTTAAAAATAGCTTTGAGATATAAATTCAGATACAAGTCACTCATATAAAATGTACAATTCAGAGGGGAACACACAATGCAATATACATATGCCTTACTATTAAAATGTACACCTGAAACACTGGATTTTGTTAACCAACGTCACTAAAAAAAAATAAATTTGTAGCACTTGGATGAGAGACCACCTAGGAAGACCAGGTGCTGTAGGCATAAAAATAAAAAATAAAGGATTGTAAACTGACAGGGTCCTTGCAATCTGTGAGGTCAACCAAAGGTTGCCTCACCAAATAAATAAGCAAATAAATAAATTTAAAAAATAAAAAGAAGTAAAATATACAATTCAGTGGTTTTTCGTACATTATTAATTTTTTTAATTGTGATAAATATTTATAACGAACTTTGCCATTTTAACCATTTTTTAAAAGTGTAAAATTCAGTGGCATATAGTACATTTGCAATATTGTGCAATCATCACTAATATCTAGTTCTGAAACATTTTCATCACCCCAGTGGAAAGCCAGTAGCTGCTACGCAGTCAGTCTCATCCCCTCTCCGCTTGGCCACCAAGCGATTGTCCCTAAGATTTCATTGCATTTTTAACCTCTCCCCATAACCTCTGGACAATGCGGTTGGGCCCAAGTTTTGCAACTGCAAACTGCAGCAATGAACATTGCTGGGCATGTGCAAAGTGTTTCTTTAGGGTTTATACCAAGGGGAAGGATGACTGGGCTGGAAGGTGTGTGATTCGTGGTGGTTGAAATGCCCTGAAAAACACCTGCACCGATTCCCACGGCCACAAGCAGGACACGGCACCACCGGGCAGGGGCCAACCTCTGCCTGTTGCCAGCCTTTGCCAGCACGCTTCCTGCTGTTTTATTCTGCATTCCCTAATTACTTATGTTTCTTAGCCATTTGAATGTCCTCTTCCCAGAACCGCCTGCTCACAGCCTTGTCCATTTTCCCATTGGACTGTGTCTTTGTAACCGGCTATATTCTTCTTCCTGGGCACCTGAACAAAGTGTCCCTAGAAGGAGGCTCCCCTCTCTTCCCTCTCAGTCCCACAGGTCCCCTTCACAAGTAGAGAAGGGATCACTGGTCCCAAAGTCTCCTGGAGACCTAGGAACTGAAAGAAGCCAGCACTGTGATTTTTCCAGCAACAAGAGGCAGAACATGGGATGAAGGCCTAGGCCAGGGACCCGGAGTCTGAAGCTGCTCTCACTGCCCATTAAGCCATTCTCGCCAAGCCCCCAGGGGGTCACTACACAAACTAACACACGGCCTCACCAAACTTCCCGCTCTGAGGAACCATGCACTATCACCTCCCCACTTTATAGAAGAGGAGATGGAGGCTAGGAGAAATGAGGTGAATTACCCAAGGTCACACAGCTGGAAATGGCAGAGCTGCATCCCAAGCCAACTGACCCCAGAGCCAGAGCAGTCCCCGCCATGACACTAACTGCCTTCCAGTAAGCACTGCTATAGGGGTGCAGCCCCAAGTGCCACATGGGCAGGAGGTGGCCTAGAATCCAGGATTCCAGAATGGTAGATACTAAGAAGTCAAAAAGGAAAAAACTGGGTAGGAAAAGGTTTTCTGAAGGCCTCACTCCCAGGACAAACAGCAGCAGCAGCACCTCCCATTCATCAAGCACCTGTCAGGCTGCAAATCCCCCTTCCACGCATCAGCTCTAATTTGCACACAACCCCATGTAGAAGCTGACATTTGCATTTTATAGATGGAAAAACTGAGGCCCGGAGAGGTAAAAATCATCGACCTGAGAATACTGAGCTAGAAATGAAACAGGTGTTAACTTTTTTAAGAGAATTTCACTAAAGCTAGTAAAATTCATAGAAGTATAATTCTAGAAACTCGAAAGCCCACCAGGATAATATACACGGAACGCTCAAAATAATACTGCTTGTAACAGCAAACAAATGAAACTAGGTCTCCATCAACAGAAGAATGGATACATAAACTGTGGTATTGTCATAAAATGGGATATAGCAGTGAAAATTAATCACTTTAGGCCTCAAGGATAAAAATAGATGAATCTCATAAAAATATTGAGTGAAAAAATCAAACTCAGAAGAATACACATGAAACAATACAATTTACGTAAAGTTTGAAAACATACTCAAAACACTAAAAGTTGCTTTAGAGATACATACATGTGATAAAACTATCAGATTTAGGATAAAGTCCCCCAACCTGAGGGGAGGGAGATGAGATCACGGCCATGTAAACAAGATTTTATTTGGAAAGCTAGACAGTGAGTACACCACGTTATATTACTTATTTTACATAATAATCTTTCCAAATGAAAATGAGAAGTTGATAATATTGGAGAAAAAAGACACTACACTGAGAAAAATGTCATCATTCATCAGCATGGGTATTTTGAGACTCTTGGTTTCCCTCTGGTTTGAACCAGACAGGAAGACAGCTATTTATACTGTCAGTCTCTTCAGAAACAGGCTCTCTTAAGAAAACAGTGATACCGGCGATTCAATGCGTGCCCGCTGGCCATTTGTCTCTCTTCCACTCTACCAAAGCTCAGAACTAGTCACCTCCCCATTGTGCTGCACAAGCCCTGGAAAGGACTGACCTCTCCCCGACTCCCCATTGCCCTTCTCCTGACTTCCAAGGTCCTTCCTGCTTCCACAACTAAGACAGCGCCCTCTGCCAGGTGCCTGACACATCAACACAATTTTCCTTTTACGGAGGAAGAGACTGAGGGTCAGAGAGGACAGGCGTGTGGTGTTGGAGGCGTGGAGCTGAATCCACATGCCCTCGGTGGGGCCGGGGCCGGCAGCTCACCTCTTTGCAGTGCTGTTCCCTCAGCAGGTCTCGGAGGGTGCGGTTGGTCTCCTCAAATGTGCTCAACTTCTGCAGGAGAAGTTCCTTCTGCCTCGTCAGGGTGTTGATGTCCGTGCAGGTCATTTGTTTCTCCTGGAAGACAGCAAGCAGTCTTACCAGGCACAGGCAAGAAGGGAGGGGCCGGCAGGGGCAGGCCACTCAGGAGACTTAAGACACGCTGGTGCCAGGAAGCCCAGGCAAGAAGAGCCGTGGACAGCGCCAGCGGGGTGAGGACAGGCTTCCTGGAGGTGGTGGGCCTGGAAGGATGAGCAGGAGCTGAACCTGCTGAGAGCGACAAGTGTTGGAAGGGGCTGGGGAGCTCAGTGTGGGAGAGTGCAGTTCAGGCAGGTTTCCTGGAGGAAGCACAGGACGACGACACCAGGTGGCTGATACTTGCAGGAATCAAAACGCATGCCTTAACTCACTGTGATCCCAGGAGACCCATGATGAGGTCTCTTCAGAAGTCCTGGCCACCTGAGGTCATCCTTGAGTGTCAGGTCCCAGAAGTGAGAGTGGGGGGACTGGGGCTAAGGAGTTAAATGTGCCCTCCCCCAGCCTGAAGATGTCACAAAGTCAGCCTGATGACTGCGTAGGGCCGCCGCCCGTGTGGCTTCCCCATCTCTGGGCCCAGTCCCAGCGCCAGGGTGGTCTGCCTGCCACCCACCGTCTTCAGCTTTCCGATGGTGTCCTTCAAGGCCATGACTTGCTTGGCAGCAGCGGCCCCATCCATTTCAGCCTCCACCAGCTTGGACATGAGGCACTCCTTCTCCTGCTGGAGGTGTTTCTTCTGAAGGCTGGGGCCAGAGAGAACATGGCTCTGTGAGCCCTCAGGCCCCTGGCCACCTGGAGCTCCGAGGCTCGCCTCACAATGCCCCAGGAGGTGTACCTCCTGGGCAGGCACCAGTGGGGGAGGGGGAGGGCTCGCCTGCTGGCCCGAATAGCCTTCTTGAAAGCTACCTGGGCACCGGGGAAGGGCTTCCACACCAGGTGACATTATGCCGCCTGTAGCCCTACTTGTCTCTCAGCCACTAGTATCACCTCTGCCCCTGGCCACTGCCATGGCCACCTAACCACCATCTGCAGATCCACTTCTGAGCCCACCCATCCACTCTCCACACTGGAGCCAAGTCTGGTCACACCATTTCCTCCTTTTAAAATGCTTCCATGGCTTCCAGCTGCCTTCAATGCAAAGTCCTCAAAGTGGCTGCTAAGAGCCAGCCCTGGACAAACTCCACGGCACCCTCTGCCCACCCTCTTTCCGGACTCCGGCCCGCCTTCCATCTCAGTCACAAACTCCTCCCACCCTGGGATTGTCACGAGGGACGTTCCCCAGCACCCGTCCAACTCTCAACTCGCTGCAGCACTCAGTTTCAATGTCACTGTTCCCAGAAAGGCTTCCCTGCCCCTGTGTCCTGTGCCCCCGCCCTGAGAACCAGGTAACTGAGGAAGAACCGAACCCTGGCAGGGCCGCCTTACATGGTGAAGTCCTTCTCCTCCTTGATGCGCTCGATGTTGTGCCTTAGCACGGTGTTCTCGTGCTCGGTCTCGGCCAGCTCGTGGGCCACCTCCTCCAGCTCCTCCTTCCGCTCCTCTAGGAACCTTTTGGCCATCTGGCGCTCACCCTTCTGCATCTTGACCTGGGCAGGGGCACACAGGCAGGGGCCACTGAAGGGCGGCGGTTCCTCTCCGCCACGTCACTAGGCCCATGGCTTTGGACCGAACTAAGGGCACCTCTGAGTGAGAGCGACAGAAACATCAGGTGCTCTGCGTACAATCTTAGTTAACTGTCACGAAGACTCTGGGCAGATAACTATTCCTCTCATTTCCTCATTACTGATGAAACGCAGTACGAAGAGTCTGCGTGTCTTGCTGGTTGGGGACAGAGCCAGGATACAAACCGTGGTTCAGCTGGCACACCACAGGAGGAGAGATAGCACAAAAAGACCCTGTGCCACAGGCCGTGGAGAGAGAAGGGACTGTTGCTAGGCAGCCAGCCCAAGATTCTCCGGAAGGGCCCACGTGCCGAGTATGGGGTAGAGGATTAAAGACACAGGCCACGTTAGTCATCGAGAGCTGGATGTTATGCCAGCTCCACCAACTTCCTAGTCTGGGACCAAGGTCTTCCAGGTTGTTTCCAATCCCATCATCACCATATCCCACCCAAAGGCACAGCCCAGCAGCTGTGGACAAACTTCCTTTACTTCTTTGGGGCTTTTTAAAAAAAAACTGGTGTAAAATGGAAAGCAGAAGCCCTAGTGTCCTAGTCACTTCATCACCAAAATGGGGAAAATATCACCACTGGGTTCATTTACTGTTGTAAAAAATTAAAATAGGTCTACAGCTATGCCACCCTGAACAAGCCCGATCCTGTCTGATCTCGGAAGCTAAGCAGAGTTGGGCCTGATTAGTACTTAGATGGGAGACCACCTAGGAAGATCAGGTGCCATAGGCATAAAAAATAAAAAAATAAGGGATTGTAAACTGACAAGGTCCTTGCAATCTGTGAGATCAACCAAGGGTTGCCTCGCCTATAAAAAATTAATTAATTGAAATAGGCCATTGGTACAGAGTACCAGACAAGGTCAGGGCCAAGCCTGGGGCTAAGTGCTCAGTGGCGAGGCATCCCAGGTTGCCCTAGATCCTAGAGGTATCTGGAGTCCTGGACGGCCTTCAGAGACAGCTGGAAGAAAGTGTCCCCAGGGAACATACTTGAGCGGTCCCACACATCCTCAGGAAACCAGCTCTCCCAAGCCCTTACCTCCCTCACCTCAGATTTGAGACAACCAACAGCGTTCATTAGACTGTCAATCTTCTTATCATAACGGTTCATTTTACAGTGACCCGAGTCATCATCTTCTGTAGAGAGGTCACTTAACCGCATCACTGAGACCAGCTTTTCTGAAGATGGTGGTGTGATCTCCAGGCAATGAGGTGGATTCTGACGTAGAGGAGGGAGAACACATGAACTCATAAGGCAAAACTGCAACCGGTTCCACCACACCTGGCTGTCCACTGGAGGCAGGAAAGAGCTAAAACTGCTGAAGGGCCAACCACAGGGACCCCAGGAGGAAGAACATGCCACAAGGTCAAGTTTAAAATAAAGGAAATAACAAAAATAGCAAAAATAGTAATTCCTAACGTTGACAAGTTTGGGGCAAGAGATGTTTTTATATACCTAGGATAGAAGTGAAATACGTCAAAAGTCTTTTAGATGAAAATGAATGCATGATAGTGGATAGTTGCAAAGGTTCATCAATCTTCTGTAAAAGGTATTTTTAAGGACAAGTGAGGAAATCTGAATAGGCACCAGAGAGTATATGATATTAAGAAATAAAGATTTTTGGAATAATCACTGTTAATTTGGTTATGTACAAAAATATTAGAAATGCATATTGAATAATTTAGTAGGGTATAATGTCTAGAAAATATTTAAATATATAAGCATAAAAATTGTTTTTAAATGCATGTGCCCCCCAGAAAAGTTTATTCAAAGCTATATTAATGCTTTTTTTTAAGACTTCAGAAAGGAAGATATTTTAAGCTGGAGGGCCAGGATTTCCATAAGATTTTGATAACTTGAACTTGACTCATTCTATAAATTTACTCTGGTGCATTAAATAGTTGCCATTTCTCATTATTTGTACAGTTCTTTGCTCTTCTTAAGCCACGGTGGCTGACCCTCTATGACAATTTCCATGGAAAGAAGATGGCTATCAGCAATAAAAAGAAGTGTTCAATACGAGTATAACTGTTATGTCCAACAAGCAGGACTTGAAGGGTACGACTCAAAAAATTCATGTGCTTTTGGTCCCAGCAATTCTATTTCTAGGGATTTATCAGGACTAAGAATGTGAATGATATTTAAATTCAAGGGCAAGGATATAGATAAATGAATGACAAGGCAATATTGGTTGAATACAAAATGATACATACACACAACGGAACACTGCCTCAAAAAATAATGTGTAATGCAAATATAGTCAAAATATGTCAATAAAAATGTTCTATGGTAAGTAAAGTATGATCCCATTGTTACTAAATGAAAAGAATGAGTCTGATCGTGAGAAAAGATCGGGAAGGTTTGCACCTACCTACAGGTGACATGGGTCTTCTCAGGGTGGTGGATTACAGGTGTTTTTTACTTTCTTCCTTGTACTGATTTGTCTTTTCTAATTTTTTCAACAATGACTATGCATTGCTTTTATAAGAAAAAGGTTATTTTTAATATTCAAAAGGATAACAGGAAATATAGACAGTACGATTATGAGTAAAAAAAAAAAAGAAAGAAAGAAAGAAAGAAAGAAAAAACTACGTAGGAAAAAGTGATAGTAAAAGTACCAAAATATTAGTTTCAGGACTGTGAGCATCCTTGGGGAGCAGCAGTGACGGGAACAGAACCAGAGGGGAGATTCTGGGGAAGCTGGTGATGTTTCTTGAGCTTGGGTGATAATTACACAGATATTTTGTAAAAATTCATCAAGCAATACATTGCTGATGCATCTTTCCTACACTTTGCAACAGGAAGTTTTTGAAACTTGATAGCAGACAGATTAGAAAAATTATAGGTGATTATCTATTTTTCTATATTTTCTTTCAACTTTCTATAACAAAAATAGGTCACTTTATTTAACAATAGGGTAGAGAAAAAATCTAGACTTTCTCCCAAAGCTCATCTTTATGTATTGGAAGGGGTTTTGAAAAAGCAAACAAGAATCCCCACGTGCACACAGCAGCTTCTGGGGTCCACATCCAGCTCCACTGCAAACTTCCTCCTGCTGGGGTCTTTTCTCTCTGTCCATGGCCAACAAGAAAGTGGAAAAAGACTGGCCCAAGTAGCATAAAAAGACAGCTACTGTTTGAGAGATGACAAGTCACCTCTCTGGATCCCTCCATTTCCAGGATTCTGTGGCCCTAGGATTGGAAGGGACATTGAGCTTTCCAGAGGAGACCACAGCTCCTAGCAACCCATATCAACAGGAAGTCAACTTCCATAGAGGCATAACTCTCTTGTATACTTTGAAAACTACCAAGTCTTTTCATTGTTTTGAAAAGCATTTTAAATTATAAAATGTAGTGTGCATATTATAAAGAAATTCAAGCAGGCCATGTAAAAAAAAATAAACCATTAAGCCTCCCACACTCCAGAGGTAATGACTGCTTACCACTTCTTATATCCTCCCAGAAAGCATTATACATGTACAAACATATCCATACACACATGGAAACATGCTCTTTCTCTGCAAATTGGACCAAACTCTACATGCTGCGTGGCTCTGTGACTCATTATCACGTATAAGTATCCACCTCAATCTCTGTAATGGTTGCATGGATGGAACATAATTTAACCAATACCCTCCTGAGAGACACTTAGGTTGCTTTCAATTTTTCTGTCATAGTGCTATAGCAAACGTCTTTATACACAGATTCCTGCACTCTACGACTTTTTAAGGATAACTTCCTAAGTGTAAAACTGTAGAATCACTGTTTACATAGATGCTGCCAAGCTGCCTCCGGAACAGTTGAATCAGTTTCACGATCCCCGCAAAACCGTCTAAAAAGATTCGTGACACTCCGTATGTTTACCAACACAAGATATTTGTAATCTTTTCAACTTTTTTCCCACTCAATAAAATAGCTTGTTGTTTTTGTTTTTAAAATATAGTTGTTTTTAATTTACATTCCACTGGTTACTAGTAAGATCCCTATAGTAAAAACTGTTAAGACATTATCTGAATTCCAATCTTTCTTATACTATGTAAGAATACTTCTTAGATAGTCCCCAGAATACCCCATACTCCCTTTGCCTCTTAGGGACAAATTGGTAAATCAGGGAGTCAAATCCATGAATTGTGACTATAAACTTCAGACTAATTACTTTTATTTTTTATTTCTAATTTTAAAAGTTATAAGCTATCAGAAAGACAATTTTTACACTAGATCAGGTATCAGCATCTTAAAGTAGCCTCAAGTCCTTTACTTGTCCCGAAAATGAGATCTTTGTCTAAAACATGGCCACAGGTCTTGTCTCATCAAGTTTTTTCATTGCAATTGACTAGAATGTAAGCAGCTGTAACCCCAGTGCCAGCAGTGACTGGCACAAATCTCAATAAACCTATGTCGCGTGAACTAAGTAGATGGATGGACTAGCAAAGCGTGTTGAGGCGTGGCTAAAAAACGATGACACCTCTCTTGGCATCTTGACAACTAATGCTGAAGGCAATAATGGCCCAGGAGATTGTTCCAAAAGCGGCTTTGATGACATGTGTGGAATATGTGCATGGTCTCTTATGGCAACCACCTCAAAAGTCGCTATGCTTTCTTGGATAGGTACATTCTGGTGTGTGTAGATATGTATTTTGTTACGCTTCAGATACTGTCACAGTTACATGGAAAAAGACATGTGGCCCCTCACATACAAATTAGAAGCCAAGAGTGCAGCCTCTAGAATAAGCCCCTCCAAGTCCTGACTCCAGCCCTGCTACTTTCCCTGAGACTGCACCTCTCCGGCCTCGGTTTCCTCATCTGTACACAGGGACAGCAGGACCTGCCACCTCACTGTACTGTGAGGACTCCAGAAGACTCACGCACTTTTGGGGTTTAGTAAACGGGGCCTGCTGGGTTGTCTCTAACGGCTACGGCCAATTCTGAACCATACCGATTTGAGGCCTGCTAGACCCTGACCAGTCCAAGAAGAAAAGCCTGAACGAGAGTGAGCCTACCTCCCACTTGCATCCCACATGCCGGGCAGATGACTTTCCAGGGGGCATCCAAGGTACCTTGGTTTTCACCCGGACACTCCGCCGCACATTCACGGTGTCCCCTTTCATTCCGCGCTTATGAGATTTCTGTGGAAAGGGACAAACCCAGGGTCACTTCCCCCACACAGCTGGCTGTGGCGTCACTCTGGTGGCATCCGTCTCCAACTGTGAAGGGAGCCTCTTCTGACTAAGGCTACTTGCTGCCATTTCTGGATGACAGTCCTGCCTACCTTCTAATTAGGCAACTGACCTCCGAAAGCTAATGTGTCTGTCTTTCAAACCTTTGGAGTGAGCAGCGCAAGGAGGCCGAGCTGGGAGGTGTCACCCTGCTCCAGAGCCTTCACCTTGCCCCACTGGCATGCTCCTACCTGGCTGGTGGTCGCTGATGGTTTCGGGAGTTTTTTTATGTGGACGTGGACAGGGGTGTTCTCATCCACATGAACATGTAAGGGGGGAGTTGAAGAGCGGTCCTTCATGGTTCGCTTCTGGTAGGCCGGGGAGGATAACACAAAAAAGGCTGATCTGTGGATGAGTAAACTGGACATAAAAAACAGAGCTCAAAGCCTCTGGGAGTCATTGAAAGCCTAGCCACCAAGCGAGCAGGACGGCTACAAACTATGGCATGCAGGCAGGAAATCAAGGAGGGCGTGCCATTCAGCAGGCTCCTGCAGAGATCCCAGCTGAAGACCCCCAGAGACTCAGGTCCAATGAGAGAGGGGTCTGCCAGAGCCCAAACACAGGCCCCAGGGTCCTCCGGGCTGGATCTCTATCCCAGCCTGCTGGAACGCAGAGCTCCTCCTTAGACTCAGTGCAGCACAGCTGGGAAGCAGGTGAATCCTTCTACGCCACAATCTGAACTGGGCATGCGCGTTAGCCGGGAAGCACACGAAGCACACAAAATGATTAGGGTGCAAAAGAAATCAGGCACCACGCAGATAAGAGACAAGGAAACCAGAGAGCTGGAAGAAATGCTGAGATGAGGTTGTACAGATTCTAAAGAAAATATAAACAAGGCAAAATCCCAGCTACATACCCTCACCAACCATCGGTACCTGTCCTCTCCCCAATCTTTTTTATTTTCTTCTTCATTATAATTATTATCATTTAGAACATGTTAAATAATGTTCTGAAGACTTTCAGAATTTGTCTGGAAGCATTAAGACAACCTCCTCACACCTGGCAGTCTTACCATAAGCAAAAAAAAAAACACACACACACACACACAAAACAAAAAAACACAATCGATCAGCTGGATCTGCATGAAGGCACCTAGCAGAATGCCCAGCCACCGTGATGCCAGCAAGGTAATGCAGCTCCTGGGAAAGGTGTGCAGAAGCGTTTTTAGCAGGGCTGCAGAGCAGAGGGCTGCTCTGTGTACATGTCACCTACCGTCACAGTCACACTGGGTGCGCCACAAGGTGTCCTCAAGACTTTTTTCTGCGTGAGACTTGTTACTCCGTTCTTCCCACACGATGGAAACCTGCACCCAGGCACAAGAACCAGATTACAAGCAGAAAAGTAGGATTTTTCTAATCCTTAGATCTCCTGAATTATGCGCTACATATGGTGAGTAACAAGTTGACGACTAGAACCAGTCTGGAATCACTTGGCTCCTTACACGAGCCACCAAACACCCATGGTGTGCCCTGCATTGGGATGGAAATAGGGGTGATGGGCATTCGCAGGGCTGGCCTTTTAAGCTGCCATCGCATCACACGTATTGTGACCTTTCGCTGAAAAGCCCAGCTGTCATCTTGTCAGGTGACAAAAAGCAGGCAGCACATGCAACAGCCAAGGTATTAGTTTGGCTAAAAGTGAAAGTGCCCAGGATGTTGACTGGAGCAGCAGGTGGCCCTGGAGAAATGCTCAGTGAATGACTGACATAAAAAGACAGGCTCAGGAATAAAGTCCCTGTGACTCAAATGCATAAAATTAACTATCAATAAATATTCAACTATCAGGATGAAGATAACTATTTCCTAAAATATTCCACTTGCCACCCTTTAAGCTCCTAAGAAACAAGGTTATTTTTGTTGTTGTTTTTTTTACACCATGTGTAATTCATCTTGCTTATAAACAGCCCCATAATCAGATTTGCAAATATAGGTTTAATCTCCAAAATTTGGCAGCAGTACATCTGAGAATTCCAGGATGGGAAGGGACTTGAAAAGTTTATTTGATCTATCCCACTGCCTCCTGATAACCTGAAAATATGACTTTGCCCACTCCACAAAAACTTGTAGAAAATAATGTAACATAAAAATGCAAAATAAGAATTCTTGAGCCTTTTAGCATGCATTTTGCTGCATGTATATCACACCTTGAATAAAAAAAAATTGAGCCCTACTAATCATTTAGGCAAGGAATACCATATATGGGTAGACAGTTTTTTTTTCCTCCTTAGAACATTTCTGTTCACTTAGAGCCAGTAGATACCCATAATGTCTCCCTCAGTGGGCTGCCCATCAAACCATTTGGAGTCCATCAACACCTTGCTACCTGCTGCATCCACCTCCTACATCACCATTATTTTACACTTGATCTCTTTTCAAAAAGGATCTGAGCCTAGTAATCCACTGAAACAATAATGGTGACCCTATTTGCTACCAGGAACTGAGGAGAGAGGGCGAGAGAAGGGTGCATAGCTGGGATTGTGTCTCTGCATTTTTTTCCTCCTTCCCCTTAAAAGTAATTTCCAAATATTTTGGTCTAGACTTTCAGTACACTGAACAGGGAAGCTGGAAAAAAAAAAGCCTCTGGCGAGCCTGGCCTGGGAGCCCCAGATTACTTTTCCCTGCCCTCTGGAGGAGGCGCCCCCCACATTGGCAGTACCTGGGGGAGCCGCCTGAGGATGAGGCAGACATGACTAAGCATCAAAGCCGCAAAGGTGGGCAAATGGGTCAGCAGACTCTGCTCAGGGGGACCCAGAGGGGCTTGTCAATGAGAATCTCAGGGGCCCAGCATCAAACGTCCTCTCTGAGGGGGAGGAGGGTGGAAGCTTTGGGGGTGGCAGATGGATGAAAACTTGGGAGGCGCTCCTCTCTACTGTCCAAGTCGCACAGCAACTGTCCTGCCAAAGTGGGGGAAGATAGGAGAGGCTGAGCGACCCGGGGGCAGAGGCCGGTAGGCGGGTGGGGCCGGGGGGCGCAGTGGGAGCTCCCCTCCCCAGGGAGGAAAGGGGTGGGTGGGGGTAAACTTCGAGGGAAAGTACCGCCAAGTTCAGGCCCCACTAGGGAGGAAAGGTGGATGGCCACCAGGGATAAAACCTGAGGTGCTGCTGGCTTGCGTAGAGGAAAGGAGAGAACCGCTAGGCCCCAAGTGGGCCCGAAAGGGCCGGAACCCGCGAGGGAGCTGGGAGGTAGGGGGGGGTATATTGGGGCGGGGCCAGGGCAACTGTCTCCTAGGAGAAGGGGCGTTCCCGGCTGAATAGATACCAGGAAAGGACCAATAGTATTTGAAGGAGAGGGGCGGAAGCTTCCGGCTACAAAGGGGCGCTCCGCCGCAAGTGGGAACCCCCGACGGCGAAAGGAAAATCCTCCCGGGCGCAGGAACGACCAATGGAACCTAATATCCGAGTTAGAGCGGGTTAGAAGCCAGGTTGTGCCGGGACGGGGGCGGGACCCCTACACGGGTGAACCTGCCCCAGCGGGCTTGGGGGCCCGGAGCGGCCCCCGGGGGATATGGTTGTCTACGGACAAATAACTGCCGTGCTGAGGCCCGCAGGGAGGGAAGAGCGAATGGGGCTACGCCCACCGGCGGGCAAGAGGGCTTGGGGCCGGTCTCCGTCGGCGGAAGAAGAGACGACCACCCACCAGCGGGCAGGAGGGGACCAGTTTCTGCCCATAGAGAGAAAGGAGAAGCCCTGCTGGAGGGCAGCAGAGGAGCGAGCCGAGCCCCGCCGGTGGCCAGGTGAGGAGGGAGGCAGTCCGCCCGCCCGTTAGCGGGAGAAGGCCCGCGCCGGTGGGCGGGGCGGGGGCCAGATTCTGACAGGAGCGGGACGAGCGCGCCAGAGGGCTGCAGGTAGGGGCGACCTGGGGGGGCGGCGGGAGCTAGCGACCCCAGCGGGGGCCATCCGCCCGTGGGGACCCGGCCCGGCGGCCGCCGCGAAACACACGGGAGCGCCCTGGGCCCTGCCTGCCGACGGCCTCTCACCAGGAGCGACACGGCTGCGCCCAGAAACGCCTCCTTATGAAGTCGTTGAAGTCGGAGGCCGGGGTCGTGCCATGGAGACGCCGCGGCGGATGTGGTCCGGCTCCGGCGGCGGCTCCTCCCCGCTTCCGCCTCCTTTTCCGACACCCGGTCGGCAGCTCGCCCATTGGCCAGTTCAAACCCCGCCGTGACCCTCTCCGGTTTCGCCATTTAGGCCCGGCCCCTGGCGTCACAGAGATGCCCCGCCCCGCACGAAGCTCCGCCCGCTTCCGGGCCACGCTGCCCGTCACCATGGAGACGCACGACGCTACCAGCGGCCCTTGCCCGGGGCGCGACCCACAGTTCAAGGCCTGGTTTTCCCCCCACCGCCATTTTTATCCCGCCTTTGGTCCTCCTCGAGTCCCAGAACTTGGAGGGGCGCCACAACTCTAACCCGTTCCCTTTGATACGTTTTAGGAAAGAGGGCTCAGAGGCTGAACACAGAACGAGTTAGTGGCCAGGGCTGCGCCCTGCTTCTAGAAACCCAGCCGTGTCTCCACTCTGCTTTCGGTGCAGAGATGGAGCCGGCCGATGCACACCACCAAGACTGTCACCCTCCCACATCGCCTGTCTTCGTCCAAACAGGAGGAAGGGCCCGAGTTCCCCTTGCTCCTCACTGCCCTCCTGCACACTGAATGCTGCTGTATGTACAGACCTACTCTGATGAGGTTCTTGCTCGGCCGCCATCTTCTCAACTATGCTTCGCTGTCAGCCAATCATGGGGGGCTGTCACGTGGCTCACGGTACCGCCCTGGATTGTGGGAGATTCTGACATCCTCAGGGCCCTCCTGGCTTCCATTTCCTTGTCCTGTTCATCTCGCTGTCCTTCCCCCGCACCTCAGCACCCCCAGGGTCATACAACCGGTTCACCAGAAATTTTAAATTCTAGCTCTCCACCCTCCAAACAACCCGCTTTTCTGCCTTGCTCTCACAGTCTAATGCCTTCCATATTCATTCTTCGGTGTTGGGGAGCATTCAACTCCCTTCAACCCGTTCATTTTCTCCCTGTTGAATAAATGATGGATCCCCAGTCCCTGTAACCCAGCCATCTGAGGCTCTGCGAAGCCCAAACCCACAGATCATTACCTCCACCTCCACCCTCAGCCGAGCCCTCGCCACTGCCCAGTAATTCTATTTGTCCCACTGTGGTCTTTTCCAAACCTTTGCCACTTCCCTATCCCACACTCCAGCTCCCTCTTTTCATACAGAAAAATAAAGCCATTCAATAGGATTCCTTCCACCACCCACCCTCCTTCATTTTTGTCTCACCCCACTCTTAAGTCCTCCCTTCAGAGGAAGAGGTGTCTTTGGTGCTTGAGATAAACTTTTTGCTGCTGGGCCTAAGTGAGACATCTCTGTGAAATGTCTCTTGCTGCCCCAAAGGCAGAATTATTTGTCAGTGCTCCCATCTTCATTGCAGCAATATTAATTCCGTACTACGTGCTAAGCCCAGTGCAAGGGACACTAGACCAACACATCCCGCCAGTCTTCAAGGAGCCCATGGCTGACCATTCTAATGGAACTAGGTAAAATAAAGCTTCCCCCTTACCACCCACTGATGGATTTTCCTGTGTAGTTTTGTTCCCTCCCCACCATCTGAGAAGGGTCTTTCCCTGCCAGTGCAGTTCTTTGGGGATTTTGTGATGGAGAATCTAAGAATGGGCAGGATTGAGAGGACACACACACACACACACACACACACACACACACACACACGTGCACACGAGCTGGATGGGAAGGAGGAGGCGAAAGAGCTCCTCAAAAGACAGAATAGGGAGGTGTTGGGATGAGGGGTGCTAAATTCGGGGCACCAGACATCTGTAATGCATAAAGGATACGGCATGGAGTAGAAAAGAGGACTTTTTGAAAGTATAGCTGTGGTCTGGATATCTGTCCCTTATGTGATGTTTGAAAAATGCAGGAACTTGAGTTATTCTATTACTTTGGATTGCAGGCCTGTTTTCTGAATGCAAACCATTCTGAGCCTGATGAGCAATGGCCAGTTTTTGAAAAAGGGCAATAACCAGCAGTGATGAGGGTTTGGGGAAGCAAGCAGTTTCATACATGGCTGGTAGGTTTAAAAATTGAAGTAACATTTTGACAACTGGGCACTGTATATCTAAAACCTTAAACACCACATCTTTTTTTGACCTAGTAATTTTACATCTTGGAACGTATTTTAACAGAATAATAAGGAAGTATGTAAAGTTTTAGACCTTAAAGAGAAATTCCCTTGTTTTCTTCAATGTACTTTTTTTTCTTATTTATTATTATTTATGCCTATAGCACCTGGTCTTCCTAGGTAGTCTCCCATCCAAGTACTAACCGAGCCCAACACTACTTAGCTTCCAAGATCAAACACTGGGTTTGTTCAGGGTGTCATGGACATAGACCATGGACTGTGGCTCCACTGGGGCATGAACCCAGGACCTTCTGCATGTAAAGCAGACGTGCTAACCGCTACACTATGGAACCACATTCACTTCAATATACTTCTTGAACGGACCCTTCCTGAACTTCCGAAGGGTATGAGAGACTCAGGGGAAAGGGAGAAAGTCTCTCACTCTTGCCTGAGGCCCAAGCAAAAAGAAATCTCCACATGGTCCAGACTTAAGGACCAGGAAACTTTGAGGGATTTGGAGTAAAAGCCAATTAGTAAGTAATACGCGATACGCATTTATTGTCAGCGCACTCTCTATGCATATGAGTTCTGTCTGGAATCTGGTAAAGGATGAGTGGTTGGTGCAATTAGGAAGAGAGAGTAGTTACGGTGCAGCAAGGGAAACACGGATCCCAGATCACAGCACACAGGTCTGTCAACCTGAGGTCTCATTAAAACGACTAATGTTTGTGGAAGGACAAAAAAAATCAATTCAGCTGCTTAAGTTATGTTACACACATTCAAGGGAATATTACAAAACCATTAAAAATAAGACAGACATGGAAAGATCTCCAAAACACAGCTAAGAAAATAAAAGGCAGGCTGTAAGTCACCTGTAAGTCACATGCTGTTGTAAGTTGACCATGATGTCATTTCTGCATGAAAATAACCTGTGTATATTAGTATATGCATGTAAAAAAATCTGGAAAAAGACACACCAAATCCCAAAAGGTAGACTTAAGGGAGATTTTCACTTGTAAATTTCTGTAACTTTGAAGCATTTTTGCAAAGGAATAAGTTTCTAGTCAGAAAAAAACCAACAGATTAAAATCTTGTTGGAGAAAATTATGTGAAATACTGGATAGAAAAACAGGTCATAGAATGGGACTAAGCCTATGTATTAGTTTTGGGGGCTAGGGAGAGAAGCAGGTATAAAAAAGACTGCAAATTTGGGGTCGAGAGTACATGGGTATTTCTGGTGTTATTCTTATATATTCTTTTTGATATTTAAAATTTTATTTTCACAGTGAACTATATATTCAAAAGAGAGTATGTAATGAGGATACATTTCCTAGTGCTGCCATAACAGTACCACAAACCGAGTGACCTAAATGACAGAAATGTATTGTTGTACAGTTCCAGAAGCTGGAAGGCTGAGATTGAGGTGTCAGTGGGACGATGCTCCCTATGGAGGTGCTGGAGAAGGATCGGTTCCAGGCCTCACTCCTGGCTTCTGGAAGTTTCTTGGCAGCAGAACGCCATCTACCTGTGGTATTCTCCCTGTGTGTGTCTTGAGTCCCAATTCTCCCTTTTTATAAGGACACCGCTTATACCAGATCAGGGACCCACCCTACTCCAATATGATCTCATCTTATCTAATTACATGTCAAATGACCCTATTTCCAAATAAGGTCATGTTCTGAGGTCCTGGGGGTTCAGACTTCAGCATATGAAATTGTGGGAAACAGTTGAGCCCACAGCAGCGCAGATGTTCAGTTTAAAGATGTATCATAAACTAGACACTAATAGGGCCACCACTGCCCACTTAAGAAATAAAAGGTTTAATTTTTTTTTTTTTTAACCAGAAGACGCTATCTCAAAATATGAACACTGGTGGTTTATTTCTCTTGTTCTGTTTTTCCAAATTTCAACAACGAACGTAGGCTTCTCACGTTCGTTAGAAGTAACCACAGGTGGAGAAGTACCTGCAGCTCCAGCTCTGGGTCCCAGCCCTGCGTGGAACTCACAGCCTCCGGGTTGTCTGGCTCAGGCTCCAGCCTCTCCATTTGCCCGAGGGGCCTCATTACCAGTTATTTCCATCCAGGAGCACTTCCTCCAGGGGCCTGATGCAACTGTCACAGCACTGCCCTGGGGAGAAGGAAGAGCTGGGAGAGCAAGGTCCCCCAGGCCCTATCAAGTTTGGGCTCCTCTTGGACCCTTTGACCAGCCACTACTGACCCCGGGCCTAGGAGGTTGGACAGACGCCAGGCTCAGCTGACAGTTTCGCATCTACTGTTGCCCAAACCAGTGGTTGTAAAACCGCGGTCCGTATGGTCCTTGCACCAACAGCATCAGCATCACTAGATAGCTTATTAAAAATGCAAATTCTTGGACCCCACCTCAGACCTACGGAATCAGAAACTCTGGGGGTGGGGCCCAGCAATCTGTTTTAATAATTTATCCAGGCGATTCGGGGGCACTCTAAAGATTGAGAACCACTTCCCAGGCCCTTGGGAGGGAGCTTGGAGGGCAAATCTGGCCGTGCCCATTCATTTCCAGAGAGGAGACGGACCTAGCTCAGTGGCAGTTACGCGGCAGTCCGGTCGTCTGTTTCCAGAGCCCCCACTCCTTGTTCTGACTCAGTCAGACCTCCCTCGTAGATCCCGATTCACTCTTTCACTATCTGGAAGGTTACCATGACGCCAGTGACCATCAATGTGGTACCCGCTCTGTGCCAAGCACTGTGCCACCTACGTTAGCTCGTGCATCCTCACGACATCCAGTGAGGTTAGCACGAATACTAACCCCTTTTTACAGAGCAGAAAACTGAGGCTAGAGAAAGGTCGGGACACTTGCCCAAGGTCACAGAGCTAGAAAGGGCCAAGAGAGAATTCAAACCAGCTTTCTCAGCCCCCCAGGGTCCATGCTGTGGCTAGTAAGACCACAGCCATGTTGCAGAGACCGCCACCATCCAGGGAGGGCTCTTCGGCATCTATAATTCGTCTGAGAAGCTGTAAAGGAGACAAAAAGCTCTCTGAACAGGCAAAAGAGTTGGCAAACAGCCAATGCCCAAAAGCTACTTCCATTTACTCATAGGAAAGCCCCTTGTCTCTTGGTTGACACAATCGCACCTCCCTGGGGTTGGGGGCAGGACAGCCCACCAGGAGGGAGGTTGGTAGACACGGATCTTGCCCACCGGTCCTGTCCCCACTTGCTCACGTTCCCTGTCATCCATGCCCCGCTCTAAGCAGCGGGTGTGCCTCAGGGCAAGGCAGCCCAACCTTCTTAGCAAGGTACCCACAGAAAGTCAAAACGTTTGCACACCGCTACCCAGAGTAGTCTGGAGGGTCTTGGCGGGGCGGGGGTGGGGGGGGCATTTGAAAGTCTTAATGAAAATTTCATAATACATTTTTTCATAATCCATATTAGAATGAGAAACTATAGTAAAAAGTATTAGGGAAGATATTAAAGCTCAGTTTTGTACAAAACTTCCAAATAAAACGTGATGCTGGATAAAAGGAGACAGACACAAAGGCCACATATTGTATGATTCCATCCAGATGACAGTTTGGAAAAGGCAAAACCTCAGGGACAGAAAACAGGTCAGTGGTTTCCAGGGGTTGGAGTGGGAGCGGGGAGTTGACTGCAGAGTGGCCCAGGGGAATTGGGGGGGGGTATCTAATTATGTACATTTCATATCTGCATTGTAGTCGTGGTGACGGGACTGTTTACGTTGTCAAAAATCATCAAGGTAAATTTCACTGTAGTTCCCAAACCTATTGCCTCCTCAGAATGACCTGGGATGGTGATTTGGTTCAAAAACCTCACAGCAGCGAGACAGGAGAGGGCAGAAATCTGCATTTTAATGAGTTCCCCAGGTCCCCGGGAGATGGAGTGTGTGGTGTGGGGCCAGGGCTTCTGGCTCAGGACAAGACTCCCAGCTTCTACCCCCCCTCCCAGACTTGAACCCTGAATCCCAGCGTCATACATCCAACCCCAACCTGACATCTGCACCCCAAGCTCAAATTCAGCCTGTCTAAAACTGACCTGGCCTGCCCCCCACCAGCCCCACGCCATCTCTCATTTCAGTTTGTGGCAGTTCCATTCTTTTGGTAATTTGAGCTAAAAACTTTGGCGTCATCCTCAACTTCTCTTCCTTTGTGTGTGTGTGTGTGTGTGTGTGTGTGTGTGTGTGTGTGTGTGTGTTGTTTAGTTTTCATTTCATAATTATAAACTTAACTCTTCAATTGAGCTAGACTTGGAGGGAGAAAAGGAAAACACAGAACCCAAAGAAATGCAGCGAGAACACAAACGTGAGCAGGTGGGGGTGAGTGATGGGTGCTCTTCCGAGCTATGGAAGGGATGAGCTGGTGGTTAAGATAAAATATGGGTCAATGTTGGCATCGTCCGCAGACAGCAGTGGTGCCCTTCTCACTGGTCTTGTCATTCCTGGACCCAAAGCGCCCCACGGCTTCCACAGTTTGTGTGCCCTTTTTCGCCTTGCCAAAGGCCACACACGTGTGATCCAGGCGTTCGGTCTTGGCCATGCCCATGAAAGCCCAGGAACTGTTTGTGTTGGTCCAGCATCTGCCATGAACAAGATGCCAGGACCCACGTGCTTCAGGATGAAATTCTCATCATCACATTTCTCCCTGTGGATGGGCTTGCTGCCAGTACCTGTACGGTGTGTGAAGTCACCACCCTGGCACATAAATCCCAGAATTCCGTGAGAACAAGAACCTTTATAACCAAATCCTTTCTTCCCTGCGCTCAGAGCATGAAAGTTTTCTGCTCCCTTTGGCACTTTGTCTGCAAATAGCTTGAAGATGAGGCCCAAGGGCTCACCAGCAAGCTCGAAGAATGAAGAACACAGTGGGGTTGACCCCATGAGGCAAGGCCGGGTGGCTCCAGGAGCTGTGGCTTCAGCCTCTGCAAACCACCTCTTCTGTCGGGCTTTACCTTCTCACCACCCCCACTGTCACCACCCTGGCATGAGGCACAACTTTGTCTCGCCTGTTATTACCATGGGTTCCTAACCAGTCTCCCTATTTCCACCCTGGACCCACCTATGTTTCATTCTAGTACAGTAGCCAGGGCGATACTGTTAAAATATAAGTCATTTCTGCCTCAGACCCTTCAGGGCTCCTTATGTCAGAGTAAAGCCTAAAATAGCCTGCAAGGTACTGTCTGCTCTGGCCCTGACCTTGGCTCCTCCTTGCTCACCCTGCTCCAGCCACATTGGCCTCCTTGCTGTCATTTGAACCTGCCAGTCCTGCTCTTGCCTCAGGCCCTTTGCACGTGCTGCTCCCTCAGCCTGTAATGGTGTTCCTTCAGATGTCCCCAAAGCTTGTCCCCTTACCTCCTTCAAGTCTTTATTCAGAGGTTAATTTTGCAGATCATACTTGGTATCTCCTCTCTCATTTTTCTCTGTAGCACTTACCCTCCAGTATTTAATTATTTGTTTCTGTCTGTTGCCCTCACTAGAATGTCAGCTTCACGAGGTCAGGGACTTTTTGCGTGTCAGTTTTATTTACTGCTGTATTCCTAGTGCCTAAACCCAGTCCACAGGAGGCGCTCAATAAATGTTCATTTTAAAGAATGAAGGGGACACCTTAAGCCTAAAGAGAAGTGACTTGCTTAAGGTGGGAGCCATCCATGCCTTAGAACGAACAAAGCACCAATCCCACGGCTCTGGCCCAAAGCCCTTCTCACAGCCGTACCAGGTCCCAGAACCAAGGCCACACCAACTGGACTTCATGCCCTCAAGGGGGTGCCTGTCCGACTCTGCCAGGCCCCAGGTGCTTACACGACCAAGTCAAGGGGTCGCCATGGGAGAGGGGCTCCTCTGAAGAAGGAAACCGGAAGCTGCCAGTGTCACAATCCTGCGCTGGTGGAGGCCCAGGCAGCCAGGCCAAGGCAAGGGGCCACCTTCCCACAGCCTCCAGCTCTTGAGTGCAGGCATCGGAGACAGCTGCTAGGCCCAGAAGCCTGACGACGGGAGAGGGCGTGGTGGACGGGAGGGAGGGCTGGCAATTCCCAAGCAGGGCGGCACAAAGCCAGAACGCGGAGCTGCGGCTGGTAACCCTCACCTCACGCAGAGTCCACATGCCCCGGCTCCCTTCCCCGTCTTCGGCCCCTAACCAGCAGAGGGCGCTCTGGCCCACAAGGTCCAGGCTCTGCCACCTGGCGCCCTCTGGCGGCCACACTGGTTCAGGCAGGAGGGGAGCCGTGGATCTCCCCCAGCCGCCCCCAGCGGAGGGGTTCCAGCTGTACAAGGGAGGATCTAAAGGCTGAAGGCATCAGCAGCCCTGGGTCTGGCCTGGGCCCACCCTAACCAGCAAGGCGAGGCCGACGATGACCATGACAGTACCATTGGGTGAGCATTCTCTTCTCATCACTTTACCAACCAGTAGACTAAGGAGATCATGCCAGGCGGGCCTGACTCCTCCTCCAGGCTGCCCTCCCCTCTGTCTCTCCAACTGCCCATCCACAGATCCCAGACCTAGTGACAAGCAAAGAGGCTCAGCCAAGAGTTAAAAAATATAAAGTGCAAACACCAGCCAGCTTTTATTGAGGGCCTACTGTGTGCAGGGTCTTCCTCTCACTTCCTTGCATTTCCCACTGGCCAGGGGAGAGGCTGGGCCCTGGCAGGTGAGACCCAGGCTTCCAGTTGGGGGTGGGGACTAAGGTGGAGGTAGAAGAGAGTGGAGGGGTCCCAGCAGCTGGGTCCTCAGGGAGGGTAATGCTCCTGTGTCTGCCCAGCTGGAAACTAAAGGCCGGGTAGCCTCCCTCCTTCCCACCCAAAGCCGTGGGTCAGGCCAGCAGGGTAAGAGGGCCTGCAGGCCCTGCCCTTTTGCTACATGACCTTAGGGAAGGGCACTGATTTGTGAGTGGTTTCTCCCAGGGCCGGAGGGCAGAGCGACCATGCCTAAGGTGACAGCCAGGTCTCTACTGGGTCTGTGGTTCCTGGTGGCAGCTCCCGCCAGCAGTCTCCACCTCTGCTCCCTGGACAGCTGTGCCTGCTCCTGGGCACTCCTTTGGAGTCACCGCCTGGACCTGGTGGGACAGCAGAGGCCAGTGGAGGGAAACAGAAAGAGCTGGAGTCGGACAGCAAGGGGCAGAGACAGAAACACACACAGAGGTAGTGAGAGACAGAGAGACAGGCGGGCAGAGGCAGAGAGAGATACGGACGGATACAGAGAAAGAGAGAGAGAGCTACAGGTGGATAGAGAAATGCAGAGACAGACAAAGAAACAGAGAGGCTGAGGGAGAGAGAGAGAGGGGGAGAGAGAGAGAAGAGCAGCCCGAGAAGGGGAAAAAGGACTCAGAAGCAGAATTGGCCACGGAGAGGAGAGAAAACTGAGGAGCACAAGGCTGGGGGCCTCTTCCCAGACCCGCACTCACCTAGAGCTCGTCCCTGGGGTGGGGATGGAGGCTATGCCCACTGCTGCCAGCCAGGTCCAGGCGGGGGCCACGCAGGGTCTTGTGAGAGCCGCTCCAGCTGATGAGGCGGCCGCTGTCATCGTCCCAGAGTGAGGACGTCTCCGTGTCGCTGAGCCATTCTGCGTCCCCCGCGTAGTGGGTGGGGGCAGCAAGCAGGGGCCGGGCCGAGAAGGCCCGTAGGTCCCTCGGCCAGAAGTGTGCCTTGTACTGCTCGCTGTGAGGTAGGAGGACAGCTCAGGGGGCTGAGGCAAACCCCACCACCCAGATCTCACGCCAGCCCGGAGCCTGGCACCTCGCCTGCCTGCAGCGCCTCACTGCCCTCCCTAGCTAGACCTCACAACAAACACAAGAGGCAGCGTTTCCCTTCTCCCCATTTTCCAGATGAGGAAACTGATGGGGAACAGGAAAGTCACTCATCTAAAACCACACGGGCTGCAGAGAATTCACACCTAGGTTGGCCTGACCCCAGGGCGATGGGTTCCTCAGCTACTCCTTGGTGACCTGGAAGAAGTGACTCAGCCTTGTCAGCCTCAGTCTCCCCACCTGCCCAGCAGGGGACTCACTACTTGC
>CM053509.1:157575433-157707309 GCA_028627145.1 Eidolon dupreanum | reverse complement strand
TAACGGTGCTCGTTGCACACGTGGACAGACACCCCTGCGGAGAGAGGCCGTGTGAGTGCCGAAGTGGGGGGTGGGCAGGCTCTCAGAACCCAGCTGAGAGGTCCCGGGACTGCCCGGTCCTGCTGGTGACCCAGAGTGTGAGTCTTCTCTGGGACTCAGTGTCCCCCCCACCTGTGGGATGGAAGAGAGAAAGGGCTCGGCTCAAACAGTATCTGAGGAGCTTTCTGCAAAGATAATACACTTAACAGACGTGTCTAGAGCACCTGCTGGGTGCCGGGGCGACGGCGGCGAGCAAGACAGAGTCCCTGCCTTCGGGGGGTCAGGATGAGGCAGGAGCAGGCCATCTCCGGGGTGACTACAGCCATGGGAGGCCATTGCCCCACCCCCTGCATCTCTCCCATCTCTGCCCAGAGCCAGCCAGGACCTAGCACCGTCACCTTTTACCCAAATCCCTGCATTTAACTCCGCACCCCCTCCTGTCCCCTCCATACTGTCTCCACTGGCAACCGGTGGCCTTTTATTTCTTCAAGATTCGTCACCTTTACTATAATTCTTTATTTATTCTGTATTTTCTACAGACCGTGAGCTCAGTCGCTGGGTGCTGGAAGCATAAAAGATGGAGACAAAACCACCGTTGGCTAAATTCCTTCAGACCGAGGACCAGGTAACAGCGGCTGACACTCGAAGTGGTGGCGGCAATGAAAAAGGACTTTTGCTCCTTCTCATTTTCTCTCCATGTCTTTGCTTCACCTTCACTCACTTTTTACACCTGATTTGGTTTTTCCTTCTTGCATGTCTGCATTGCAGACGTCGCCAACACCAGTACACAAAAAGCTGATGACAATGCTCCCCTCTCTGGCCACTCCTCACACGCTGCTCGCTCAAAGCACCTCTGGATTAAATCGTCACTTCTCGTTCACTCCAACCACCAGCAGAGTCCTCCATGCACCAGACACCCCTCAGTCCACACCCCAAATTCTACCCCCTGGAGCCTTCTCGAGAACCTCACTCCAATATTCGCGTCTCTGTTTCGATCTTTGATTCTTCTGCAGAACTGCATTCATCCCGTCTAAACCCAATCACTTGCTAGTAACTTACGTCTTAAAATAACTCTCAACATCAGAGTGATCTTTTCAGGGTTCAGATCCCACCACGTGATCCTCTGACTGCCCAGTGCTCTTAGGCTAAAGCCCAGACACTTGCCAGTCAGGTCCACACCGGCTGGCACCTGCCTCTCCTGCTACACCTGCCTCGGCCACCACCGAGCCCCACACCCTTACTGTGTTCAGCCACCCTCCTTCTTGTGTCCCCTGCCACCACGGGTCTCTGCACCTGCTGGTCCCATCGCCTGACATACTCTTTCTTGCTCTTTTTGCCTTGTTAATCCTGACCGTACTTTAAATCTCAGCCCCAAAGTCCACGTTCTCCAGGAAGGCTTCCCTGACCAGGTGAACTCTAGTCTAAGCTCCCAGAACACCTATGATCAAGAAACTCTCTTTCCTGTCACAGGGATGATTGGACATTGATTCGTGTGTTCCTTTGATTGACAGGAAGGGAGGCTCCAGGCAGGAAAGGACTGCTTGATTTTACTCATCACTTTCTCCCCAGTACTTGGCACATGACAGGTGCTCCATAAATATTTGCCTAATGAAGGAATACGTGATAGTGCCATGATGGGGACAGCCAGAAAGATCTAATCTACTGGAGCAGCGGTCTCAAGAAAGGCTGTGACCCAAAGGACAAACAGGAGGTAACAAGATGAACTGTGGGGTGGGGAAGGACATGCGAAGCTAAGGGAACAGCATGTGCAAAGGCTTAGAGTCTTCCAAGGAATGCTCAGGGAGAGCCGTCCTCACCAGCAGCCTGACAGGAGTAGGCGAAGACGATGATGTCGTCGAAGGGCCAGGTGTAGTTGGGGTGAGGGGGGTAGAAGGCGAGCTGGGCTGCCCCCTCTGCCCGCAGGGAAACCAGGAAGGTGGAGTGAACCATGGGGACCTGGAAGCAGCCCCGGCGCTGGCGGTTCTTGGTGGGGAAGTACTCGGCTGTGCGGCGGTAGTAGCCCTGGGGAAGGGGGTGCTCTGGGCTGTGAGAGGGGCCCCCTCCCTCCCCAGAACACTGCCCCCTGCCATGGCCCACAGACCCCAAGGCCTTCGGGCCCTCTGCTCTTCATACCCCTTCTCCCAGGACCTCGAGCCCCCCGAGGCGCCCGCCCCCGGCCTCACCTGGGGGGTGATCCCGCACCAGAAATTGGAGTAGTAGGTCTGAGAGTCCAGCATTGGGGCAACCACGGGCAGCCTCTGCTCTATCAGAAGCCGCAGCGTCTGGTTGTTGGTCAGAATGTTGTCTGTATCTGCAAACTTTGGGCAGGAGGACGTCACGGGCCCCGGCCTTGCCTGGGCTGCAGCCCCCCAGGGATCACTGAGGGATCCCTCCAGATTGCCAGAGACCCAGAGTGGCTCCTAGGATCCAGTGAGGGGCCCTTAGAGAGGTCTAGCCTACAAACCAGGAGATCTGTTTTTGGACCAAGGATCCGGCCGGAGGCGCTGGCTCAGGGACCAGGCCCACAGATTTAGACCTGAGCTGTCGACTTAAGAACTTCATCTGAGATCTGACTTAGGGAGCAGATCCAAAGACCTACTCCGAGCTCTAGCTCAGGGAACTAGGCTCAGCACATACCCTGGGATCTACCGCAGAGATCCAGGCTTAGTATCTAGTCTGATACTAGGTACTAAGCATAGGCATCCCAGCTCAATATCTGCTCTGGTTTCTGACCCAGGTTGCTAGCGGAAGAATCCAGCCTCCAGGAGATTAAGTCACATCGAATTTTCTGTCGGCGACAGATACCAGCACCGATGGGAAGCCCAACCGCAGGCCAGGCTTTTTTACCAGGATGTAGTCAGCTCCCCAGCCCCTGGCAAAGGTCAGGGCTTCCTGCTTCAACTCCATCAGAAATTGGTGCCTTTCTTTGGTCCAGTGCTTGGGACTCTCTTCGTCTGGGTAGGACCTGAGGGGGTAAAGGGATGAGATGTTTCCATGGGGTAGGCGCCTCTCCCTCTCTGCAGGGACTGGACAGAGCCCTGGCCTGCAGGCTGTGGCTTGTGCTGTCCCTTTCCCTGTCTGAGTTGCAGCTGCTGCCCCTCCTCCCAGAGCCCTTCCCCTCAGATTGCCACCTGGGCTCCCCCTCGGGCCTCCAGACTACGGCGGCATAGTCATTGCCCACAGCGGCCAGCCACTCCTGCAGCATCTCTGTGGTGTTGTCCACGTTGTGGTCCGTGGCACACCTGGGGACACAGGAGGAAGAAGAGTGAGGGGCACAGCCCCCAAAGGCCCCTGAAGCAGCCTTGACCCCTGGAGCACCAACGTCTGGAGGCTGGCCTCTCCTGGGAGCAATGGCAGTAGGTGGCAGGCAGCCAGGTCCCCGTCACAGGTCTGTGACCTACTGTGAGACCTCTGGCAAGTTCCGAACCTCTCTGGGCTTCACTTTCTCCCTCTGTAACTATAAGATGTCCTGCAGAGGCTGGAAGCAGCCTAGCGGGCTGAGATAACAAAACGCAAGAGCATTCGGAAAAGTGCGTAGAAGCACACACACAGTCCCTGGTTACCTGCCTTCCTTGCTGTGCGGCCACAGGTCAGCCCCTTCCCCTCTCTGAGTCAGGACTGGACAGAAAAGCTGCTGCTTCTCTCAGCCCAAAGGTTGTAATAAGGCCCCAACACTCTGAGTGTCCCTGGGAGGTGGTGATGGGCCCTCTCCCGTCCTGTGAGAGAGGCGCCCATGGCTGAGTCAGGGCGGGGGGCTTAGACGGGAGCCCAGGCTTTACATGGCACTGCCCCTTTAAGCCAACTGCCCAGGAGTGAAGACTAACTACGTGTCAAGTCCTGCAGGGGTGGGAACTAACGAACTCCCAAAATGTGGTAATTGTGGGCGGCCTCCCCAGGCCACGGCTCCGCCCCTAGCCCAAGTTTGGTGTGTTGTGAGGGGTAGTTTGTCATTTCTCCCAGTGTATCCCCAACCTCAGCTTGGGACTCCTCCCTGTTCTGGCTTCCACAGACTGTGGCCTCTGAGTCCAGTGCCCTGTGAGGACGCCTGGGGAGAAGGGACACCGGAGGGGGGGGTGCTGCCATGAGCTGGCAGGACCACCCCTCTACAGAGAGAGGCTGGAAGCAGCCCAGCTGGAGGGAGAACAAGTCCGACTCTCCTGCACGGCTGACAGCATCCCCACTGCTCCCCAAGAGCTCCGGGTCTTGCTGATCTCGGCCACCTTGGCCCCGGGGTGCCAGCTGTTCTTGTCTGCTGGCTCCAAGTCAAGCCAACCACAGGCCCCATGGGGTTGAGTTGTAAGCTGGGCCCAACTTACACCCAGAGGAGGTGCCAAGAGGAGGAGCAGGGGCCAGGGTGAGTGTCCTAGGGTCAACGTAAGTACTCAGAGGTCAGTCTGCAGGGCCAGGGGGTACAGGGTCCCGCCTGGGGGGCTTGGGGCTGTGGAGGGCCCGTCTGGGAGGGGAGGAGCCTGTCTGGGGGTAGGGAGCACTTGAGGCCATCTGGGGCAGGAGCTGTCGGTGGGGCTAGGGGGCAGATGTCCAGTGGGTACCAATGCCAGGGTCTCTCTTACCAGAGGGCCAGTCGGGCCCGGGGGTAGTCCAGCCGCTCCAGTGCGCCCAGGTAGTGGGGCAGCGAGTGCTCGGCATTGCGGGCCAGGATGGCAAGGACCACGGCGGGCGGCGGCGGCTGAGCGACGCTCGCAACCGGGAGCCGCAGCCGCAGCAGGAGCAGCAGCCGGAGCAGCAGGGCTGGGGCGGCGCGCATGGCGGGCGCTCGGGCGGCGGAGGCGGCCCCCGGGGCTCCCGGCTGCACCAAGGGGAGTGGGCGGTGCGGCCGGGCCGGGGCGGGGCCCGGGGCCCGGGGTGGGGCCGCGGCGGCCCGGAGTGGGTGGGGGGAGCGTACCCCACAATGAGTGGGTTCCCACTCTCCACCCCTACACGGGAGTTCTCAAGTGTCTTCTCCTCGGCCAGGAGCACCGCACAGCCAGGACCTGGAGACCCGTCCCAGACGCGACCCGGGAGCAGCCCCCTCCGGGCTGGACGCTGGAGGGGGGAAGGGGGTTAAAGGGGAGGGTCTGGGGTGACGGCATCCGAGCCGCCCGGGCGTCTGCGAACGTGCCATTCCAAAGCTCTGAGCAACCCCCGGAATCCGGCTTCGTGTTGCGCCCGATGCCTCTGAATCCGGATTCCCTGGCCCTGGGTCCGACCCTCGAACCTCAGCCGCCCACCCCGCGCAGCAGGACTGACCCCGCACGGCTCTTCCCGGTTCCCCGGCCCGCCCCCTCCGCCGTCCCGGGGCGCCCTCTGGCGGACCCAGATGGAACTTCGCAGAGCCTCGAGGCAACGCGTGGGCCCGAGAGCGAGACCAGCTTGGGGAACCAGGAGAAGGGGGTCCCCCTGACCTGGGCGCGCCATTCCGCTGCGGTCCGAGCCTGGCGTCCCCCGTGCGTCATCATCTTCGCCTCCGTTGCCGGCACCAGCGCTGCTCCAGCCCTTTAAGAGAGCACAGCCCACTCTTAGACTGAGTGCGGAACAAGGGGGCAGCCCCTCACGGTGTCCCAGCTCCCCCACAAAGCAATCTCCCCGAGGGCAAAGTTTGGGTTCTAGGCCATGCTGAGATGGAAAGGGGTCTCCAGCTTCTCTTAGAAAGCAGGAAAGGTGTGTGTGGGGGGGGCCCTGGAGGCACCAATGATGGGTTCCAGATACATCTGCCACTGACCTCAGGCAGGTCAGTTTCCCTGAGCTTCAGATCCTCGTTTGGCAGGGAAGGGTGGGGAGGGGGAAGGTTGCAAGGATTCCCTGAGAAAATGAACGCACTAGAAGCTTTTCCACTGCATGGAGCCCGGCCCCAAGAATTCCTGGGGCTGGAAGACGAGAACGGAGAGAAAGCCAGGCTCTCCTTCCATTCACCACCACTACCCACCCACCAGGAGGGCCAACTTTCCTAGGACACCTTTGGGTCTCTCTTCAGCCTCTTCCAGGAGTCAGGGGGTAGGCTAAGCCTGTGCATACTATCTGCACTGAGAAAGGAGGGATGGGGGCCCAGCAAAGAACGGACTTGCCTAGTGATGGGGCAGGATGCGGGGGGGCATGGGACCCTGGAGTCCAGGAGTCCTGGGTCCAAAGCCTCCACCAGGCCTCAGTGGAAGTGTCCAGGTGGAGCTGCTTCCTGGCCAGAGGCCCTGCAATGAAAAGCCTAAGGCCTCTCCCCGCTACTTTTTGGAGAAAAGAGAAGCTATTGCCTGGCAACTCTCATTTCCAGCCTCCAACCCTTCCACCCTCTGCCCCAAGCTGGCCTCTCCTCTCACCGCGAGGTACAGTGGAGGAGGCACTCCTTCCTCACGATGGAACCGCTCCCGGGCTCCAAATGCCATCTCCTTGTCCTTCCTAGATCGCCAACCGCCCTCTCTTCCGGATCCTTCCTTTGACATTTCAAAGGACTGGAATCTCCCCCAACCTAAAATACAAAAATGCCAAGCTGCCCGCCGGCCCCCAGCTGCTGCCCTACCCGTCTCCCTCCAAACCTCTTGGGGGAGAAGGGGTCCTGTGCTTTGCTCCCTGTATCGCCTCCTCATCTCCATTTACCACTTGACATGGACCAAGACTGCTCCAGCCAAGACCAGCATCCTCCTGGCCAGTCCTCCCAAAGGACCCTTCCTCCTCATCTGAGAGGGCTCTTCTGCAGCTGGCCACATGGACTAGTTCCTGTTTCTGGAAAACTGACACGCGTCTCAACTGCCCACCTGGACCTGAATTCCATTTGTCCAAGACGGAACCTCAGTCTTCCCCCAAACCTGGTTCCTCTCCAGTGGCCTCCCTGCTCTAGGAAACAGATGTCCACCTACCCAGTCTTTTGAGCTGGAGACTTGGGTGTCGCCGATGACACGTCCTTCCCTCTCAGCCCAATCCATCATCCTGGCAAGACCACCTCCTCAGCGTCTCCTGCATGTGACCACCTCTTTACTTCTGCACTGCCACTCCCCTGGCTCAGGGTGTCAGCGGCACTCACCTGAGCCCCTCCCCTAACTCCTAGCCCCTCCCTGCCCGATGGCCCCTCCCAGGCCCTCTCCACCCCATGCACCCCACCTCACCCTGGCTCTCTCCCTGGAAACCATTCTCAGCTGGCCCTTTCTAAAAGGCATAAACGCCTGCATGGGGGTGGGGGGCTGCCCGTCACCCTCAGCATAGAGCTCAAGCCGCTTAAGGGGCGGCGAGGCCCTGCACGGCCTGCCCGATGCTTCCCCAACTCCTCTGACCTCCCCTCCCACCCAGTCTCTGGCTCCAGCCAACTGGACTATGTATAGTTTCCAGAACACTCCACACTTTAGGACCTTCCCACATCCTTTTTTGTTTTTGTTCATCTGCCTGAACTGGTTTTTCTGGCCAAATCCTATAGGCCCTCCAGTCCTGGCTCAAACTTCCTTCCTCTGGGCATATCCGTCTACATGGCATCCAATATAACCTCATTCATTCCACAAGTATTTATGGGGTACATGCTAGGTGCAATAGAATTCTAAGTTCTGGGGTACCCAAGACAGACCATCTCTGCTCCTTGGGAGCTTACATTCTGTTAAGAGGAGACAAACAGGAAACAAGCAAACTAATAAATTAATAGTTTCAAAGAATGGTTAAGTGCCATGAACAAAATAAAACAAGTTTATAAGAACAGAGAGCAGCTGGAGGTAGGAGGTAATGTTGAGTCGAGGGGTCAGTGAAGACATCACAGAGCGTAAGGGGAGCCCGCCAAGGGCAGTTCTGGGGGAAGAGAGTTCCACGTGGAGGGAGCAGATGGGGCCAAGGTTCTGCCGTGGAAACGAGCCAGGGTGGTTGGAGCAAAGTGAGTCAGGAGAGTATGATGAGAGCCGAGGACCACCTAGGGCCTTGAAGCCGTGGCAGGAGTTTGATTTTTTTTAAAAGCGAAATAAAAAGGCATTAGCGGAGGTAACCAGAGGAATGACATGATTTGCCTTTATTTAAAAAAGGTTTTTTTTTACACCTACGGTACCTGGTCTTCCTAGGTGGTCTCCCATCCAAGTACTAACTGACCCTGCTTAGCTTTCGAGATCAGACAGGATCGGGCATGTTCAGGGTGGCATGGCCGTAGATGATTTGTCTGTAAAAGATTAATCTGGCTGCAGCTCAGAGGGTGGACTACAGGGGCAAAGCTGAAGCCAGGAGTCCCTCGTATGGGGAGAGATGACAGTGGGCAGGGTCAAAGTGCGTAATGGGATTAGGCATGGGAGATGAAGTGAGGAATCAGTATG
This sequence comes from Eidolon dupreanum, assembly GCA_028627145.1. Taxonomy (NCBI): domain Eukaryota; kingdom Metazoa; phylum Chordata; class Mammalia; order Chiroptera; family Pteropodidae; genus Eidolon; species Eidolon dupreanum. The sequence continues at coordinate 157,699,006 of CM053509.1, read as the reverse complement.
ACCCATAGGGTTTGCAACTGGGCTGGATGGTGGGCTTGTTACTGGATGCGAAAGACCTGAGAAGGTGGGATGTAAACTGGGTTCTGCTTTGGGTCTTATTCTGAGCCACCTTTTACTCTTCCTAGGCATGCCAGACCTGCCTAGCTTGAGTCCTGAGACAGGGACCTGTCCGCCTCCTTCACCATTATATCAGCCGCCCTAGAGCAGGGACAGCCAGGTGTAGGGTGGACTCTCAATCGAAATATGATGAGGTCACTGCAGAGGGGGGCTGATCAAGTACCTGTACTCTGACTTACACTCATTTTTTTTTTTTGCCCCAAATATAATAAGGCATACTCTACAAAGGTAATATTGGGCCAGATCCACAGTAGTTATAAAGCAGTGGTTCTCAAAGTATGGTCCCTGAACCAGCCAGCATCAACCTCAACTGGAAATTTTAGAAAGGCAAATTCCTAGGCCCCTCCCCATATCTACTGAATCAGAAACTCTGGGAGTGGAGGTTAAACCGAGGAGCCTTCCTGCTGATTTTGATGCAGGCTAAAGTTCAAAGCTGCTGTTCTGTAAGGCTTGAGGCCTCATTCTCAGGGTCACGTGATGCCTGAAATAAAACTGGACCCATTTGTCTGAATAGGACCCAGACCGCCCTGAACCAACATCTAGCTCTGGGTTTCAGACCCCACATTGTAATTCTGGTCTAAGCCAGGTGGTGGCGCCAGTGCCTCAGGCTTCACTCAGGCATTAGGAAATAGAGACCCCAGAATCGTCTCCCTCCCCAGTGTCTTCTTCCCACTGGGAGCCTCAGCCCCAAGGCCTGCCCACTGGCAAAGACTCTTCAGGGTGGTCTTCATCAGAGACAGGAGTGCTGAGGCTGGCACACCTAAGGTGGCGGCCAATCTCCTCCAGGAGGTTAGGAAGGTGGGCTAGAGGACACCCTTTGGTCAGAGAGAAATTGGGGGTGTCTGGTCTGTGGCACTTGGGGTCAGGGGCCCAGGCAGGTAGCTCTGGTCCAGTGGACTCTGGCCACATGTCCATTAACCCTTTGCCTACCCTGCCCAACCTCAGGCAAGGTCTCAGGTGCCACTTCCCTGCCAGTGGGTAGGGGCAACCAGGAGGTACCTCAGGGCCCAAACCGAGCCCCAGGGTTGGGGGTCCTCGTACCCTGGCAGCCAAGCAGGCAGGGAATGGGGACCCACAGCTGAGGGGATGCTGGGATGGAGCTCTTTCTTACCAGCTGCCAGCTTCACGTCTCCTGGGTCGGGGGCTCTCTGGGCCCGTCCTGCTCTGCAGCCAAAGGAGCCCAGGATCCTGGCCAGAGGAGGCGCCCGTGCCCCGCTTCTGGTCCTGGGTGCAGCTCCGCAGATAGGAGTCCGGGAACCTCTCCCGTCTGGGCTCCCTCCCACCTCAGGTTCCAAGCTCGGTACCCAGAGGACCCAGAGCTGAGTGCAGCCTTGCCTAGCCCCATCTGCTCCCCTGCCCTTCATCTTTCCTATCTGCGGGGAGACGGAGACCCCCAAATCCAGCTGGAGTCACCCTGCGCAGTCTGCTTAGACCTAGCATGCCTTGGCCTCCGCTCCAGGAATCTGCCCACAAGCCCGCATCTCCCGTGGTCCCACCCAACGCCCACACCCACTCCAAAGGACTCCCTCTTGGCTATGCCTCCCTCTGCCAGGACCCCAGAAGTGGAGCTGTCCTTTGAGGCTCTGCCTCTGTCCTTAGGAGGCTGGGGCCGGGCCAGCTGTTTTCCCCGGGCAGCCAGCTGTTTTGGCCATCAGGAAACAGCCCTGGCTCCTTTGCTGGAACCGTTGCTGTGGCTGGGCTGCAGCGTGGCAGCCCTGCTGGGCCGGCGCCTGGGAGCTGTTAACTCCTCTGGGCCCAGGCAGCCCCTTCCCCTCCCAGCTCACCCTTCCGCCTCCCCCCAACCCAGAGGAGCAGCCTGTCACCAGGCTTCTAGAGACTCCGAGAAGACTGAGCATTGCTACTCTCACCTCCATCAACAACTGCTAAGCCGCCCCTCTCCCCTTGACAGAGCCTTGTCCTCAGGCGACCCAAGGTGAGAGGAAGGTTCAAAGGGATAAAGGCCACCCCATTCGGCACGAGAACAGCTGCTATCATTAACTGACGGCTGTGTGCCAGCCATGGTGCTAAGTGCTTTAAATGTACACTCTAACTCAATTTTCACAACAACTCTGTAAAGCAGGGAATGTTATTTTTCATTTTACAGAGGAGGAAACCGAGGCGTAAGAATCTAAACCGCCTGCCCGAGCCCACGCAGAGCTGGCGTTTGAAACGGAACCGCCTGCCTCTCTCTGGCTGGCCCTGTGGCTCCAGAATCGCCATGGGTGTTGCTGTTTAAGTTTCCCCTCACTGCGGTTTCTTTCCCTGATCTGGGCCTCAGCAGCACCATCTGTGAAATGGGCAAACAGAGCGGTGGAGTTGACACCACCACTGGCTCCCATAGGCTGAGCCCGGTGCTGTGCCAGGCTCTGCACTCAACACCTTCCAAGTATTTATTAGCAAAATCATTCCTCTCGGTGGCGGCTGTCTGCCTGGGCTGGGATCCCGGCTCTGCCGCTTCCTGGCAGCTTCGCTTTGGGCAAGAGACTTTACCTCTCAGAGTTCTAGTGTCCACAGCTGGAAAATTGATCTAAGAACGGTACGTACTATATCCTCAGTTTTGTTGTAAAAAGGATGAGATAATGCAGGTAAAGTTGGTCAGCCCAGTACCCGACACAGAGAAGGTGGGTGGGGATGTTACGTCTCACTGTTAGAACCATCCACCACAATCTGGAATGATCGGAGTGGCCCACCCACCACTGTACACCCTCACACCCAGCACGGAGCTGGCACATCAGAGGGCTCTGTCGTCGCTTTGTTGATGAATGAACCTGGTCTGGTGGCACCTACACAGAGACAGCAGGCTGCGAGAGGGGCACAGCTTGCTCGAGATGAGTTACCAGGTAGAGCTATGGGGATCCCGAGGTGCCCAGCTCTCAACTCCTGCACCCCTGTGGCCTTCTCTCCTGAGGCTGGACCCTGGTCTGCTGGAAGGGTAGGAGGGACAAGGGAACAGGGACAATCCCAGCGCTGAGACAGCCCAGAAGGTGACTGGGCCATGGCTGGGTGGGATCTCAGGGTCTGGGAACGACCCCTCAGGACGCAGTGACCCGTGCTCTCCCCTTTTGTCCCCACCCCCCTGCCCACCATGGGTCAGCTCCCTGGTCCCAGCCTAGACATCTGGAACTGGGGCAGACAAAGGGCCGCGAGGAGGGACAATAACCTTCTGTCCATTTTCAGATGCCGGCCGGGCCCGGACAGGGCTGGGGGCCGGAGCCCTGGCGAGGCGGTGCCAGGCCCCCCGCGGGCAGCGGACAATGTTGGCAGTGATGGAGAGGAGGCATTTCAAAGTGTTTTGTTCCTGTTGACCCCCTCCCCCCCACATCTCGCCCCAGCTCAGGGTGAGGCCTCGGCCCCACCCCCAGCCACCCAGGCCCCTGCTCCAGGCGGCTTGGGGACCGGCCACATTCTTGACCTCAGGGGAAAAGTTTAGACTCTTTGCGCCCTGGGCAACAATAACAGTGTCACAGAACTGATTTAGGAGCAGCACTTACCATCACAAAGCGGCAGACAAAGAGCCAGGGCTGAGAACGCGCAGGGCCTCTTCGCCTACTGCTCCGAGCGCCGCTCACTTCTCTCCTGGGCTCTGCATGGCGGACTGGGTGCCAGGGCCCGACCCTGGGCAGGCTGGAGGAGAACTGTCGGAGACAGGGATCCAAGTGCGAATCAGGGGGCCTGAGAGCTGCTTCCTGCTCCACCACCAATTTACTATGTGACCCCCAAGAAGTCCCCCACTCTGGGCCTCAGTTTCCCTATCAGTAATAAGGAGGTTAAACTAGAAAGATGAGAGCTGGAGGCTCTGATCTTGCAGCCAGAGGCGTTTCGATGGTGATGATGATGGTGATGACGATGGTGGTGATAAGTATTTACTGCTCCATCCTGAACACTTCGCAGATGCCCGGAGTTGTAACCACTAACCCTTTCCTGGTCTTTACTCATTTTTTTTTTTTCAGCTACAATGGAGACCACTCAGACAGCATCCCCTCCCTCTTACTCTCCCAAGGGAAGAGAACAGTCACCAATGGCAAATGATAGTTGCAGAAGCAACACCAAGAGACTGCTTCACACTCAGGAGAGAACACTGTGCCTCCCTCATGGTTTCCGGTGTTCTGTATGTTCAGAGAAATTTCTGCAGTAAGAAACTATACCTAAATGGTTCCTAAACGTCTAGTCTTTTCATCCCCCTTTAACATCGAATCCTCATCAACCTCACGAAGCAGGTGTGCCATTACCCCGTTTAGTTGATAATGGAGACTCAGAGAAGTCGAGTCACACAGTCTGAAGGTTATAGAGCTGAGACATGAGCAAGGCTGGTTCATTTCTGATTGTGCCGCAGTGGGAAGGAGGGAGGCGATGAGGCAGCTGGACCCCGGTGAGTTCTGGGTGGGAGGGACTCTGCTCCCGGCCAGAAGGCTATGAATAAATAAATGTCTGATTACCCCCAGGGGGAATTCCACCCTTGGAGCAGGTGCCTTTAAAAAACGAGATTGATTCTTGTCTGTGAGCAGAGGTTGGCCTGGGCAGACACCCAGATGCAGGGGATTGGACACAATGACCTCTAGTGGAGAACTCCTAGGAATTAGAGGCAGGGTAGGAGAACATTTAAGGGCTCAGGGCCTGGAGTCAGGCTTTGGGTTTGTCCATGGACATGTCCCTTCAATGTTCTGCGCCTCAGTTTTCTCATCTGTAACACTGAACTCAGTGAGGTTTGGGGGGCGGGGCCTTAGAATGGCACTTGACTGAGCGAGAGCTGCCTGTTTCTCTTCGTTACGGTCCTCCCATCCACGTCTCATGGCAGGATCCCTCAAGGAGGGCACTTTGGGGACGATGTGGCATACAGTCAGCTGTTGCTCTTGCTTCCCAGGAAGTGGTTGGCTTTGATTATAGCATGACACTGAGAGCAAAGGGGGCCCCAGTTCTTTGTGATCCAGGAGACAAAGGCCAACCATGGCTTTCTAGAGACGGAGGAGATTGTGGCATCTCTGGTGCTTGGGCAGGGATTTCTCGGCCCTGGGCATGGTGCTTGGAGAGAGGACAGAAAGGGAAGGAGGCCCTGTGAGGTGCTGGCCAGAGTCTGCCCCAGCCCCAGCCCTGAAATCCAGAGGGACCAAACTACATGGAGAGGGTAGGAGAGGTGACCATAGCACAGAAAGCACTGCCCTCGGCATCTTAAGGGGGCCTGGTGGGTTTGAGTCCCTGCTCTGCCAACTGGCCGTCACCCAGGATGAGTTGCTAGCCCTCTCCAAGCTCATCCCAAGTGCTCAAAGGAGACCGTCGCAGGAATTTCTGGGATTCCACGAGTCCAATCCACAAGATGGCTTGGAATCCAGGAGGCCTAGACTCCAGCTCCTCCCATCTCCCCTCATCCCAACTTTACCTACAGTTTCTGCAACCATCCCCTTGGCTCTCTCACCAAACCGCCAGTGGCACACGGACCCTGGACAGAGTGCGAGACAGCCCAATGGAAAGTGTCAGCTTCTTGGGGCCTTGCAGAGTGCACAGGGGCCCTGGGGAGCCCCGACAAGGACAGCTTCACCCTCCCTCACTTCCTGGCTGCGGAGCCAGAGTAGCACTCACCTGGGGAGAGCACCTTGGGGTCCCCCTCGGCCCAGGAGGCGGATGGCACTGCTGGGGCTGTCTCTGACAAAAGGTGACTTCCCCACCCAGTTCTTGCTGCTGCAAGGGGCTGGTCGGGCAGCCCTTAGATTTTCTTGGCATCTTCTGGGCAACAGGCTGGGGGTGGGGCAGTAGGGCGGAGAGAGCTTCCTGGGAAAGGGCTAGGTGTCTCCTACAGGGCTCGTCCCCAGCCCCTCGACCTACTCCCTTTCTGGACACTGTGGGCCAAAGGTCCAGGAAGCCATGGCCCTCAGCGGTGGGAGAGGGTTGATCGGGGGAGGCTGAGATGAGCGCAGGGCCCCGCCGGATCACGGCTCCCCCCACCCCCGCGGTGGGCCAGCGTGGCCCGGGCTGTGGTGTTTGCTTTTCCTGTCTCTACACTGACTCCTTTCAGAGCAGCCTTTCTCCACCCCCGGTTAGCAAGCCAGGACACCAGGGCGAGAGATCACCACCCCCACCCTCCCTCCTTGCAAACCCCCTCCTGCCACCTTCATTTCGGGGACCGTCACCTTCAAGGCCTTCCTCGTTTTCGGGGGGGTGGCAGAAGTAGGGGGATTGCGGCAGACCTGCCCAATGGAGAGGAAGGAAAGAGGAAAACCCAATGGAGAAGAGAGAGGTGGGAAAAGAACATGAAGCGAGGTCAGGAAAGAGAAGAGACGGTGGCATGTGGAAGGGGCTGGTGGAGAACAGGGCTCCTAACGGTGGAGATCCCAGGCAGAGGCGGGGTGGGGCCTGGGGCGCCACAGGGCAGAGGCTGGCACAGGAGGCAGGGAGTGCCTTTCCAGGCTGACCCAGGGCCTCGGGCCTGGTTCTGTGCCATCAGGGTAGGCAGGGCCTGCGGTGGACCCTGTGGCTGAAGGCTCCTGACTCCCACCTGGAAACGACCTTCTCCTCATCCTTGAGCCAGGGGCCCGGGGAAGGAGGGTGAAAAGTTTCCCCAAGTCAGAAGGCCATGGGGGAGGCATCTCAGGAGGTCCTGCTCTTTGCTCTCCGACTGTCACGTTGGTACATAGAGAGGGTAGAAAGGTCAGATGTGGCTTTTCAGGCCCGTGGGAAAAATTCTGCCCATTTCCCTAATCCATATTTATTGGTGTGAGACACTGGGCTGGGAGGAAGCCCCCCGCCCCCACCCGCTGCCCCAGCCAGGCCAGGTTAGCACTAAGAACAGGCTCCATGTCACCCAAATCCTACTCTTTGTCTCCAGATTGGCTCCAGAGTCCTCCCCCTACCCTCCTCCCCTCTGCTCTTCCCCCCCTTTGGGGTTGCCAAGCAACTGTGGAAGGGTAGCTGAGATATTTTCTTTATTACAAGCAAAAGCAAGACAGTATCATGGCCCCAGGAGGGGAACAGGGTGGGGGCCGGGGTGAGGGCGTCTTGTGCTCCGGGGGAACCTCCATACCTCTGTGTGCCTGGGTATCGGCAGTGGGGAGACAGGACCTCAGAGCCCAAGAGAAGGTGGACGATGGAACACAGTGGTGGTGGTGATGGGGGCGTGGTGGATACACAAACACCCATCCAGTCTACGTAAAGCTAAAAGAAGAAGCGGTGCCAAGAGACCCAGGCCCCAGACCCTTACCCGTCACCTACTAGTTGTGCATTCTGGGCCAAAGGGTCGCCTCCACTTTCTGGGCCTAAGTTTTTCCCCCTTGATAAAGTGGGGATAATGGCATGTATTATCTCATTTAATGCTCAAAATAACCCTAAGAGACATTTATTTTTCCCATTTCTCTGGTTAGGAAGCTGATGCTCAGAGATGTAAATTGACGTGCCCAACAAGTAAGCGGTGAGATTCTCAAGCCCTCTTTTTTAATAACAGCTTTTTGGAGATGTAATTCACATACCGTACAATTTGCCCATTTAAAATGTACAATTTAATGGTTTTTAGTGTATTCACATAATCGTGCGATCATTATTACAGTCAATTTTAGAACATTTTTATCATCCCAAAAAGAAGCTGTACTCATTAGCCTTCACTCCTCATTCCCCCCCACTTCCCCTCCGTCCAGCCCTAGGCAACCACTAATCTGCTTTTTGTCTCTATAGATTTTCCTATTTTGGATATTTCTATAAACGGAATCAGACAATATGTCTGAGTCCCAACTCTTAACTGCCAGTGACTCCAACCTCACTGGGTGCTGGGGTAATAGAGTAAAAGGTGTCAGATCATGGTTAAGGACACGGCCTTTGCTGCTACAACCTGGCTGTCACTCAGTATCTCTGTACCTGGGGGGAGAATTCACTTCCTCTCTCTGAGCCTCACTCAGGTCCTGGGTCTGCAAAATGGGAAGGGTAATGGCATCTGCCCCAAAGCTATAGTGATCCATGAAAAGTGCAAGCCCAGTGCCCAGCCCCCAGGGCTTAATATACAGTATTGTTAACTAGGTTACAATGATGCACGCATTTGCCAGTCTACTTATCCCTTTACCCAGGCATTTAATAAAAGTCAGCACCTTGTAAGGGTTAAGCGCTGTTCTAGGTGCTGGAGATAAAGCAATGAACGGGGTGTGACCCCTGTCCACATAGGGCTGACAGTCTGGTGGAGAGACAAGACGGCTGGTCAACCAGAGGCTTTCAGAGAGTGATATGTACAATGAAGACAGCAGCACAGCATGATGGGATGAAGCCATTGAGGTGGGTGGAGGTGGCCGCTTTAGTTTCAAAGGCCGTCCTGCCTGCCTTCACCCATCTCATGGAGGGGAACATCTTTTATAAACTGAAACGTGCTATGCAGGGCAGAGGGGTTCTAAGGATCCCCTCTGAGTGGGGACAGTGGCCTGGCTTTGCCATCTTCTGAGACAGGGGATGGGTTAGGTTGTCAATTCATTTCTGCAGGCAGGCCACTCAGCCAGTCACCATGTTAGAGCACTGGCTACCCTTCGAGAACTCTCTGTACAAATGGGGCAACTGGAGCGGAGAGCAGGCAGGGCCTGGCCTGGGGAGGCACACTGACCAGTGGCAGAGCTCCTTCCTCCATCCCACGCTCCGTGGCCAGACGTCAGTGAAACCTGGACCGATGGGAACGTTTGGGAACAGGACTCCAGCACAGAGGTGCAGCCTCGTCGACCTTTTGCCTCAACTGTTCCCTGGGCAACTGTCTGCCATGCCTCGGGCCTCGGATCTGCCTCTGAAGGGTCACAGCATGAAGGAAGCCCCCTTCTAGCCTCCTTCCATGAGCCCCGCCCACAGCAATGCCTCCAGTTCCACATCTAGAACCTCAGCTGCTTGGCTGCATCCATGCACCCAGTCAACTCTATTCATTCATCTTTCATTCAAGTGTCTCAACATGTTTTTTCGCCTGTCTGTCCACCCACCATTCTTTTCATTATTACTCCAATAAGGTATTCATTCATTCATTCATTCATTCATTCGACAGACATTTACTGAGTATGTCCTTTGCACTATACACAGTATTTGGTCAAATGCCAGCTCTGGGGGAAGGCATGCTTAACTGGCAGTGTGGATGGCTTTGCTACCTTCTTCCTGAGACTTAGTGTTAATAAGGGAGAAGGGAGAGAGCAGAGGCTAGGAACAGTTGAATGCATGCATGAGCCTGAACATGTGTCCTGTATGTGTGTATTAGATAACTAAACAACGTTACTGCAAATAAATATAAGGTACTGGATACCCCCCAATACCACAACCATCTCTAGGGAGGTGGGACAGGCATAATGGCCCCATTTCACAGAATAGCTAACATTCAGTCTATTGGAATTCATTAGCCCTGAAAGCCCAAGGCAATACTGTCTCTTCCAGAAGTTTTCCAACAGTCTGCCCGTCGTTCATCTTCTATAATCCCAGAGAATTTTGCTAATGCTTCCTGTGGCTCTGCTTCTTCCACTGGTGCTGGCTGGGTATTTGCATCTATCTACTTGTCCACAAGATGGATATTTCTGGAGAGGTAACATCAGACTCGGTTCATCTTTCTCTCCCCACTCCCCACAGCCTCCGGCATGCACAGAGTACCCCTCAGGTGCTCACTAAATGTTACTTGTTGCCAAATGACCTGCTTAAGGACACCAGGACTGTCAAGAACACAGTTTGAAACCCTGCTCTGCCATCACCTAAGCCCCGGCCACCATCAGCTCTCACCTGCAAACCAGTGGTAACCTAATTGGTCTCCTGTGGTCCAGCTTGTGGCGATCTTCCCATCCCCCATCTCCCCCTCCTCTATTCTCGACATTGCTCTGCCCCGGCAAACCTTTAAAAATGTAAATCTGAACTTGGCAGACCTTTCAGGATCCCCACTGTGGTTAGGATAAAATCGCAAATACTCTCAGTGTCCTATAGGGCCAAGCAGGGTCGCCTCAGCTTTATCTTGCACTTCCTCTTCCTCTCCGTGCCCCAGTCATGCCAGATTTTTCCTTTCCAGAACTCTCCAACTTCTTTTTTGCTTGTTAGCTTTGGACTGTGTTGTTCCCTCTGCCTTGAACAGTGCCAGCATCAGCATCCCCACTGACAGGGTGGCTCACCCCTCCATCCCCTGTGCATCTCCTTTGGGGACATCTGCCCACTGCTGAGTCCCTGACTAGCACACAGTAGGCATTCTATAAATATCTGTTCGATGACTGGCGGTAGGACCCTTCTTGGCCCCTCGGTTCCCCTGAGGGAGAGGGTAAGGCGAATTAGCCCTTTTCTGCCCAGGACTGGTTGCTTTAGAAGCCTTGACATTCTCTGGAGGCTGACCAGCCCTCCTTCAAGGATAGAGCTGCCTGAAGCTGCCTGAGAGTTCTCTGCTAGGGCAGAGACCCTTCCACTGGGGCTGTGTTCCCGTCAGGCTGGAGTGGGGCCAGGGCTCGATTCTGACTTATAAGGAGACACGTGGTCTCCCGGGTCTCATGTTTTGACTGCGATTACGCTGGTCTCCTGGATATCGGTGAAGTAAAGGCTGGGAAACTAGTGAGCAGCGGGTTCCACAGCCCTGGGTTCCAACAATCTGTTCCATCACATGTCGGCTGTGAACTAGAGACTTAACTGCCACCAATCTCAGTTTCTTCTTCTGTAAAATGGGGCCGATAATAGTACCTACTTCCCAAGGTTGTGAGGTATCAACAGGCTACTGCCACCTTTGAAGTGCACAGTGCTCGCACAGAAAGCACTCATAGGGTTAATGTTGTTGTTATTATCCGATGGAGCTGGATTAGCAGGGCTCTGTCTCTATGACCCCCCATTTGAAGTATTAACTCCCCAGAAGCCATATTTCTTCAATTTTGCAAAGAAACACTCAGGTTTACGAGGTACATGTTTAAGTCACCAATGGATATTCAAAGATTGCTTGGGGATAGGGCCCTGTACTAGGCCTTGGAGGCACAAAGATCAGTAGGACCCACTTCCTATCCAAGTGATGAGAGCAGATACCTGGTAATCACAGTTCAGTGGGGCACGTGGTGAGGTGGCCCCACAGACTGTGAGAAGAGAGGATGGCAGGGCAAGGGGTCCTGGGGAACTCTGTGGCGCATGGAGGGCAGGAGGCATGGGAAGAATGGCCATACGCTCACCACCAGGGTATGAGATTCGCTGGGAATACTAGGCTGAGCTCTGTGGGAGAGAAATTGGGTATGGATCTCCCAGTAGACAGAACCTTCTCTGCGCCAGACCTGGCAGGGGTGAGGGTGGGGGGCGCCTCAGAGCTAGACAGAGCCTCTGCCCTCCTGGACGGGTGAGCTGTCCAGTGGAAGAGACGAGACAGCCTTACCCCATTCCACGCCCCTCTCCCCCACCCCTCCCCCCTCACACTGCCTGCTAGAGCTGAGGTGTCCAGGACCTGCCAGAAGCGTCCTGGGAATCAAGCCCTTGCTCTTGGTACCTCAGTCCGCAGACGTCCAGTGGAGGTGTGGTCACTGGAGATGGCATCTTCAGCCTGGGGCTCAGGGCTACATCCCCTCCCTTATGCTTCAGCAGAGCCTTTTAAGGGGGTGACCCTCTGACCTCCAGACTGTTCCCCCTCACCCTCCAGCTAGAAGCCCCTGGGGCAGGAGCTTAAGAAAGGAGGGCTCCAGAGGCCTCAGTTTAGATGCAGATAGGAGGCCAGGGTTGGGCCTCGAAAGGCTCTGGGGTCCCCTGGGCACTCTAGGGGAGCTCAGCCAAGGCCAGGGGCCTGAGTCAGGTCCATGGGAGTGCAGAGCCGAGATGCGGGTGCCTGGTCCAGGAGGAAGGAGGGGGCCATGGGCCAAGGGTTCAGCGGAGGGAGCAGGCGGGGCACCAGGAGTCTAGGACACAGGGTAGGAGTGGGAGGGTAAGGGGTCTGGCCGGTGCAGAGGGGGGGCGTCCCCGGGGAGGGGCACGCTATGTCTTTAAGAGCTGCCTGAGCGCAGGTTGCAGCTGCCTGGCCAGCCCGAGAGACAGCGGAGATTCATTACCAGCCGACACAATGACCATTGATGGCCCCGTGGCGTTATTCAAATCCAGTACCAATTGCAGCCGAGCCCCTTTCTCCGCGCCAGGCCCGTATTGTTGGAGCGGCCCACTAAAAGCCCGCCCCGGCCCCGAGCCGCCAGAGGCGCGCGCTCGGGTTCAGCCCTGCGCCTCGCCAGCCCGCCGGCTCCCGGCCCGGCTCCCCGGGCGCGGCAGGTGACCCGGCGGCGCATTCCAGCGCTCCCGTCCGCCCGGGCCACCGCTACCGCCGGCGCCCTGGCCGCAACTCAGCTGCAGGGAAGCAGAGAGCGCCCGAGCCGGTGCGTGCGCGGGGACGACGGGGGCGGGGGACCCATGAGTCCAACAGCCCGGACCCCGGGCTCGGAAACGCCACCCGGCCTCGGGCCCCTGCTTTCCGGAATCCTGGCAAACCCGGGGAGCCCAGGCTGGGGGCGGGGAGCGGGGAGTTGGGGTTCCCCGGGCCTGAGGCGATTCCCCCGACCTGGGGCGGCGAAGAGACCCAACACGGGCTACTCTAGGGGCCCGGGGCCGCGATGGAAGGAGACACACGCCAGGGGCGATGGGGATCCAGACACACGGTCGGGATCCGCGTGCTTGCGCGGCCACCTTACCGCGGGATGGGCGGCCACCGCCGAGCGTCTGCGAGGCAGTCGGACGCGCAGCTCCGGAGATCTCCTGGCCCGGCGCTTTTAAGGACCGAAGCGGAACCCGGAGACTGGGGCCGTGAACTCAGGGGCTTCGCCACTGATTGTCCAAACGCAATTCTTGTACGAGTCTGCGGCCAACCGAGAATTGTGGCTGGACATCTGTGGCTGAGCTCCGGGCGCAACAGGGGCGGGAGCCGCAGGGACCGAGCTCAGGCGGGCGAGACCCCTCGGTCGGGCGGCGGCCGGCTGGCCCCAGCGCCAGGATCGCGGCCCCGGCCAGGCGCGCAGAGGAGGGACGCGGGTCCCCGCCGCCAGCGCCGCCATCCTCATCCTCGTCGCCGCCGTCGTCCTCCTTCTCCTCCTCCTCTGCGGGTGACCAGTCCTGCTGGAGGGGTCCTCCAGTCGATCGCGTTGTTTTCCCTTTTTTTCAAATTTCGGCTGGGAACGAAGCTGGCACACGGCGGCGGGGCCGAATGTGGTCCAGGGTGCCCGCTCTCGGGCCGAGCCGCAGGAAGTCGGGGGCGAAAGATGCCGGCGGAATGCGCTCGCTACCTCGTTTTGAATTGGTTCTCACCTGTCCCCCACCAATCTCCTCCAAACAAAAAGAGCCTAAACCGACCCTGAAATCCCCAATAAACCGACCCCTCCCGCCAGCCCCTCCAGAGGAACGGACGGGCTGAGCCGCCCCCAGCCGCTGCCGGAGTCGCAGCTCGGAGAAGCGTGGGGAATCGTGCGCCCCAGCCGGGCAAACCGCCTCGCCTTTGGAACCCGAACTTGGACAAATGAATCCTTTTCATTAAAGACAAATCTTCGGATATAGTGGGGTTTATTTATTCGTTTATTTCCTCACGAGCGGGGGTGAGGAGTTGCTTGGGGGGGCAGCAGTTGGGCACTGGTGGGGCTGAGCCTAGGTCACCTGTCCCTGACCCAAGGACTCTGGGCTGGAAATGACCTATAATGCTGTGGCCCCTGGACAGTTTCTGCCTTGGCACTGGCATCCCCTCATGCCTCAGAGAACCTGCTTTTCCCAGCGCATCCTCCTGCCCTACTGCTCCGCGTTAACTGGGGTGCAGAGGTGAAACGGATATTCTGTAGCTACCCCGTTGCCCCAGTGTGGGTGGCAAAGGAATCCTCAGGCCCAGTCTTTAGGACTTGGAACCCTGGGTGGGACAACAGACCACTCCAGTAGGGCTGTGGAGGCAGGGAGGGACATTCAGGTTACGAGGATCAAGGGACAGGCCAATCTTCCAACGTGAGGTTGCAGGGAGCCATTTCAAGCCCCTTGGCACTGTTTCCTAACATAAAGAACTTGACCTCAGCGCCCAATGTGGGATAGTCATACAGCCTCCCTAGACAGCACTTGGACCCCAACACTGGCCTTAATTTGTAACCCCAACATGGCAGCCCCCACCCACACACATACCCAGAGAGCTGGAGAGAAGCTTACCAGCCAGGGTGTTGTGGGTGCTCTACGCCTTGAGAATATTACACACACATCTCCCACACACTGCTGGGACAACCAATTTGCCACCTTCATCCCAACAGAGTGAGAGAAATTCCACCTTAAATTACTGATATTTAATGAAAAACGTTTTGGGCAGGATGCTATTAATGCCCTATTTTTTTTTTTTTTTTTTTTTGAGCTATCTCTCCAGCAAACAAAGCTTTTCTCCAGCTCACGAGAAGGAGGGGCTCAGCAGTCTTATCTGTGCCACCCCGTTTGGGTTCTGCGGCTGTTGGCTGCAGCTAGTGGGACAAAGCCTGGCCATGGACGGGTAGGGAAGTGTCCTGGGACGCACACTGGTCAGGACAGACTGGCTCTGCCACCCCCTTCTCCAGATGGCCCTATCAGATCACCCCTTCCCAGACAGGACGGGTGGTCTGGGTTTCAACCCCGTTCCATTTTTGGGTGAAGGGCAGCTCTAAAAGCCCTAGACAAGAGGACAGAGAGGTTGGACCAGAGACCATGGCTGAGAGGATGTGGGGTGTCACTGGTTTCTAAGGATAAAGCTCCAGGCAATGCTAGTAAACAACCTAGTCTTTTATTTGCCCAAGGCCAGCTGTGGTAGACACTGAAGCCCCAAGACTTCCAGAAGGGATGGGGGGAGGGGGGTGAACCATCCTGCCTACCAGGTGCCACCTGCCCTGATCCTGCTTCCTGCAGAAGGTGGGAAGATAAAAGTCTACATCTGTGCCATAGAGTATCACACCAGTTTTCAGATACTATATTCAGTTGTTGTTGAGGAGGAAACTGAGGCACACTGACCCTCCCAGCCCTCTATTCGCCAGTCCAAGGTTAAGCCTACTGTCCCCTTCTCTCTAGAATGAGCTGAAGTCAGCCTTTTGCTGGGGGAGGGTCTCAGGAGCCCATCTGGTGGCCTGTGGGGGGGAAGGCCGGCCAGGGTCAAGGGCTGGGGATGCGGGGGGGAGCAGAAGGAGGAGTATGGTTAGAAGAGCAGCTGCTGGGTGGGGGGGAGGGGGTCAGCACTGAATAGGGGACCCCAGCTGGGGTTCCATAATGACATCGGTGGGGGACAGGCAGAGCTCTCTGCTGTCCAGATGGGGAAACTGAGGCGAAACTCCTTCAATGTTTGAAAAGGGAGGGGCCTCCCATCAGCCATTCAGGATCATTCATCTTCTCCATGAAGACACTGACCCGGAGCTGGAGTGCCTTGTCAGTGGTCACTCAGTGTTTACACTGAGACACAGGAGTAGAAGGCAGCTGGGTCACCTGGCTGCAGAGCCCTCCTCCACTACTGACAAATCAAAGGGGCACCCTCCCCCACCTCAGCTGCTGGGAGAGGGCACGCCGGGCTCAGGCACCCGTCTGCCCGCCCGCCCGCCTGCTTCCCTTGCCCACGTGTCTGAGAAAGGCTCATTTTTAGCACCTGGCCTCTTTTCCCTGCCTGGAGGGAGCTCAGGGGACAGAGCAGGGAAGAAAGCAGACAAGGGGGACAGGGAGACCTGGAAGCAGGGCCCAAGGGGATGTCTGATTGTTCTCTTCTCTGCCCCCCAAGGGCGCCCAGGCACAGAGAGGGCCCCTTAGCCGCCGTGCAGGGTAGAGATGAAGAGGACGCTGTCCTGGTCCTGAAGCTGGTAGTCCAGCTCGCCCTGGTCCAGGAGAGAAACGAGGACGAGACTCTGAGGGCCACTTTTCCAGTCTGCCCCCAGGTGTTGGGAGGGGTGGGGGGTGGGGGGCGAAGGTCGGGCTGCTTTGGGAGAGAAAGACAGAATCTACCAGAAAACTGGTTTCCCTATACTTTCATTTGCAAACGTCCAGGATGGAGGAGAGCGCACCACCTCCCCCAGCCATCCTTTCCTTCCTCACTCGCGGTGGGAGACTTGAAGAGCCTCAGTCTGGGGGCTAGAGTGGGACAGAGGATTACCCAGTCCCCCTCTTTGGGCCTGATGAAAGCCCCAAGGCTTTGCTACTAAAGCAGTGAGGGGAGGGGTTGGGGGAGGGATGTCCCCAGAGGCACTCACTGACCAGCAGTTCCCAGTCGGCGTCGTTAATCAGCACAAGAATTCCTGGCCGCCTGCAGGAAAGATGGTGGTGAGTAGCAGGGAGGGAAGGGCAGTCAGCAGCAGGGGTGGAGAGGCTTAGGCATTTGGGCTGCAGGAGAGGGTGGTGGGAGCCCTTCCTCTAGAAGTTCTGGTTAAAGATCTCCCAGGAAGTAGAGGTAACAGTCTGAGTCTAAAGAAAACCAGATCAGATAGTCATGGTCTAGGAGCCAGATGGAAAACGGGTATAAATTCCAGTGTCACCTCCCAGACTATGGGCAGGTCATTTTGTTTCTCAGAGCATCAGTTTCCTCAACTGAAAACGGGGTAAATGACAGTGCCCTTCCCACAAGGCCTGTGCCAGGATGAAACGGATGACATGTGTGCGGTGCTTGCTCGCCAGGCGTAGTAGCGATAACCACTGGTAGCAGCATATTTTTCCACGGTTCCAACCTCACTCTCCTAGGCCTCCTGCATGCTTGCCTGGAGAGGGGCCTGTCTCAGCTCCTCCAAGTCAGGGAAGGCTGCCCAGGCTCGGGGCACCTGGATGCTCAAGGGCAGCGCTATGGATGTAAGGCAGGGCAGGCCGACGTATGCACAGGGATATTAGCTTGGCTCCTGTTGGCAGTGGCCCAAGAAGCACTGCTGTCCTTGGGATGGCCTCCATGACTACCAGACCATGACCTGAACCAGGGGCTGGATGGCAGCCTTAGCCCTCAGGACTGGATGGTGACCTCTGCTTCAAGGCAGATGAACGAGTCCCACAAATGCCCTGCTCGCCACTTTTACACATTACGCTGTGTTTGCTGTAGAAGTGACTTCTTGGCACACGGAACCTGGCTCCTTGCCTAGGAGACTGAGCCGGACCTGGGACAGGTACAGAAGCTTTGGGCTGGGGAGGGGTGTCCCCAGTGAGCACGAATTTGCATGCGTGTATGCACGTGCACACAGTAACGCCCTGGGACCTAGACTGGCGCTATCCAATATGGTATCTATTAGCCATATTCAAATTTAAATTACAATGAAATAAAACTGAACATTCAGTTCGTCATTCACACTGGCCACATGTTCAAGGCTCTACAGCCTTATGTGTCTAGCAGCCACCATATTGGACAGGACAGATAAAGAACATTTCCATCATGGCAGAAAGTTCTACAGGTTAACACACCCAAGACTGTCAAAGGATCGAAGGGACCCCAGGCAGCATTTTTTCCTTCATACTTTCTGTGCAGAGAGAGTAGCTGAGGCCCAGAGAAGGAAGTAACTTGTCTAAGGTTCCACAGCAAGTCCGTGGCAACCAAAAGGAGGAATCCAAGTTTTTTGAGGACTTTACCAGTCTCCTGGCCTGGGCTTTTAAAAGATTCCCAACAATCCAGCATGGTTACAAGAAAACTGGACAGAAGCTCTTTCCTCAGAGGGTAAGGGGACGATAACAGGGACAACAGGACAAGGAGAAGGCGGTGGCTGAATGCAAGGACAGGGGTCCAGACTCCTTCCCTCCGGCCACCCTCCTCAGGGGAGGGAGGAAAGGGACTCACACGCTATCTCCCTGGATGAAGAGCTCGGGCCGCTCTTTCAGCAAATTCTTCTTGATCCAGACAAGGAGGTTCCGGATGTCCCCTGGAGAGGAAGGCAGAGATCAAACTACTGTCAAATCCAGATGACTCCTGACCCCCAGAGCCTCACCTGGACCAGAAGGAGGTGAACATGGGGCCCGGAGAGCCTCCTTCAGACCAGACTGCCATGGGCCCTGAACTTATGCATTCCCAAGGTGAGAAAATAGGTCAACAGAGACCAGTGACCTGCCAGAGAGATCTTCAGAGAAAAGTGGCACCTAGGACTGCTGAAGGCTTAAAGAGGCAATAGGGGCTCAAGGCAGATGACAGGAGGAAGTCACATCTGAAGGGATTGGGAGACAGACCCCCACAAGCCCTGGAAGACACTCTGACACTGCCAAAGACCGGCTTTGGAGGGGGCCGTGGACAGCTCCCTTCACTTTTATCTCTCCAGCCAGTCCCGATGGAGAGGATTCTGCTTTGCTCTTAGAGGGGGTCTGCATATATTTCCTTTGTGAGGGAAGAAAAACAATTGCTGAGCTGATAACATCAGTTAATTTCCTCCAGCAGGAGAGAAGGATCCTTCACCAGCCAGAGACACTGACAAATCACTGCCCCCTCCACAGAGCCCCCAGAGCTGGGGACAGCCACCCTGAAGACGCAAGAGATCCGGGGTTGAAGGGCTTCTCCTGCTCAGCTGGACTCTGAGATCTGCTGCTTTGTGGTTCGGGGACAGCCACCAAGCTCTTTGTGCATCCTGTGGAGGCTAAGAGTCGCCTGTCCCCAGGGTCACCTCTCCTTCCTAGGAACAGGATCCCAGGCGATAACACATTGAAACCTGGCTCTATAAACTCCTCAAAGGCTATAGCTCTCAACTACCCCCTCCTCATACACACTGTCTGCTGAGGCTGCCTGAGTTCCCGCTCCCCCTGGCACGATCTGAGGACTGAAGGCTCTGGAGAGACAACTAGTCTCTGAAAAGCCAGTAGGGGCCTGGGGCTAGCCACCCCCACCCAGGTCAATGTCTCAGAGGGGTCTGCTGTCCTGGACTCATGCCAGAGACAAAGCTCAAGGGCTAGGCTGGAGAAGGTCCAGGTGGGGCCTTGTTCTCTGCCTAGTCAGTCTTGGCTTATAGGTGATGGGAAGGCTGCTCGGGCACTGAGTCTGGGCCCAGCAGCGTGTCATACGCACAGTACCAGCCTCGGGCAGTGTTTTAAGGCCCTCTCACTGGCCTGTATACCACCGTCCCGGAAAGCACAGGCTGAATAGGCTGCTTCACTCTGCCCCATGCCAACTTCCCTGGGTCATATACTAGCAGAGCACAGGGCTACGGGCAAAGTGTCCATGGACGGAGACTGCCACCTTTCAATTTTAATTCCTACTTTTAAATAGCAGACCAGATTTCTCAGGGTCCCTGGCGTGGGCACGGGGTGGGAATGTCGCCTCCAACTAGCTGCAGTCCACTGGGACTCCTGGCTGGGTTCCTCCTCTGAGGCCTGGGTTTCAGAGGTTTCTCCTTGGCCTCCATCTTGGCACTGTCTGGTGGGCCGCCAGCTCATACATCTTCTGGCCGCTCGATAGAGCCGCCGGGGTCTGACACATCCATCAGCCAGCCCTGGCAGACAGGGTTCCGCCTGGGTGTGTGGAGACACTGACAGGCACTGGGCAGTGCCTGGCCTAAAGGCCACCAGCTGTACCTCTACAGCCCTAGCCAGCCTATACAGAACCAGACCCAGTTGGGGGAAATAAGGGAACTTCTATTCCACTCTGGATAGGCTGTGGGGGTGGTGGTGGCGGCTAGTGGTCATGTCGGGGTCATCCAAGTGATGGTACCATCATGGAGTCCCAGAGGGGTGGGCTGGGGGTGAGTCTGCTGCCGGTGCTGGCTCATTTATCATGATGCTCCTCTCTGCTGAGGTCATTCCCTCCCTCCTTTGGGCCCCCCAGGCCTACCCACATTCTTGATAGCCTGTTACCATGGTGAGGCCACTGCATCATCATCTGTATTGTTCCCCCATGCCTGGATTTGGCGGTGGGGAGAGATGGAACTCAAGGCTCCCTTTGCAGGCTGCAAGGGCCACTTGGCCTGGCCTGAAACACACCCCCAGGGACATCTTGCCAGGCTTGCTGAGGCCCAGACAATATGCAAATGGCCTCCAAGCCAGATGGCCTGCTTCCAAAGTTGCCGGGGAGGAGGAAGGGTTAAGCAGAGTCAGGGGCTGGTGGCTTGGGGAGGGCTCTGGGGAATCTCACTTTCACCTTCCCCCTCTATGTCCTACTGCCTTTCCACTGTGACTGAGGGTGGCTTCCCTCCTGGGATCCCACGCAATCATTCGTAAGGCAAATATTTACTGAGTGAGTAGTACTGCAGGCGCTAGGGAGATGGCGGTGAGCTGAGCTGAGCGAGATGGACACAGAGCCTACCCTCACGGCATTAACAGCCCAGCAGGGGAGCCAGACATTACTTATTAGTTGTGATAAATGCTATCTCCTTTGTGTAGGATCAGGAAAAGCTGAGGCCTGAAGGACGAGAGAACATTCCAGGCAGAAGGAAGAACATATGGGAAGATCCGTGGCAGGATGGAACTGGCAGGTTCAAGGTAATAGAACAGAGAAGGCAAGAAGGTCATCACCAGATGAGCCCAAGTAGTAGATGGCCAGGGACCAGATCCTGAAGGGCATGTGTGGGCCTTGAGAAGGGGGCCTGCTCTGGCAGAGGCCTGTGCCTCCTTGTGCGTCCCAGGGGTATTTACCGAGCGTGTGCTCCGAGGGCGCAGAATCCATACTGCCCTGGCCCGTGTTCTATGTTTCTCTGCCCTGACACACGTATCAAGATCCAGCTCGAATGTGTGGAGCCACCATTACTGCAGTATGTTCTTTGGACCCGGCGCAGGCCACAGAACACAGCATAGAGCCTTCCACACAGCACCCTGCCCCTCCCTCCAGATGTTTGCCGAACAGGTGGACAACTGGAGAGAGAAGGCAGGCTGAAAACAGGGACCCCCGATTCTGAGTTCAACTCCATCGCTTCCTAGTTACATGCTCTGGGTTAGGAATTCCATGAGCCTCAGCTTCCTTCTTTGCCAAATGGGGATAGTAAGAATGCCTCATAGAGAGAGCTGTTGTGGGGATCGAAGGAGATGATTCATATGAAGCTCCTGGCACTGTGCTGTGATTCTTCTGCGATTCAGAAGAAGAACCTGTATCCTGTACCCTCTTTTGATGACGTGAGCCTCCAAGCACTCTGCCCAGGGGCCTGGCACCCAGTGGATATGCTCGTACTGCTCTGGAGGGTGAGTTACACCCAGTCAACCTTTACTCGGACAGTGCTGGGAGGTTTTCTGTGGGATTCACTACCTTTCCATCAGAAGTCAGAGAGAAAATGAGAAAAATGAAGGAACTGCGAGAGTGGTAATGGGGCCTCTCCTCCATTTTCTACATTTGGATGCCTAAGATGCTCCAGGACAACCCAGGTGGAAGAAATTACATTCTGAGGCCATGGGTACTAGCTAGAGGCCAGACTGCCCTGGGCACGCGGCCCCAGAAGAGGGACAGCAGCACCCTAATAAAAAGCTTCCAGGGCAGGAAGCCTTGGGACCTGGCCTGCCCATCTGGAGAAGAGCAAGTGATGAGAGCTGTTGCTCTGTGGCGGAGTGGTTAAGGGTTTGATTCTGGAGCTGAAGACTGTGTGCTAGGTGGCCTCGGGTAGGTCACTTCACCTCTCTAAGTCTCAGTGTCATCCCCATTTGTCAGATCAAATGGGGATAATAATCCAACCTCCAAAGACTGCTGAAGATTTGGGCATAAGGGCAGTGGTAGACTCAGCGCTGTGACAGGATTCTTTATCCTCTGGGCTACCAGAACCTTCTCCTCAAGGCTGCTGACAACGGGCACCATGCATGACCCTTAGAGAGCACCTATGAAGGCTCCTGCCAGAATCCCTCTCCCCAGTGGACTGTCCTTGTTTGGGGACAATGACCACCCACTGTGGCAGGGCCCCCAACGGTGTCAATCCAAGCTTCTCAGGCTGAAAGAGAACAATCTCAAGGTCTTATCTGATACGGAGTCCCAGCTGCAACAGCCCCTCACGCAGCCTCTCTCTGAACGCTCCTGGGAGACCTTTTCTCCCAACCAGAAATCTGTCTTCCTGTCACTCCCACCGAGCCCGGTTGGTCCATGGGGATTACACCAACAAATGTGTTCCCTCTTCCCCATGCCCGTCCAGCAGATTTGGGAGAGACAGATCCCCTGAGTCTCCTCTTCCACAGGTTAAACCACTCCTGTCCGCACCAAGGCCACCAGGCTCCAAGACAAGGCTCTTCTGGGAGCCCACCCCAGGCCTTCGCTGAAAAGGGAGAAGAAAGAGCTGGGGAGGGGGGAGTAAAAGAGAGGAGAGGGTAGAGAGAACATCAGAGGGTCCATTTACAAGTGAATGGGGGTAAGAATGGAGCAGTTTGTGGGCTAAACTGGCCTCAGAAGGAGGTTTACAGATGTGCGAAGGGACGCTCCTCATTGTTTAATTAAGCAGAAAGTGGATCTTTTCAAAAGCAATTTTGCACAGGGACTGGGAGGGGTGGGGGGAGAGGAGGGCAGTGGGGACGGGATCAGCAAACAGGCCCCGGAGCAGAGAAAGGAACAGCTGGCCCCAGAGAGGCTGTGAAATGCATGCTAAGCAGTTTAAAGCGCTGGGAGCGCAGGCCTCAGCCTCCCTTTAATACAATGGCAGGGCGGAGGAAGCGGGCAGGGAAAGGTGAGGCAGACACGTCTCCTGCTGGGGGCCAGGGCAGGTAACGCCCTTGCTGGGAGAGTCTGTTCCCCGACTGTTTGGGTTTGCTCCAGGCCACTGATCGACCACCGGCTGGAAGCCTTGAGTTGAAAGAATCCTTGAAACATAAAAGCCAGCCCCCGGGGGCCACAAGACCCAAAGCTGGTGGGTGCCTACCAACCCCAGCCAATCAAGGAGACGGCCTGCTCCAGGGACACGGCTATTAAGAGGTCCCCCCTACACGTACAACTTCCCCCGACCAGCATGCCCTGTCTCCCAGAATTGTAAACTTAGCTCTGGAAGCAACATTTCCAAACTGTACATGTCAGATGGATAACATGCTCAGTGAAGAGGAAATCTAGCCCAGCCTCCCGTTTTACAGATGGGAAAACAGAGGCTCGCGGAAGTAAGAGGCGCTGCGCCGGGCTCCTCTCCCCTTTGGCCTTGCCCATCCTCTTCTCTCAAGTTGGCCGGGTTGGTCGCTCTCCCCTGGCCCAGGACCCAGGACCCTGGAGTCCCCTTGTTTGGGTGACTTGTCACAGTCTATAATCTTATGGCTGCTATGTTCTCTGCTGGAGTCTCCAAGACCTGCTGGGCCAAGTGGCAGCCCCTGGGCTGGGAAGGCTGCCAGACAACAGATCTGGGCACGGGCTTGGGCGAAGAGTAAGACTACTCCCAGTGGCAACTGCTGGGCTCCCGTGTGCCAGGGTAAGGCCCGGCAGCTGCCAACCAGCTCGTGGCTGTGATGTGAACCAAGCCTCTGGGCACAGAAGGGCAAAAATGGGATCCAGAGGTAGAGTGTCAGAGCCAATGCCCCAAAGACCGGGAAAACGGGCCATTTCAGCTTCTCTCTCCTGCTTCCTTCCCTTTCATCCCGGAGAGCAGAGGATAGGCCCCCGCCTGGCCTATAAGCAGCAGGTGGAGAATGAGGGATCAAAACCCTGGGTCTTAGCCCAGACTCCCTACTTGAATAACTCTGAACAGGTCACCCCCTTTCTCTTTCTCTCAAGTTTGGTTTCCTTGATGATAGATAATATCTACTGGGGTGATTATGAAAATCAAAATAAGTGGCCATTGAATGTACAAATATAAATACATGAAAGTATAAAAATCAGAAGTACATTGCAGATGTGATACGTTATGTGATTCAGGGAGCCTCTTGGGATAAATGACGACGAGTTAGTGGCGGCACACAAGGACTCTGAAGAACCTGAAATCTGGTTCTGAATCCCAGCTCTGCCATTTAAATAACTGTATGACTTGGAATAAATCCCTTGACATCTCTGAGTTTGGGTTTCCACTTTTTGGGAATAAAAACAATAGCTACCACCTAGGAATTTGTGACAATTACTTGCATGACCAGTTGGGGCTTTGCCTACCATGCCGAACTCAGTCTGCGCCCTTCAGGACACTGGCCTTCCTTTAGTTCCTCAGCCACCCTAAGGCCTCTTATCCCGAGCATTCGCAAGAGCGATGATCCCCTTTGCCTGGAACAGGCCCCATGCGCCTCCACGCTCCCTCCAATTTATCAGGCCGGCTCCTTCTCATTGTTCCGGCCTTAGCCTCCAAGCCACCTCTTTAAAGAGGCTGTCCCTTACCACCTGTTGTCTCATTCAAAGCACCCTTTTGTTCTCATGCCAGCCAATACCACTTGTACAGTTATAATTATACATGCATATGATTTTTTTTTAATTAAAAAACTTTTTTTTTAAATTTATTTTACAGGCACATCTTTACTTGTTTGTTGCCTGGCTGTGCTTCCATGACACTGTAAGCTCCGTGAGGGCAAGAACCATTATCTGTTTTGTTCACCAATGAATACTCAGCAACTATTACCATGTCCAGCACAAAGGAGCCCCTCAAAAAGTATGTGCCCACTACAGGAAAGGATAAAGTGCTCCTAAATCTGGTACTGGGTGAGCATTCAGCCAATGAATGAATGAAAGGGGCTCAAAGTATTAAACTTGGAGACATTTATGCCAAGCAAACGCAAGAGGAAGGAAATCATAACTTGTGATATTTTAATAACTTCCCAGCTAGGTCTTTGAGAGGCTCTGACTCTTTGAGAGGCTTCTTCTAAGGGCCCCTTGTTCTCTCCCAAGGCTGCATGGCCATCTGTTAAACTAAAAAATAGTCACCTTTATCACCCCTGGTCTTCTCCCACCAGGGACATACACAATCCCACAATCCTGACATTTAACCTCAGCCTCATGCCAACTGCCAGCTCGAGGGGGCAGTGCCCTATTCTTTGGTGAGTGTCCCCTAGCCTCTGGATGTGGCACACAGACCCTCCCTCTGCCATTGCTCTCTGACTCAAGGGAGGGTCAGAGACAGCATTGGTAGCCAGCGAATTTGGGTAATAACTGTTGGATTCCTGGCAGATGCAAGTCCAGTTCCAGAAGAATCCTGTCAGACCTCAGTGACCATTTTCTGCCGCCCACCTCCAGGAACGTCACTCCCCTGCCTCCTCGTGACTGATTCTCCCCCGACAACGTGTCTCAGCCTTCGGTGCGATGGGCTCCGGGTCCCGAGCATTCTGCTCTTGCTAGGATTCACTGCCAGGGCCGCAGGGCACCTCCAGTCATGACACCAGCCCCTGTCTCTAAGCCACAATGATATTACCCAGCTGGACCTCTTCAAGGCCCCCAGTTTGAGGCAGGGACTAGCTCTCGTTCATGGTTGTCACCTCAGTGCCTGGTATGTGGTCTGCCACACAGAAGTGCTCATTATATGTTTGTTAAAGAAAGATGAACAAGTATTCGAATGAACAAATGAAGACTCCCCTGTTCTCCTTAGTTAAACTCCCTCCTCCAACCTTTTTGGGTGAATATTCTTCTCATCTAAACCCTCTTACCACAGTGTGAGCCCACCCACGTTGCTCCCGTCTCAACAGAGGTTCCCACCCTCACAAGAACATCTCTGCTGCCATCTAATAACAACGGATGCTCCTTTTAGCAACTCTGAGAGACAAAGATCACCACACCCACTTCACAGACAAGAATGCTAAGGCTCAGAGAGGGGAGGTCACTGGCCTAAGGTTCTAATGGGATTCTCACTCTAGTGTGTCTGAATACAGGACTAGGGCATGCCATCTCCCTCCTACAAAGCTGGCTGATCCTAGAGAGGATGGCGGAAGGGTGCTCTGGTGACCTCTCTTCCTCGTTCCCCTTGGCCAGGGAAATCCAACCCATTCCCATGTGAACGGGGCTGAGTAACCCCTGTGACCTCCTGACCAGTGTACCCGAGAGAGAGGCTCAGACAGTCCATACTTACAGGGCTCTTCCTGTCCAGGCAAGGTGACCTGATGTTTCTTTACCCCGTCGAACAGGAGCTCCGCGCCACCTCTGCGAAGGAGGGCCAGAGAAAGACAGCCAGGTCAGTGCCTGCGAATACCTAGCTGAGCCTGAAAACTGAGGCGGGGGCTAGTACGAGCAGCCCAAGGTTCAGGAACACCTTGGGTACCAGTGACTGATTCTCAAATGTGACTTCTTGATGTGGTAAAGTAGGATATCAGTAATTTTTTTTACCAAACATCAAGTACCTAAACTTTCAGACTCTCGTTTTCTCTGCTTTCTCAAGAGATGGCCTAGCATACAGGGTCAGGTTTGGAGCTGTTGGCCTCGAGATGGAGACCAGGGTTCACTTCGGCCTGATGCCCAGACCTTGGGCATGTGACTCTATGTTCTCAAGCCTCAGTCTTCCCATTTACAAAAATGTTGAAAAGCCACCATGACACATGCTGGAGACCCTTTATGTGTCGAGGTGTTTCCTCTGGCCAGGTGAGAGTTTGAACTGTCCTTGCATGTGCCACCCACTGCTGGCCTGGTGGGCACACCACAGTGCTGGAGTAAGAGACTCCACCAGGCTTGCCAATAACTTGGCCATTTACAAGATCATTCTTCATCTCATTTCATCCTCAGGGCATCCCAGGGAAGGAGGGAGGGAGGCAGACATTATTAACTCTATCTGATGGAGAAGCAGAGGCCTAAAGCGGTTAAGTAATTTGTCCAAGGTCATGTAGGCAGAGGCCGAACTAGGCTTTGAATTCCAACTGGTTTCTTTTTTATTTTTATTTTTATTTTATTTTTAGACAAGGCAACCTTTGGTTGACCTCACAGATTGCAAGGACCTTGTCAGTTTATAATCCCTTATTTTTTTATTTTTTACGCCTACAGTACCTGGTCTTCCTAGGTGGTCTCCCATCCAAGTACTAACCAGGCCCAAACCTGCTTAGCTTCTGAGATCAGACGGGATTGGGCTTGTTCAGGGTGGTATGGCCATAGACCCAACTGGTTTCTGCTCAGCCCCAGCAGCCTTGGCAGAAAAAAAAACAAGACTCCTCAAAGATCAGAAAGCCCCTTGAGGGCAGAGTTTGGTTCGCTTCTGTGTGCTAGCACCTGGCCAAGGGAAGGCTGGGGCAGCAGAGAATCTCAGAGCCAAGTCAGGAAGCCAGGGCTTATGCTGTGGACACCAGGGCTCTTTCAGTGCCCCACATGGCTTCTCCCTCTGGGCCTCCTGACTCCATCTCAGACTTCACATGGATCTTAACTGAGAAGGCCTTAACAGACTCGATGGATATGATGCCTCCCACCCTACCACTCTTTCCCAATTTCAGAGAACAGAGATGTCCTGAGACAGTCCACTGGGAGGCAAAGGCAAGGCAAACATTGTCATGGAGGAAACATGGGGCGACTGTCATCCAAACAAGGTCATGCTTTGTTGATGCAGAAATGTGGAGGGGGAGAAGAGGCCCATCTGTGGCTGTGCGTAGGGCCATTTCAGCTGCAAGCCCGCACAGAGCCTCCATTTATCCCCTTCCAAGAGCCTCGTTCTCTCCTGGGTGGGGGTTGGCACATGCAACAGCTGGGGTGGGGGAGGGCGACAGGCAAGGGGCTCAGGAATTGGGGGTCAGAGAAAAGGGGTGGGAGCTGGAGGCACTGGAACCTAGGCAAACAACCAAGAATGGCCAAACCTGGTGGTGCCAGGCTCAGAGGCTGAGGCTGTTTTTCCCTTTACAAATGGATGAAGGGAGAACCAGTCTGGCTCAGAGGGTGACTTGTCACCACTGGGTTCACTAGCCCCCAAGGGAGGGGCTGCCATTTCTGCTATCAGCACATCTGGAGGGGAGGAAGGTGGGTGCTCAGCCTCTGTAGTGATTCAAGGAGAAAGAAGCGGCCTATTTTAGCCCCAGAAGAGAACCGAGGCCAGACTCTTACGTCTGACAGGATTTACTCTTCAAAGTCGATTGAGGAATTACATCCAAAGATACCTCATCTTCCCTCCACTCCCTAATTCTTGGCAAGAGTGTTTCTTGGTATCAGTGACTGGTACAGCCATTCCCAAAACTGCCTTCATTTTTTCTAGTTTATCATCTTTTTACCTTAGATTTTAAATTTTTTGTTTATTTATTTCTTCTCTACCTGTTGGAATGTAAGCTCTGCCTAAAACAGGGCCTGGCACACAGTAGGCACTCAATTTGCCATGAGTGAAAATACCCATTTCTCCCACTTCTTTTCTAACCTCAATGGCATTACCTCCCTTTGCCAATACCTCCCAGACTCAGGAAGGAAGAAAGAGAAAAGGAGGAGGGAATCACACAGCTAGAGCACAGGGACAAAAAACATATCTGCACTACATACTTCGAATTCCGTGTGACCTGAGAAAATGCTCTGCTAAGGCCAGTGCAGGAGGCAAGACAAAAGGAAGGCAGAACTGGTCACTGAGAAGAAGGAGAAGGGGTGAGAGGTCTTCTGGAGAGTCTATCAGAGCTGGTGGGGCTGGGAGGACACCTGCTCAGGGAGAAGAGGCCAAGTCCTTACCCAGACTCTTCTACGATCAGGGTGATACTCAGGGACAAAAAGGAGAGAATGACAGGAAAGGCAGCTTCTTTGCAAAGCTGCTCAGGTGCAGGGCGAAGATAGTCTAGTCTGCTAAGAGACATAGCAAATGAAAGTCCAAGGACAAAAACATACACTGAAAAAAGGACAAAGAGAAGGAATCTGGGTCTGGCATGCATCTTAGGCACTCTTCCTTCCAGAAAAGTGGCGATTCTCATGGGACACTGTGGTTGCTCGTAAAGGTGCAAACGGGTAAGTAAATGGGTGCAGGAACGTTGTCTTGCTTTGCTGAGGCTCACTACTGCTCTTGGAGGTAAGGAAGGCTGAAGTTAGAGATGGTCAGGCCAGAAAAGAGATAATTATGCTAGTCTGTAAGCCTTGGAGGGCAAGGACCATATCTTCCTCACATGACTTCCCCACTGCTGCCAGCTCAGTACCTAGCAGACAGGAGAAATTTCCGATGAACAAATACCATGTCTGACTCAGTCAGAATGAAAGGTAAGTTGGTTGCAGATAAACCTTAACACTGGTAGTCTGCAGCTTCTCCCTTTTCAGCTCCGCTGAGGCCTGTCAAAGCAGTAGGGATCTTCCTAGATCCTCCAGGCTATGAGGGGGCATGGCTGGGCCAAGAGTCAGTGAAGCAAAACAGTCAGGAGTCCAACCCAGTATGGTTCTAATTGGATCCAAGGAGCCAGACAATATCAGCAATTAAAATGCAGTTAACATTCATGAGACTACTCTCTTCTTAGAGACAGAACCCTGAACACTGGAGAGCATGGACAGAGTTCTATTTATCTTTGTATCCTCTGTCTGGCTCACTGCCTGGCACATGGTAGGCACTCAATAAATGACTGGTGAATAGACTACCCAGTGAAGGGAAAGCATGAAAGAAACTGGGGGCATCCAATGGAAAGAAAGGAAAGGTATTTAGATTCTCATTTCTGACTTTTCCTTTCATATAAGCCTTGGCTTGTTATCTTCAGACAGACAGACACACACACACCCTTAGTCTCAGCTTTTCCATGGGACTGTAAATTATACCACCCACCTCTTGGGTCTCAGTTTCTTTGCCTTCTCTCTAAGCTCTGCAATCTCTCTCAACTCCAAAATTACGTAACAAACTTTTTGTTTGTAGCAGGTAGAAGATGGTGTCTTGAAGAGATTCCCTCCCTGATCTGTTTCTTCAGTTACTGTTTGTGTGCCTCAATTCTTGCACTTTTCATCTTGGGCAGAGTGCACTGTCAGGGCTAGTCTCCGCCACTGTGCTATCTTATTTATCCCTGTCTCCACCTGACTCAAGATTTGCAGACAACACTCTGCAAATTTACTAAACGTCCTAAAAGAGGTCCAGGTCTGTTTTCCCAAATCTTGGGAAAAAGAAGAAAGGAATCTCGTCTTGGCCACACATCCCATGTGAAACAAGGCTTCAAGAACCGTGTAATTGGAACTTGCTGCCCAAAGAAAGGAATCAGGGAAAGGGTGGTCCTTCTCGGTTCTAGGAGCTCAGATGCCAGACACAAGGGCCTGGTCTAAAACGGGACTGGCAAAGAAGGTAGGAAACCCGCCTGCTAACCGTCACGCCTTTTGAGTCCACCTGGGCGCAGGGCACCGAGAAGTGTCTCAAGCGCACCTCCACACCCGGGTGTGCGCCTCTATTCCCGGACATACGGCCTCGTCGCCAAGGGAGACCGAACCTCTCAGACCCTACGAGGAGGATGGCATAACTCACGGAAGGCGCCAGGAGCCTCAGAGGTTCGGTCGTTACAGGCCACAAGGCAGAAGGAAGGGAGTTCCGGGCCCGACGCTTTCAATCGATCCCCACGGCACCCCAACTCTGTGACTCACCCGAACTCCACCTCCACTGACAAGGGCGCTGCCATGTTGAGGAAGCCGAGCTCACAGGAACTCCTTTTAACTTCCGGCGCTCCCACCCCACTTCCGGTCTGCGGACGGAAGAGGCGGTGCCCAGGGAGCCATCCTCCTCAGCTATTGGAGGTAGACTTGGAGCTGAGCGGAAGAGGGAAGGTGACCGGCGCTGATGGTGCCTTTTGAGTTTGTCAACTTATGCATTTTTAGGGACCGGGCTCAGGCAGCCAGGGTGGGCGGCGACCTGCACGAGGCACAGCTGGGCTGAGGAGAGCCCCTGGCATCTTTGCGCAGTGGCCGTGAGTCATGTTACTGTTTATCTTGGATTAGTTACAAATCTTTTCAGTCCGCACACCGTTTGGGCAAGTTCGTCTACCCATTTCGCTGGAATTTATAAGTGACCGCCCCACCTCAGCCCCGCCCCAATATTTATTTCCAATCCAGAAATCTCTCTCCTGAACTGTCGACTCAATATCCAACCACTTCCTTTGCTGTCGACTTGGATTTTACTCATACAACAGATTTTTATTGCACGTCTTCGGTGTGCCAGGCATCTTGATCGGGTACTGTGGATGCAGTGGTGGTGTTCGAGATTCCTGCTTTTAGGGCGCTCATAGTATAGTGGGGGAAACTAACCCGATCAAATAAACATGGCAATCTTACTAGTAAACGTAAAATCTCAACAGAAAGGAATGATCTGGACTTATCGGAACTTTAAAAAGAAAGAGGCCTGGCCTGGACTGATCTGGACTTGAGCTGAACTCTAAAGCCTGAGTAGAAGTAGGTAGATGTCAGGGGAGAAAAACCTCTAGGAGTGTTCCAGTGTGGATAGCAGAAGGTGCAGAGGCTCTGGGTGAGAGAACATGCTGGATCACCAGCAGAGGTCGATAGAAATTGGGGAGCAGAGGGCCTAGTAACAGATGAGGCTAGAAAGGTGGGCAGGGGCCAAAATATGCCTCATGAGCCAGGTAAGAATTTCAGTCTGTTCTAAGAGCAATGGGAGGCCTTTGAAGGATTTTGGGAGGGGGTGACATTAGAACTGTGGTTTAAAATGTCCTTTCTGGCTGCAGTGTGGAGAATGGTTTGGAGGGGAACAAGGAAGAGGATAGGGAGAACACTGGAGCCTGTTACAAAAGCCAAGGGCAGAAATGGAGTGGAGTGGATATCCCGGGGTCTCCAAACCACACTTCCAAAATTGAGCTCAGCATTGGCAGAGTATGGTGGTGTAGACTGGTGGTTAAGGGCAGAATGATGTAATGGTTAAATGGGTTGAGTTCGACTGTCAGCTTTGTCTTCATGTTCTCCTGTTTCCTCACTGTGTGTTTGGGCAAGTCCCTTAACATCTTTGTGCCTCAGTTTCCTCATCTGTAAAATGAGGATAATAAATCTATCTCATAGGGTTGTAATAAAGACTAAATGAGTTCTTGGCACAGTGCCTCTTTCCCTAAAACAGGCTCTCCCCTGTGTCCCCCATCTCATGTACTACTGCTGAAGAGGAATTTTCCACTCAAATGGCTAACCTTGTAATCATCTCTTTGTTCCGCTTCTGTAGACATGCTTTCCGCATAGGCTGAAGGGCAGAGTGACCTGGAGATCAGCTGAAGACTCACTCTTCCTTTTGCTTGTTCTGTCTAGAAAACAGTTGTGTTGCCTAAGTTTCTGTCTGAAAATCTCATGCTCTGTAACTGCCTGTAGCTCACAGAAACTACAGCGCTCTGTAACCACCAGAGGATGAATTAGTCAGTCGGCCCATGCCAACTGTAACTGCACAGATAAGTCCTATAAAAGTAAGGTTACCCCTGAGCTCAGGGTCCAGATCTTTAGAGTCCTAGCTCTCCTGGGACCACCAGCGTAAAACACCTGAGTTCTTCAACTCTGACTGGTGCTTGGTTTCTCACCCATCTGATTTTTCTGCAACACTGCCACCCACTGAAACGCCCAAGCAAGAAACCTTAGGCATTGTGCTCACCTCTCCTACATCCAGTCACCATATTTGGATTTGTTTCTCTTCTAAGCTGATGTTACAACCCCACATTCTTCAGCTGTTACCCCATCACTTGTCACCTGCACCTGTGGTTTCTCTGGCCTTGGCTTCATTGTACAGTTCAACCTAGAGACAGCCCTGAGCCCCTGCAATGTACCAGGCACTGACAAAATGAGGACAAATGAGACAGCCCTGGTCCTCAGAGGAATCCCATGGAAATGGAGAGGCCCTCCCATCACCAGGCTGTGTGGGTAGGGCACTTCCTCTCCCTGGAATTCAGTTTCCCTAATCTGTAAAAGTTTGGGACCAAATGATCTCTTAAGGTCCTTTCAGCAAAAATACTTTAAGATTCTTCCACTGGATCCAGCTGCTCCAGGGCAAAAACAGTATAGCGATTCATCTTTGATCCTTAGTTTGTGGTAAGGAGCTTTGTACCATACACGGTAGGGGTTTGGTAAGTGCTTGATGAATGAACAGATAAAAGAATGAGTGAACAAATGAACACAAATCACTCCTCTGCTCAAAGTCATTTAGTGACTTCCCAGAAGGTATTCAGAGGCCTGGAGCCTCTGTTCCCAATATGCTCTGACCCTGGGAACTGCCACTTCTCTACTGGAACAAGAGAGCTAGGGAGCATTTGAAGAGCTTTATCCGTTTGACACAGTTGAGCACCTATGAAGTGCAGGCCCAGTGCTGGTGCTGGGAACACAGTGGGGAACAAAACCAATGGGTCACTGCCCTCCTGGGGCTGATGTTTTAAGAGACACAGAGGGAAAAACGGAACACACAGATCAGTGTTATGAAAGGGGAACATGGGGGCCTATGGAAGCAGGAGGAGGCCCCTAATCCAGCTCTGGGATCAGGGAAGGCTTCCCAGAGGAAGCTACCTCTAAGTCCAAATCGAAAGGAATTGTGGGAGGTGGAGGTGGGGAGGGAGAGGGCACAAGGGAAAGCCAGAGGCATTCCCTCTCTCCCAGAGGAGGAGGAGTAGGAATCCCTCCCAGTAGGAATCCCCCGCTCAATAGGCAGGGGACCCTCCAGTTTTGCCTTGCACAGCCCCAGAGATGAGTAGCTCACTTCTGGACTAATGAGCCCATTCTGTGAATGCCTGGCTCTCTTAGAAAGTCCTTCCTTTTCCTGACTTGGAACCTACTCCATTCAACCTTTTAATTAGTAACAATAACAGTTTAACATTCATTCTGTATTTATTAATGCCCTTTATGCACCTGCCAGGTACTTTACCTACAGAGATTAATATCCCCATTTTTCAAATGAGAAAACTGAGGCTCAGAATCGGTGGCTTGCTCATGGACCCCTAAGTGTCACGCCTTACCCCAGGTTGTCGTGCCTTCAGGATCCCTGGCCCTACTCACTGACGCTTCTGTCTCCCCATGGGCCAGGCTCACCCAAATGCCTTCTGGGATCCATGCAGAAGAGGGGCTGGGGCCCATCCCCTATCCCCTCTAGCAGGCCGGCCAGCCCGGGCGTCGGCCTTCATCTGCTCCGAAGCTGCTAGGGAAACAATGGTGGGGTCGGAGGGGGAGGCAAGGGCGCGGGTGCCCCCCCTGCCCGCTGCCCTTTGTCTTCCCGCCGGCTCCCCTCGTCCGCCCCGGGAGGCTGGGAGGCGCCTCTCGCAGGCTTCCTCCTCCCATTCTTGTGCTAATTGAGTGTCAAGCTGAGATCAGTGAGAAAGAAATCCGCCCCGGCTCGGGTTAAACTGCCGCCAAAGACTAGGGCTGAGCCCAGAATATCATTAGGCTGGGAGGAAGCAGAGCTCCCTCCTGGGGGGGGGGGGGTAGGGGGCTGGCTACGCATTCAGGCCCCTTTGAAAGTCACCAGGTCGCCCCCTCCCTTGCCGCCACCGCCTCAATGGGCCCCTCGGAGGTATTTAACCTTCTCAGGAATTGAAAGTGATATGCCAAGCACTGGTCTCGGTGGCCACTTGCCTGTCCTGAGGGCGGTAGGACCTCCGGGGTCGTTGGAGGACCCCTGGCGCAGGTTGCCAATGGGAACACTGAGGCTCCCGGGAGGGACCTGTATCCCAGCACCGCCGTTCACAGGCTCTGTGGTCTGTGGAGAGACTTCGCATCTCTGAGCCACAGATTCCTCATCTAGGGAATGGGGATCAAAATAGCAGCTGCTTTGTTTTATGGACTTAATGAAATAATGCACTTAAAGTGCTTTGTACAGTGCCTGGCATGTAGGAAGTGCCCCATACGTGGTGGCCATTAGCAAGTCTAAGGATCTCCTAGAGGACTCCCAGCGTCTGGGGTGTTTAAATACAAATGCCCGCAAAGGACTCACTTTTCAGATCTTGCCTCAACTTTACCCAACCCCAGTGCCCCCAGTGCACTTCTTAATCTGCCCGGGTAGCCCTTCACCTCCAGGCCGTTACATTTTGCTGCTTTTTCTGTCTGGGACACTCTTCCCTTCCAATTCTTGGTTAGCTCTTCCTTGAAAAGCCTTTCTGACCAGTAAACATGACCCACAACTTCACCCTCCCGGGTGCTGGATTAGGTGCAGCTAAGCACAAACCCTTTGCTTCTTGGCTGCTTACCCCTCCCCTGCCCCCAGACGGTGGGCTCTCTGAGGGCAGATCTAGGGCCCAGTCTCTGTCTTGCTCACTGTGGGCCCCCTCACCCCCCACCCTACCCCCTACACAGAGGCTTTTTGAATCTGCTCTTAGATGAACTTACACGGTGCTCTGTAAACTGTGAACCACTTTATAAATGTCAGGAAATGGCCAATAAACAGTAGCCATCGTTAACTTCACAAGCACGCATTGAGCGCTCGCTTCCCGTGTGCATGGAGACGATGCACACGGCCGTGGTTCCGGATGACCAGAGGCCCACCAGTCCCACCCCTGCATGGAAATGTAGGCCTCATCTGGGGTCTTAACACTTGACTCTTATCTCCTTTTAATTACCATATACTGAGCAGAAATTAGGACCAGATCCCCTAAGACATTTCCATGCACCATCTCATTGCATGTGCACAACTACTACGACGTAGGGATTCCTAGATCTTCAAATACAGGAAACTGAGGCTGAGTCTGGCCAAAGGATTTGAACGCAAGGCTGCCTGACTCCTAAGCTGGAGCATTTCGTCAGCCACTCCATACCGCCCTTGGTGACTGTTCAACCTAGATTAAGGCATGGGCTCCTTGTCATTGGAGAGCATGCCCTGCTGAGGGATAAAGACACAAGACCGCTTTATCAGCCAAGACCAACCAAGGTGTTCAAAGGCTCATCTCAGGGTCCTCTGGGCTGAGTACCTGCCGGGGCATGATTGAGGTAGGGGACTCACAGCTCCCTTTCTCACTTCCCTTGGAAGAGCTGGGATTGTACATGCCCTGCACGCCCTCTACTGGTCACATCAGTATGCTGCATATCAGGACACTAGCCATGCCTGCCATCACTAAACCTGCTCAGCATCACTCTCGCTCTCCAGGGGCCCAACTCTAGCTCTGCCCCCCCTTTCTCCCAAGAGAGGTACCAGACTCCTTTACCTTTCAGAGGTCACTCCCCTAGGAGGCACCCCAGATTTCTTAGTCTGGCCACCCTCTTCAACAGTCAGCTGCTGGCCTAGGGCGTGGCCCACAATCAACTCCACAGGCATGCATGGAATGGAAGCCCCTCCCCCGCTTTCCTGTCTTCTACACCAGCAGGTGGGTGGAGCACTGGGAAGGCCATGGGACTGGGGTTTGCATTCCAGCCCCAACAACTTGCTGTGATCTTGGCCATGTGACAGCCAGTGGTGAGTGAGTAAAGATAAAACCCACAGGCACGCACTACCCACTGCCTTGGGCTGGGTTGGACCCCTTTCCCATCAGGCTGTGCAGCTTCTAGCCTGGGTGCGACTCCAGTAATGGGGCCTAGGGGACAGCTGACTCTCCACTGGCACTGTTGACTATACATACAACCCTGGCAAGACTGCTCCAGGAAACTTTCCTGGACCCTGCCCCTCCCAGCTCTGACTCCACACAGCTCCCAGAACCCTGGAGCAATGTGCCCCAGGCAGAGAGAACAGCATGAGCAAGAGCCTGGAGATGTGATCCTCACCTGGGTTAGAATATTCTCCCTCAAGGGCTCTGAGCAGCCCTTTCCCCATAACAGATACTTTAGCTCACGATTCTTCTGATTATTTCCTTTTCATTAATAAGACCAAGTCACCTGCCCAAGGCCACAAGCTTGTTAAGTGACAAAGCTAGTTTGGACTTTGAGGCTGAACACTTGGCCAGACTCGGATGTGGAGGGTACGGCTGTGGCATCTTACCTGTCCTAAGTCCAAGTGAGTGAATGGATGGATGAGTGAACGGGCCAGAGGGGCAGGATGTGGGGCCTGAGCAGGCTGCAGTGAGCTCAGGCGGCATGTGAACAGGCTGGGGGAGTCAAGGCAGTTTATTGGCTCCTGAATGCCCCCTACCCCTCCTCCTTTTAGCACTAGGCCAGGATTGAGATGAAGGTGACACGGACAGACCCATGAAAACAGAAAGGACCTGCCTGAGACAGGAAGGCAGCCATCTAAGGAGAGGAGGGGTGTTCAGTCCAGGCCACCTGCTGGTCGGGGTATTTCTGTCCTGGAGGCGCAGGCCAGGGTCCTCTTCAGCCACCGGATCAATGGCCTCTGCTGCCCCTGCCAACTCTGCAGGCTTCCTGAGTCTGGAGGCTTCTACCCTGGTCCCATTTACAAACTCCCTGCTCTCTGAGGAGTGATTGGCAGCCCTACCACCTCCCCTGACCTGACCTGGGACATCATCCTGAGGAGCCTAGTCAATCTCAGGACCCGAAGGCCCAGTCTAGGCTCAAAGATATACATGGTCACAAGGCTTTCACAGAAAGCCGCTGGGGGAGGGAGGAAGTGGCAGTGAGTCACGTGGCAGTCTGAAGGGGGCGGTCAGCACCTCGTGGTTGAAGTGCTGGGCCCTGCTTGCTTTGGTCTGGCACTGCCCAAGACCCCTCTGGGTAGGAGCTGGGGCTCTGGGTCCAGCCAACTGCTGGCCCTGAGAGGGCCTCAGGGCAAATCACAGCTTCTCCTTGCCCGCCTGGATGCGGTTGTAGGCCCCTTGGTCCAGTGGGACGTAGCGGCCCTTCTGGGCATTCAGGTAGAACAGCGGGTCTTTCACAATCGCAGGGTCAAAGCCCTCCTTCCGCAGCTGTGTCTTCTGAAACTTGAAGGTCCCTGAGGGAGCGGGAAGATGGGGAAAGAAGAGTCGGAGGGTGCTAGGCAGGAGCCGAGCTCCTGGGAACCCATTCACCAGAGTGGAGGGGCAGAGGAGGGCCGGAGACACAGGAAGGGGATGTGTGGGAGGAGGGCTGAGCCCTTTCCAGTCTGCAAAGAATGCTCCATCAATTTCATTATGTACCACTTCTCAGAACAGCCCTAGCAAAAGGGTTGGGGGCCACACTACCTGACCTCTTTTTGCAGATGGGGAAACTGAGGCCCAAAGAAGTGAAGCTAGTTGTCCAAGGCCGCACACTGAGTGACAGCAGAGTAAGGAGCAGAATTTGGGTCTTCTGTGAGACTCCCTTTATTTAAGCACCTCCCAGGTACAGCTGTGAGGGCGTTTAATCTGCACACCAACCTCAGTGTGTTCAACCATATTCTATGGATTCTAAGATGCACATTTTCACATTTTAACATCTCTGAAGTAGTTTCAGCAGCACCGTTTTTTTCTTAATATGTTACAAATAAATTATGCATCAATCAGTGGTATTAGCCCCACTGTATCGATGAGAAAACTGATGCTCAGAGAGGGACATCCCTGGACCAAAGTCACACAGCTAGGAAGTGGTGGAGCTCACATATGAATCCACGTATGATTGCCAAAAGTGGCCACAGATTCCTCCCCTCTTCGTAGGCACACTCCTCTGCTTTGTGGCTCGACCAGTTCTCCCAGCAAGAGCTGGAGTCTTTCTCAATCCCTACCTAAATTCTTATGACTTGCTTTGACCAATAGAATATAGTAGAAGTAATGCTGTGAGAGTTGTGAGTGGTCTAGGCCTCAAGGGGCCTTGCAGCTTCCACCTCTACCCTCTTGGGGTTTCCGGGACCAGTCTAGCCTTGAGGATGAGAAGCCACATGGAGCAGAAATGAACCACCCCAGGAAAGGCCCCCTAGACTGGCATTGTCCAATATGGTACTCACTGGCCATAAGAGGCTATTTAAATTAATTAAACAAAATTGAATTTCTCAGTCACACTAGCTCCATTTCAAGTGCTCAGCAGCTACGGAGGGCCAGCAGCTGCTGTGTCAGATGGCGCAGACACAGGACGTTGCCATCGCAGAAAGCTGTCGCATAGTGCCGCAGAACCAAGCAGCAGAGCCAGACGAGAGAGGCTGTCTTAGAACCTCCAGCCTCGGCTGAGTCTCTGAGTGACGGCAGCTACTTGGCCCAGGCGAGGCCAAGAGAAGAACCACTCGGCTTAACTTAACCTCAGGGGCTGACCCACGAATTGTGAGCAAATGGTTGTTTTAAGCCCTAAGTACATTTAGGGGTATCTGTTCTGCAGCAAAGCCTCTCTTGAAAGCCAAGTTCTGACAGTTTCCCTGCCTCTCCTGGACAGAGATATCCAGGGGCCACTATCTGTCAGGGACCACATCAGTTGGGGAAGGCCTTTCCATCAAGTGACCATGTGGTGACCATGTGGGAGGTGGCCAGGCGGATGAGGCCCGAGGCTAAGCAGTAGGGAGACCCAGGACAGGGCAGCAAAGACTGAGGAGAGCAGGGTGGGTGGGGGGGTCTGCACTTCCTGCCCACTAGGGAACTCCTGAGAGCCACCAGTGGACCAACAGACAAGGATGGCACCACCCTATGTGGCGGTGGACTCACCACTCACCTCTCGCCTGGAAGAGGACCATGGCTGCTAACTCATCCCCCGGGGCCGCCTGCAGCCTTCTCCTCCTCTCCAGGCAGCAGTTTTGTAGGACACGAATCTGACCAGATTACTACCCTGCTCAAACACGTCTGTGGCTTCCTACTGCCCCCCACCCAACCCACAGGGCCCTGGGCTTCGGGCCCCCCGCTGCCCACCTCTCTCCCTGGCTCCAGCTTTGGGGACCTCCTTTCACTCCTCTAGTGTCCAAGCTCTTTCCTGTCTCAGGGACTTCACGCTTGGTGTTCCCACAGCCCAGAATGCCTCCCACCTCCATGAAGTCCTCCTGTCATTCAGGTCTCAGCTTAAACCACACGTCCTCAGGGAAGCTTCCTGGTCATCTGACGCCCCTTCATTTGCTTTTCTTGTTAGTTTGATCTGTGTTCCATTTATCAGCCTGGAATTCCCGTCCTGAGGCTGCCTCCCCTACTGCTCCAGAAGCCCCAAGAAGGCATGGGTCCTGTCAGAATGTTACCTATGTCCCGAAGACCTAGCACAGTGCCTGGCACACAGTAGGTACTCAGTATCTGCTCCACTAATGAACAGGTGAACCTCCTCTCTGAAGGCTCGGTCTGCTCGCTTGTACACAGCAAGGTCAGTTTACCAACTACCAGGCAAGTCAAGGGAGAGCCACGCAGGTCTCTCCAGAAGGAACCAGGAAGGGGCCTAGGCCCGGAACCTGAGAGGTGGAGCAGGAGTGGGGGACTGACCTGTTTTGTGCAGCTCAGGCATTAAGCGCATGAAGATGGGGCGGGCATATACAGGCAGCTCCTTCTCCAGAAGCTGTGCAAAGCGCTCAAGGTCAGAGCTGCCCGCAGGGTTGGCCACAGCTGCCATTCCGGCCCGGCCCTCGGTTCCTGAAGGCAGTAGAGTGGACGGTGAGTGGCTGGCAGTGGCCCCTGGGGCACATCCCCACACATACCTGGTACCTCCCACACAGAGATACCTGGCACTTCGACACCATATACTGCCACGTCAGCCATATCCAGCAGGCGGCTAAGTATGCCCTCCACCTCGGTGGTGGACACGTTCTCGCCCTTCCAGCGGAACGTGTCCCCTGTGCGGTCTCGGAAGTATAGGTAGCCCAGCTCATCCATCACCAGCACGTCGCCTAGGGAGGGGTTATGTGAGGCAGGGCTTGGGCCACGCAGTCCTCGCCGGATCCCAAGGATCTGCCTGACTATAGGCGCTGGGCCTGGGGGTGGGGGTGAGGGCAGTTCTGGGGAGGTGCTCTCTGCAGGTGGGGGAGGCTCCTTCACTCCTTTACCCTCCCCCCAACGAGGCTTCCAAAGGCTAGGGAGAGGTGCCTACCCACCGGTGAGGTAGGCCTGGTCCCCCTTTTTGAAGACGTCCTTGGCGATCTTCTTGCTGGAACCCTGCATGAGGTAGCCGTCGAAGCGCCGCAGAGGGTCCTGCTGGAGGATGCGGCCCACCAGCTGGCCCGGCTCGCCTGGGCACAGGGAAGATGGGGTCAGACCTACCCTGGGCAGCCTCTTCCGCCGCCCCCCCCCCCAACCCCTAGATGCTCCGATTCTTGATCTGACTTCCGGTCACACTGCTTTCCAAAGAAACACCCATTTCGCCCCATAGCCTGGGAGACCCCCCAGGGCAGGGAGCTTCCCTTGGCAAGTCTGACATGTGGGCACTCGGCAATGCCCGGTCAGCTGAGCAGATGGAAAGATGAGCAAATAGATGAAAGGGTGGCCGTGCTCTATGTCGACAGTCTAGGCAGAACCAGCTCTCCCTGGGCTCCTGGCTCTGCTCAGAGAGCCCCATGTTCAGGGCCACCCCATGAGGTGGTGCTGCTGTCAGCCCCACCACAGACACGGGGACTCAGACCTGGAGCTAAGGGGCTGACCTAAGGTCATCCCAGGTGGCCTGGACCCAGGGTCTTCAACATGGAAGTGAATGAATGGACGGGACGGTGAAGGACAGGATGGATGGATGCAGAAGTAAATGACTTGTTGCCTTAAAAGAAGAGCTGACTGATGGCCAATGATCAGAACAGGATTACTTACCCACCCACATCCTACCCCCATTCTGGGCCAACTCCACCCCCTCGGATCCCCAATTCCAACCCCGGGGCAGACCTGGCTGGCAGGGAAGGCAGACACCATCGGGCCCCCGGATCAGCTCCATGGTCTCCTCGTTGACACGTACCAGGCGGATGGGGTATACGAAGCGCAGGATGCGGCTGTTGAAGCCACAGGCCCCCACCTGTAAAGGCCAAGATTTCAGCCTGGGCTCTCCTACCCACGGGCCCGACAGGACAGAGTGAGTGTGAGTGTGTGTGTGTGTGTGTGTGCGCGCGCGCGCGCACACTCCCTCACTGGAACTCTACCCTCCCCTTTGCTGCCTTCCGTGGCCCGTCCACGGCCCATCCGCATCCCCAGCCTGGACGCACCTTGCTGTCGAAGTTTCCCAGGCTGCAGTTGCACTCAGTAGCTCCATAGAACTCAGCCACCTGGGGGATGTTGAAGCGGCCAGAAAATTCGGTCCAGATGGAATGCCGGAGGCCGTTGCCGAGTGCCATGCGCACCCGGTGCTGGTTTTCTGCCTCCCGGGGCGGCTGGTTCAGGAGGTAGCGGCACAGTTCGCCAATGTATTGCACAATCTAGGGGTGGACTTGGCGTAAGTTTGGGCCTCTGAAGTCGCTGTCACTTCACACTTCCCAGTCCCTCAGGCCCCTACCGGTGAATCCTGTCCCTCCCCACAAAGGGTGGGCCTTTCTTTCTCTGGGCCTCAGTCTCCTCAGGGAAGACAGGCTGCTCAGTCATAAGGCAGGTGTCCCCGGGCGGGACTGGTGGGAGGGTCACAGGGAAAGGGATGGCTCATCCCCTTCCTTCTCACTCACTGTGCAGTTATACTTGATACAATCATCCCAAAACCGGGAGGCTGAGAACTTCTTCCTGACCACCACTGTCATGCCATGGAGCAGGCACTGCCCAATCCCCACGATGTTTCCTGTAGGCAGAGTGGGCCCCGGAGCTCAGGGCGATGGGCCACCCTTCCCTCCAGAGCCTCCTCTTGTCCAGCCAAAGGCCCTTTCCCCTGGGCTCTTTCCTGCCCTCTCCCTCCAACACTAATGATCGTCTCTCTCCGGGAGTGAGACACCTTCTATGGCTCCTCATGGGATCAGGTGCACACTCCTTGGTCTACTCCCCAGAGCGCCTGGAGCTGGCCCCTCGTTCTTGCTCTAATACCCATAATGCTGCCATCCAGCTGGGGGTACCGAGCTAGCCTGCCCGCCTCGGGTGCACCTCCTCTAGCAACAGGCCTTCCTGGCCATCACTGGGCTCTTTCCTTGAGCCCAGCTCCTGCTCCCTGTCTCTCTCACACTCACCATGCCATTTCTTGTACAGAGTCAGGAGGGTTTCCATCATTCATCCCCAAACACATGCCTGACTCTAAGCACTATATTTATTCCATCTGTCTTCCTTTAAGCCTCTAAGGCCAAGCAGCAAGGCCATGCACACCCGTGAAAATGAACTGATGGCCAGACCTGCCCAGGTGCCCTGCGGGACATGGTCACACACACCATCAGACGGGTGTGGCCATTCTCATTCAGAGCTCCAGTCAATGGCTATGTCTGGACTTGAACCCTGATTTGACTCCAAAGCTCATGTGTCTCTACTGCAACATGCTGCCTGCCAAGAGGGGTGGGTTCCTGAGGCTCTGGGGGTGCTGGAGGCTGAGGGGCAGGCCCGGGGTACCTGCTGTGTGGTAAAGCGGGAGGCAGTTGTAGACAATGTCATCATGCCGCATGCGAAATCCATAGTACACAAAGGCAACCATTTGGTAATACCTGGGAAGCCGAGGGTGGAGGGCTCAGTGGGCCCCTGGAAAGGCAGGAAGGTAGACTCTCAGGCCCCGTCACCCCCAGCTCTCCCACCAAGGATCTGCCCCTTACCTGCTATGTACTACGATGGCAGCTTTGGGCAAACCCGTGGTGCCCGAGGTGTAGATGTAGAAGAGCTTATCTGAAGAAAACAGACACACAAGTGGCTGTGAGAGGGGTGCAGCACAGGGCTCGGCACGGAGTCAGAGAGGTGGACATCCGTACATGTGCATCACTTAATGCCTACTCCATCACACCTCTTCTAGGAAGCCTACTCTGATGACCCCAGACATCACTCTTTGCTCTAATGCATCCGTTCCTTCAACAAACTTTTTCCGGGCCTTCACTCTGTGCCAGGCTCAGGGAGATATCAGTGACTAAGATGGGTACAGGCCCTGCCCTGGTGGAGGTTGCAGCTAAGTGGGACAAGCAGGTGAGAGCACAGGCATTCTGAACACAAAGTGCCAGGAAGCACAGGGCCTGCTGAAGCCCAGTGGTAGCATCTGACCCAGGCTTCAGGGAGGGGAGGTGACACCAAGGAGGGCTTCTCAAAGGAGGTGATGCCTACCCCAAGTCTTAGAGTGTGGGGAGGCATCACCAGCAGGAAACAGGGTGTTGACCACTGACCATTTCATTCTCCCACCCTGCAGCCCAATCCAGGGACTGTCACATTATGGTTTCTGTATGAGGCTCAGCCCCACCAGGCTGGAAGTTACAGGAAGCCATGGGATGACTCTGTATCAACCATCACCTGCTCTCTGGATGTCTGCTGTATGCCAGCTCTGGGCTGTGCACCAGGCTGAACCAGTCAGAGTCCCTGGCCTCAAGTTGCTTACAAAAGCACCAGAGGATAAGATCCGCATATGACAAAGTTTAAATGACCACAATGAAGTCAATGACCAGTTACTGAGCACTTCCTGCCACACCCTAGTTTCCAACTGCATCTTTTTCAATCCTC
This sequence comes from Eidolon dupreanum, assembly GCA_028627145.1. Lineage (NCBI taxonomy): Eukaryota > Metazoa > Chordata > Mammalia > Chiroptera > Pteropodidae > Eidolon > Eidolon dupreanum. The sequence continues at coordinate 157,655,077 of CM053509.1, read as the reverse complement.
AAAGCTGCTCCATAAAATAGGTTCTGTTACCATCCCCAATCTCATGGCCGTGGGAACTGAGGTTCAGAGGGCAACTCAGGTGTTCGGGTTCACACACAGGAAGCAGTAGAGCTGGTGTATAAAGTAGCCCAAGCTCTGAGCCATCAGATGGCTCTGGGCTCCACAAGGCAGTGCAGAGGAAGAGAGGCGAGATGGCAGGATGAGCTCCCCGGAGGAGGGGAGGGGAAGGCAGCCCAGTGCAGGGAAGGATCACAGCCCAACAGAAGCCTGCACTGAACGGGTGCTGGAGGAATATTCGAAGGGTCTTGCCCCCGACCCAAGTCCAAACGAAATTCAGACATAGCCAGTTCCTGGGTGCCACGTGATATTGCACGTTATGCTCCTGTGTGCAAGGTGCCATCATGTCATGGCACTCTCATATACATCATCTCATTTACCTGCATGGTAACCCGAGGGTTACTGTCCCCATCTTCCCAGACGGAAAAAGGGAGGTGATGTGACTCACTATAGGTCACATGCAAGTCTGCAGAACCCAGGCCTCTGGCCCTGAGGCCAGTGATCTGACCTTGGTCATCTCAGAATCCCTTTGTGGAAGCGGCGGGCAGGGGGGAAAGCCCACCTACGAAGCCCTTGTCAGGGCGACTGGGCAGGTGCTTGGGCGCATCTTCCAGTAGGGGGTCCAGGTGTTCTGTGCTGGGTGGCACTGAGCTGGGTTCCCAGGGACCGGAGCAGAAGAGGCTCAGTGAAGAGTCCAGGCTCGCATGGATCTCAAGGACAGCTGCAGAGGAAACATGGCAGATCAGCAGGCAGGCCAGGAAACCCTGTGTTCCTAACCTCTGCCCGTGTCAGGGCTGAGCGTGTTGCCAGGGGAGCCTGGCTGGGTGGAGGGAGAGCGATGGGTGAGGCAACCAGGACCTCATTACAAGGAAAACGCTGATAGGAGCAACAGCTCCTATTAGCTGCTGGCTAATTAATTACACAATGAGCTCTTAACATCTATTTTCCTGCTCACACACCCTAAGAAGTAGGTACCGATATCAGCCCATTTTACAGATGAGGAAATTAAGACCCTGATATGAGAGGTACTTGCTTACAACTAGAATGTGCTGGGGCTGCGAATCAAAGCCAACTCTATCTCACACCAAGGTTTGTGCCCTTAACCACTACACGACGCTAGTCCCTGGGGGTCCCCTTGGAAGGGAGGATTGAGGCTCAGAGGCTGGCAGGCCCCCAGCCTCTTTAGACAACGGGAATCTTCTCTCAGCCTCCCCCGTGCATTACAGTTGTCCAGAAACTCACCTCGGGGCCCACTTGAAGTTAGTTTGTCCAACCCTCTCCTTTCTCCCTACTGCATCCTTTCTCTTCCTCTTTTAGCACCTGAATAACCTTCCCTGTCCATTACGCCACAAACCACACAGCAGCATGGAGAGAAAGAACACGGATGCTGTGGTCAAGCTCAATGTAAAATCTGGTTTTGGCCACTTACCAGTCATGTGACCTCACACCACTCTGAACTTTGTTCTCCTATAAAGCAGATGACAATCCTTACCTCATTGGGGCTTTGTGAAGATTAGAGCTGTTCTTGTAAAGCACCACGCTCAGCACTCGCTCAGTGCCCAATGTGGCAGCAAATAAAACATAAGCTCTATAGAAGAGCAAGAATGGATTCTTGTTCCCATTTTATAGATGAGGAAAAGAGACCTAATCAATCATAAGGATGGTTACTATAAATCTGAGGGCTCACCTAGCATCAGCCACTTTGCTGGTGCTTCGCACTTAACCTATGAGCCACATAGCCCCCCCGCAGGGCTGGAGGGGGGCTGCGGTCTGTGCAAGGTCCTGTGGAGCTCCCTGCCTGTCCCCTGCCCCTTTAGGGCTCACCTGGGGCCATCTCACTGCCAAAGATGAGTGCCCGGGTCCGGGAGGTTGTCAGGCAGTGGCACAGGGTGTCCCGCCGGAGGTTGGTGTTGATGAGTGCCGCCTCCACACCCAGCTTGGCCATGCCTAGCCAGAGACCCACGAACTCATTGCGGTTCTCCATGAAGAGGGCAACCACGTCACCAGAGACCAGGCCCCGGGCCTGCAGGAAGTTGGCCACTCTGCTTGAGTAGTCATCCAGCTGACGGAAGGTCCAGTGGGTGTCTGTGCCCTCGAAGATCAGGGCTGTCTTGTCAGGGTGGCGCTGTACCGTAGAGGCAAACAAAGTGGGTATTGTCTGCCGCTGCCGCAGGTACCGCTGGATCTTCGTCCTCACCTTCAGGAGCACGGTGAGACCGCTGTGTGGAAGCCAGCAAGAGAGCTGTGAACGCTGGGTTGGGAGTCGGGCTCCCAATATCCTGGCCCAGGTTGCTGCCCCTTGTACCTGAGCCCAAGCGCCTGTAGCACTCCCGTGGTCCAGCAGCTGTGCACTGGGCACTGTTACACACACCGGCTCTCTGATGTCGCACAGTAACACCAGGGACCAAGGCAATTACTCCCTCCCCTGTACAGGGGGGAAACTGAGGCTCTGCTGGCACATGGCTTGCCCTGGCTTCATGAGCGGAATGTGGCAGAACTGAGATTCGAAGCCCAGTCTTCTCTGTCTCCTGAATTCAACTCCTACTACCCTCTATGTCTGCTCTGAGTCTGCTGCTCTGTCAGAGCCTTCTGGAACTCCAAGACCCAAGTCAAGGTCCAAACTCCTCTTTTGGGGCCTCCTGCCACGCCATATCATACTTCCCTCAACTTCAAGCTTCCCCCCGCAATGCCACAGTAAATAAAGGATGAGTCTGTGATCTGTCCAGTGTCCTCCTGTTCACCGCCTTGTCCCTGAGGCCCTGCTCACTGCCAGGCACACACATGTTCAGCAAGCATTTGTGGAATCTCTAGCCACGCCCCCTTTCCTGCCCTGGCCCTGCCACCTCTGAGCCCCTGAACTCTGCCAGCTTCCCAGCCTTTATGCCTTTGTTAATGCTAAACTCTCTGGCTGGAATCCCCTGCTGCCACCCACTTGAGGTATCTCTCTTTTCTTGAGGTACCTACTTTTCATCCAGGAGGCCTCCATATCCCCAAGGCCCTGGCTTGAGCCATGTGTCCTTATCTATGCTCCCACAGCTCTCTGCTGCCACCACCCTCCTGCAGTGGCCACTGGATACCTACTTTGGCAATTAACTCAGATTGACTAACACTGAGCTGCATGTCCTGGGTGTGGGTCATCGTGCTGGGCACTGGGACACTATTGTGATCAAGACGGCCAGGGTCTCTGCCCATATGGCACTACCAGTTTAGGGATTTACTGTGTTCCTCAATTATCTCCCTGACCAGCCTGAGCTTAGCCTGGGGCTGGGTCTGTCTTATTCCTCTCTGGGTCCCAGAGCCAGCCTGACAGCTGGCACAAAAAAGGTGGCAGGAGGTGTTTCAGGTACAGGATATCCCTATGGACCATATTTAACTTTTTGTAGGAAACAGGGTCTCCCAGACACCTGACCTGAGCCCCTGCTCTAGAACTCAGTGCCCTCTCAGACTCATGCCAAGTCGAGGACAGGACCTTTCACACAGGGTTCCCTGTCACCCTCTCACAAGCTACAGCATATCCTCAGGACCTCTTGCAGATGTCTCCTCAACACACTTGGTGTTCTTTGTTATGACCAGGGCCCCTAAGTCTGCCCTAGGCCAAGGAACACCAAGTTAGGGAGATTCCCCAGGAGAAGACTTTGACCTGGGAGATGGAGGTACCAGATACCAGTATCAGGGGAAAGGTGTGGGGCAGAGGGTGTGGGGCCCAGATGCCCTATACTGGTAGAGGCCATGGGTCTGGTCTGAGGAGATTTTTGGGACTAGGAGACCAGCGTGGCATGGGAGACCCCAGGAAGGGCTAGACCAGGTACTCACAAGACATCGCGCCTGATGGTCTTGATGAAGACCCAGACGAAGCGCCAGCTAACAGATCCCAGGTAGAAGAGCAGCAGGGAAAACCCTACTTGGATCCATGGCAGTTTCAGCACCAGATTGGAGAACAGCAACACTCCCACAAGGGATGCCCCAAGCAGCATTGTGGCCTATGGGCATAGGGCGGTCAGTGGATTAAAATGTCTAGGTCCTTCACCTCCTGGCCCAATCAGCCAGGCCACGATGACCCTAAGGGGTCAACCTGTAGTGAGGCTTAGCAATACTAAGTGGGGTGGGTGAGGACAGGGTCCCTTTCCAGGGTTGTCTGGACTTGCAGTGAGGAGTTCCAGGGGTGACAGGCAGGTGGCTGGGTTCTAATCCCTTAGTCCCATCTCTACCTGTGACTCTCTGAGTGACCCTGGATAAGTCCTTTTCCCACGTTAGGACTTAGTCCCCTGCTCTGTGCAGTGCGTGTGCTGAGACTTGCTCTCAGAATCCCTTCCAGCCAAAATAGAACAATCCACTCTCCTGACATCCAGGGTCCCTAACCAAAACGGCTTGGAGGTGGGTACTGACTTAAGCATCTCTGGCTGAACTCTCCACCCGGTGGCCTAGGGAGGTTCTGTGGATGACCAGGCCAAGTCACAAAACCCAAAGAGGCAGCTTCCCAGGAAAGGGCCCTGCTCAGTCCCTGCCCACAGGCTCTGGCAGCGCCATGTCTCTGCTGGCCTATAGAGGGCAATGGAACCTGGAGGTCCCTGAGAGGTGACCGCCCAGAGGGGAAAGGTAATTGAGGGAGAAGAGAGCCTTGAAGGTATCCCCATAAACACACTCGGTAAGGCACTCAGGTGAATATTTGGGGATTGGGCTCAGGGGGAGGGGAACAGCTGGTGGGCTGAGATTAGGACTCCTGGGTTGTATTACTGGCGCTTTAGGGATTTCCTCAAGGGGGCGGCAGGAAAGACTTTTCCTTTGGGTCCTCCAATTCCTGGGGAGAGGGTGAAGGTCACGGCTGTGACGTAGCCTGAGAGTTTCCAAGCCAGAATGAGGACATGGTCCGGACCATACGGAGACCTTACAGACCATCTTCCCCTCCTCAGTGCGAAAAGCAAAAGTCGAGAGGAGTACTGAATCGGGCCCCCAACTCCAAAGCCAGGATCTCCGAGGTCCTCAGACCTCTGGCCTCCCAGAAACCGCCAGAGCAAAGGGCAGGAACCCACCCTGGAAGGCTGGAGGGTGGGGTGTGAAGAGAAGGGGATGCCCAGTTCCCTCATGCTCCCGTTTCAGGTCACTGCGGATAGTCCTGGTCCCTTTTAAGAGCCAGGGCAGCAGAGCGCCCGGCAAGGAGACAGAATAGCAGGGCGCGCCTCCCACCCCAAGCCGGCACCGTCATCTCCCGACCTAGCCGGGCACATTCCCACTCTTGGGGACCCACTGGCCTAGCCTATACTCACCCGGAGGCGGACCCGTCGCGCGGCGCCCGGTACAGATGCGGCCCGGCTGCTGCGGCCGAGTGGGAAGCGCTGGGGGCATGGGCCGCCTCTAGGCGCGCAGAGCTGGGTCTGCGCCCTATACGGCCCGGCCAGCCCCGTCCGCCCTCGACGCTCCTCCCCCGCCTGCCTCCAGCAGCCCAAACCGGTTGCGCCGGCCAGCAACACCACCCGCCGCGCCTTCACCGCCGCGGGCAAGCTGCAGATCCAGTGGCGCAGCGCAACCTTAGCGCGCCCGACACCGCCTGGACCAGCCCGCCCTGCGCGCGCGACGGCTTCGGGCGGGGCCCCGCTCAGGACTCTGGGAGTTGTAGTCCGTGCCGCACACTCCCGCCCCGCCGCGGAGATTTCCCCCAGGGCGGGGAACAGACCGGCGGTCTTTGGTCCCTGAACCCCATGTCCCCGGGCGTCCGAACGTGGGGTAGAGCACCTCCACCGTTGGCGGAGAATCTGGAGCCCTTGGTCTGATAAGTATTTGGATCTGTTCTTCCAGAATATAGGGTGTATCTTTTGGGGGACCTAGGTGAATTAGAGCACTACCTCCCTCTTGGGTGTTACATTCAGGTGGCAGTGTGATACAGTGGTTATGGGCATCCAAAAGACTTGGGTCAACTTCTCAGTTGAAAATTCAAAGCCTCCCTTTCTTCTTATATATAAAAATGAGGACATAACTAATAATGCTTACCGCACAGGGTGTGTGTGGAGAATCACGGGGAGCATTTGAATTAGCACTTGACACGTTATTGTAGCCTACAGGCTTATTAACCACAAAGCACCTATAAATTCTAGACATGGAGATTACCTCATTGTTACTCCAGGGCTTAGAAAATAACAGAAGCTCAATGAATGTTTTTTGAATGAATGACAGGGAGAGTGAATTAGGGGCTCTGACCTTATCCATACCAGGATCGAGGGGTACAAATATGATTATTTTCACCCATTGCTCAGGTCATATGCAAAGAGGGTAAGTGAGAATTTGGAGGATGGCGGTGGTGACCAGCCCCCTCTTCTCCTCTGCCCGGGCTGGTCACATTGGTGAAGCCAGAGCCATTACCCCACCAGACGCTGGGACAGGCCTGAGGAGTAGGTGCAGAGGGACACAGCAGTAACAAGACAGTCTGCCTTCAAATTGCTTAGAGTCTAGTTGGACACACAGAGAGGGCGGGTGGCGAGTACGACGCTAGAATAGCTTTTTCTTCACCAAGTGCCCATTGCACTTCTATTCACACCCACCATATATTATGGTGATGTCTCCTTCGTTTTGCAGTCTGATACATGTGGGTTGCACTCCCAGCCCTGGCTGTGAGACATTGGAAAGATCACCTCTCCCCAGGAAGCCTCAGTGTCCTGATTTATAGGAGGGAATGCAGTTATCACAGTCCCTGCCTCCTGGGGCTGGGTATGGATTCAACGAGACGTTGTTTGTCAAGTTCTTAACACAGGAGTGGCACATGGAAGGCCCTCAGTTGCCATAATTGCTCAACTCCAAGGGAGGGGGATGCAGCTGTCTTGATCACTGAAGAACCCCCAGCATTTGGCAAATTCTTAGAAGACATTTGCAAAATCACTGAAGACTAGCAGGCTTGTGCATCAGGATACGTGGGCAGGGTACATGTATTGGGAAGTAAATGGGAAGGCCTTCATGAGCCAGGCTGTCTATCCCAGTGCAGTGAAGAACCATTGAGGGTTCTTTGGAAGGACAGGAGCTGGGTGCTGTCATTTGTGGGACAGGCTGAGCTTAGGCTGACCTCACAGTGGGCTCCTTTCCACTGACATGACTCCCATCTGTCCTGCTTTAGGGAACTAATGTCAGCACTTGAATCTCTGCACTTACCAGAGACTGACATTTGGTCTACTTGAATTAAACCTCCCCAGGGGGCTGAAGTGGTTTGGCCCCTGGCACACAGTAGGTGCTTACCCCATAAACATTCAGTTGCATGTGGCATTAGTGACCTCTAAGTCTGCCCACTCTGGGTGTGTACAAAATAAATACCTCTGGCTTATTGTGTACAGGAGGACTTCAGAGGCCTCAAGGGACCTCCCTGGCAAATGTCAGCTTCTATTTCCTGAGTGCTTACTATGTGTTAAAGCGCCACACATGCAGTGGCCCCTTTGTGAGATAGGCATGTACTCTCCCCATTTTACAGATGAGACAGAGGCTTGGAGGGGCGATGTGACTACTGTAAGTTTGCAGAGGTAGTCAGTGGCGGGCCAGGTCTGCCTGCCTTTAGAGCCTGTGCCCCCAAACACTACTCTGAGGTCAGCTACATATGCCTTTTATTAGGCAGAGGGAGAGGGAGCTCCCCCTTGGCTACTGGGAGAGGACCTGTGTGTCCCGGGACAGGCTTGCTCCACCATAGTCGAACTGTGAGAACCTAGGATACTCCCCAAACCTGAGACCAGGGTCTCCAAGAAGCAAGGTTGTGGGGCCTGAGTACGATTCACAGGACAGCACAAGGCTCGACTTCCATTCCTTCAAGGTGAAGCAGACCCCGCTGTGTGCCAAGCACTGTCCCAGCAGGAAAGGGAAAGAACAAGGACCCTGCCCTCCGGGAGCGGCCATAGAACTCGGAAATAAATTAATAAGATGTCAGAGTGGTAGGCGCTCTAAAGAAAATAAGGTGATGTGATGGAGTGAGGGGGAGGGGATGGATTTAGGTGGGGTGGTCAAGGAAGGCCTCTGAGGTGATGTTTGAACACCCTTGTGAATGACAAGAAGCTATGTAATGACTTAGGGACAAAGACAGGAAAAAAGGCCAGCGTGGTTTATTGAGATGAAGAATGGAAGTTTCTAGGCAGGAGTTGACAGGGCCTCATGAGCTGTGGTAAGAACTCAGTTAAGAGGTAGCTATCGCCAGTAAAATTTTTCTCCATCTGTGAGCTGGTGACAAAAATGCCACTTTATGATCTGCAAACAGGACTCCACTCCCAGCTAATCATAATGCTTAGCACCTGTCTCTTGAACGCTGTAAAGGCCCAAGGTCATGTGGGCACCAAGGGGCTGGAGCAGGTGAGCTACCAAGCTGGGCAGAGGCCATCTGAGTCCAATCTTTCTTCCCAACCTTGACATTGTTGACTTTTACTGACCTGGGGATGGGGGTGTCTGGGACCCTGGCAAGCATGGAAAAAGCTGGCAGGTCCAGAAAGGTGGCCTATACTACAAAAATCTATCAGGTGTTAGGAGCTCACCCTAATCCCTTCTTCTTTCTGCAGAAATTCAGAAAGTTCGGACAAGGCTTTCCTCTTGAAAAGAGGTTCCGAGGTTGGTGTCCAGCCTCCTATGCCCTCCCTCTGCCACTGAGAACCCTGGACTGGGATGTGGTAGGCACAAGGAAGGCAGTGCTGAGCAGGTATTTGGACATCTCTGGTTCCAGCCTCAGCTCTGTTCCTATTGCCTCGTTAGTAAAATACAATAGTACCACCTCTCTCCTTGAGTTGTTGGAGATATCAGTGTGATAATGCCTCTAAGAGCTTGGCACTGCCTGGCACATAGTACAGCTGTAAGTACACTGTAGCTGTTATCATCCATAGGAAAAGCAAACAGGAGGCACTGCAGCCTGTATTCTAGTTACTCCAGGCGATTCCTTGCCCATCTCTGGGCCTTAGCTGCCCCATCCACATGAGGAAGAGATGCTTCCCCCAGACTCAAAAGCTCTGACATTCTGGGAGCACATCTGGTTCTAAATCCAAAGATAGGGCCATCCACTTGTCAACAGTAGCTTTCACCGTGGCTGTCTGCACTTCCTTGCTCTGACCCCAGGAAAATAACCTGGTTGCCACTCCAAAATAAACCTGCTTCACGGTTGCTTCCTCCACAGGTGAACACAATAGCACAATTGCTCCAGCCCCTAGGCTTCTTCCAATGAAACCTTTCTACTGATTGTCACCTCATGAAACTCCCACCAATAACCACAGGAGACAGGTAGTTTTTATTCCTCTTGCACAAATTATGAAATGGGCTGAGGGAAAGGAATTTGTTCCAGGTCCTTCTGCTGGAAAACCGCACAGGGGCTGGGAGCTTAAATCCCAGTCTACCCAATTTTAGACCAGAGGAGACAGGGCAGGCAGCTAAAGCACGGGTTGGAAGGGACATCTGCCCTCGGGGCTCAAGAGCCCGAGGCTGCCAGTGTCAGCCTGCACTGGGTGAAGGCAGGGGAAGCACGCATGTGACCTGACGGAGCTTAGAGACAGAGACCCCAATTCTCATCGACCTCTCTCTTTCTCTGGCCTTTGGAACTGGTACAGTCCTCACTTCTGGCAGGGAGGGGTCTGGAAGGGGGGTTGCAGACCTGAGACATCCCAGCACGAGCTGGGATGACTGACTTCTATTCACATGTGGTTCTCTCGGGCAGCTCCCGGCTCCCCTAGGAGCCCCACTGCCTGCTCCCTCCTGGGTTAGCCCTCAAAGTCACTCAGCAGTGGTCAGGACAAATTCTGATAAATGATGTCCCATGGTCAGGGTTCAAAGAAAACAATCAAAGGTAGTGGCAAAGGAGCCCTCTGCCCCCTGGGGAAGCGGTAGGGATCGGGGTGGGGAGCAAGGCGGGCCCTCCTGGCTCAGCAGCTCAGGGTCTAGGCCCGGCCCACGTGCACAGGGGGGTCTGTAATGCCCAACTCCTCCCGCAGGGCCCTCAGGGGCTGCGCCCAGCGCTGCTCGTAGTATAGGTTGAGGACACAGGGGGCCCTGCGCCCATTCTGAAGTGCCCATGGGATCAGCTCCGTGACCAAGACTTGCAGGTGCCTGTGGGGCAGCAGGGGAGAAAAAAAAATGTTAGGCCCCGAGGACCGGGCATGCTGTGTACCCAGCAGTCAACGTGCATCTTCTCAGTTAATCCTCACACAGATCAAAGAAGGTAGTTATGGCCACTTTTCAGATGAGGAAACAGCAGCTCAGTGATGTTAAAATCCTGTACCCAGAGCCACATCCCGGGAACACGCCCAGGTTTAAATCGAGGGCTAACTCCAGAAAGTGATGCTACACTGCCGCCCTGACTGCATCATCATGACCTGGACTGTGGCCTGGCCCGAGAGACCTTAAGGTCCATGCAATGTCCAGGCTTCATTCCTCACTCTGGAGACCCTGTGCCATGTCAGTTTCACCTCTCCCCCTCACCCCCGTTCTTTCCACCCTGGCCTCCGCCATGGGCTGCTCAGGAAGGCTGCATACTCTTCCATTTCCTGGAGCCTTGGCCACTTGAGAACTTACTGGGCACTGAGTCGGATTGGCCCGAAGAACGCACCCAGGATGCACATGGGCAGGCCGGTCTGGGCAGCTTCAAACCACTTCACCACGATCTCCCCTGGCGGGCAGGGTAAGTGGGGGAGAGGTGAATAGGGCCCAGAAGAGAAGCCAGTGGTTCTCATGGCAGAGAACAGAGAGGTGTCTGCTCCTCTCTGAACCTGCCAAGGATCAGCCATGCCCAGGCTAGTCTGCTGGGCCCTGGGGCACTTGGCCTGGAGAGGAGGAGGACCAAGAAAAGAATCAAAGGAAACAAGGGCTGGAAAGGAAGCTTGAGGTCAGAATGCAGAGGACTCCACATCCAGACTGGTTCCTACAGGCTTTAGGGAGTTTCTGTGGGGGTCAGAAGAGGGAGCCCAGATGCTGGGGTGGGGTGGTAGAGACAGGTGAGCCCTGCCTTGGCCCTGAAGACAGAGCTTGTGAACAGGCTGGCTTGAATGCCGACACCCCCCTCAGACTCCCCGTCTCCCCGAGGCAGGTGGAAAGGTAGCACTCACCCAGGATGTTGGTGGGCATCCCCAGCAGGGTATGGAGCATGTCGTGCACCTCCCGGTACCGCTGGATCACATACGCTAGCTCCTCGTCATCCACGAATCGTGTGGGCGCTCGGGTGTCTGGGGAGACCCTCTGACAACCGTGAACTTCCCCTAGACCCCTTCCCCACAGTTCCCAAGGCCCACCTGCCAGCTTCTCCTCCTCTCTACCAACCACTCCCACCGAACTCTCTGGAGACTTTACTTCTGTCTACACCTGCCAACTGGGGAGTCCTCCAGCAGGGACTGGCAGCCCCTCAGCCTACCCCAACTCACACATGTGCCTGTGTAATCTGTTGAAATCCATGGCACAGAAGCCTGGGGAAGAAGGGGACGTGGGAGTTGTTTAATGGGTATAGAGTTTCAGTATTAAAAAATAAAAAAGCTCTGGAAGTTGGGTTCATAACAATAGGAACACTACTTAACTACTTAACACTATTGAGCTGTCCATTTAAAAATAGTTAAGATGGGAAATTTTGTTTTTGCTTTTACCACAATTAGAAATTAAAAAAAAAAAAAGATTTTAGCACAAGCAAAAGCCTCATTACCCTTATCACCTTGATAACTCTTGTTTATCATCTATGACTCAGCTTAAGGGTCCCCTCCAAGGGGAGACCGTTCTTGACCTTCAGACTGATCAGGCCCATGTTGTGGCCTTTTATAGCGTCCTGTACCTTTCTGTGGCATTCAATTGTCATGATGTTCAGTGCATGTGATTGGTTAATGTCTCTCTCCTAGACCTATGCTCGCCACAAGTTCCAATCAAGATATGTTGTACGTGAAAATACACACTGGATTTCAAGACTTAGTATGAGGAGAATAATGTGAAACCGCAGTTATTTAAGAATACTGACTGCATGCTGAAATGATAATATTTTAGATGTTGGATTAAACAAAATGTTATTAAGATTAATTCCACCTGTTTCTTTTTGCTTTATTAGAGTAGCTAGTAGCAAACTTTAAATTTCTTATGTGGTTTCTTATCTATTTCTATGAACAGTGCTGCAGCAGCCTCTCATTTGCATAGGACAGGGCTAGCTCTGTTTTGCTCAGTCTTAGCTCTAGGGCCTGGATAAAGAAACATCTCTTGAATGCATGAGTAAAAGGCTAGTTCCAGGCACTTTTCTGACCCCCAAGTAGGGATGTCAACTGTCCTTTTATCCACTCACTGCCTCTCCGAGTCCTCAGTAGCACAGAGTGGGAATAGCCTGGTCTTCTTGTACCCAAAGCATGGCCTCAGCCTATCCAGAGGTTGAGAGGTTTAATGTTTTTATTGCTCTGGGGCTGCTAGCTCTGTGCTATGGTCTGTGTCCACTGGCCTCATTGGGTCACTGGCCTTGATTTCTTCCACAGAGGTCTACTTCCTGTGTGAGGCTGAAGGTGGTCATAATGATAGAGTCTACATTTACTGAGTGCCTACTATGTGCCTGCCCTGTATGATGTCCTTTACATATATTATCATACTTCGTCCTCATCACCATCTGGGGGGTAGATGTTATTATGACCCTCAGATACAAAGAACAAAAATGAGGCTCAGAGAGATAAAGTAATTTGCCAGGATTCGGGAACAGTCTGTTGGACTGCAAAGCCAGTAGCTTTAACATCTATTAATAATAAGCCATATAAGTGCCCTGGAAGATAAACATTAGGTTCCCTTTCCTCAGATAAAGAATCTGAGCCTCAGGTCAAATGACTTGCCCAAGTCTATAAAGCTGAGAAGGGAGACAGAGGATTCTAACTTGGACTATTAACTCCAGAGCCCAAGCCTGTAATCTTGGCACACCTCCTATCAAGGTCAGCCTCAAAGAGTGTGGCCTTACCTGGGACCTTGATCTAAATCTCTTCTGGAGCAAAGGTGCTACTTCACATTCCTTGGGCTGTTGGTTTCTTCCTCTAGAAGAGTCATAATCTCTAGGGCTGTTATCACAACTAGGGCTGTGATTGGGCAAGGTGCCCAGGTAGGCCCTGGCTGTCTCATCCCCTCCACAACAACAGGACAAAAGGCTCGGGGGGAAATTCAGTAGCAGCTTGTCCCTCCTGGGGTGACACTTGGGGCAGATCACCCTGGTGAATTTCCCACTGACTAAATAACTTGCATCTGGGTGAAATCTGAGGGAGATGGTATAAAATAGGGCAGGGACGAGTGTCAGTTGAGTATGGGAAGCAGGTTTTTTTTCAAGGACAATATCCTTCTAGAGCAATGGTTCTCAACTGTCTACCAGGGGACATTGTCTGGAGATATTTGTGATTACAATTTACGGGGGTGCTACTGGTGTCTAGTGAGTAGGGGCCAGGGATGCTGTTAAACACCCTACAATGCACAGGACAGGCCCCCACAACAAAGAATTATTCAGCCCTAGAAGTCAATAGGGCCAAAGTTCAGAAACCCAGTTCTAAAGAAGACTTCACTCACTCCTTCACCTCCTCCAGCCTGGCTGGTTTCTGCAGCTAGGCTGGATAGTCACTCCACAGAGGTCTTTCGTTGGGATGTATGTGTATTGGCGGGTGGGAGCAGGGACAGGAAAGGGAACCTAGCTGTAGCCTAAGATCCTTTTATAAATCAGATGATGTTACTCTCCTGCTTGAAACCCTCAACAGCGTCCTATTGCTCCTATTACAAAAATACAGATTCCTTCCCCTGGTTGGCACGTCCCAGCCACTGGCTGCCTTTCCCCACCCACTTCTCTACAGCCAGATTGGTCAGTTCTCCTTTCCTTAAACACACAGAGCCTCGCGCTTGCCAGTCCCTCTGCTTGGACTGTTCCTCCCATCTCTTCTAAGGGCTGGCTCTGCCTCCTCTTCTAAGTCTCCTCAAAGGGGCTTCCCATGACCATCATATCAGAGGAGTGGGGCCACCTCCCCACCCCACCCTTGTCATCTATCATGAGGACTGTTGTCCTCATAGCACCATCTGCTAGACTGGAAGCTCCATAGGCTCTTTGCTGGTTTTGTTTACACTATTCCAATTGCTGAAAAAAGTGTTTGGTATGTTCTAAGTATTCAAATATTTTGCATGAATTTTTAAATGAAAATTTCTTTTGCTGCTTTATTTGCCTCCCTGACCAGAATATTAGTGCCATGAGGGCAGAGACCTTGTCTGTCTAGTTCATCATTATGTCCCTAGCACCTATAACAATGGATAGCGCATGGCAGATGCTGAACAAATAATGACTTCCTCAGTAGTTGGGGCCCTCCCCTCCTGGGGCCCTCTGCTCCCCCAGACCGTCTTCCCTGCCTGGGGCTGCAGAATGCCGTAACTTGTCATACCATAGGAAAAGCAGGGTCTCTGAAACAGGAGGACACAGTGAAGCAGTTAACAGCATGACCTAGATTTAAATACTGCTCCCATTAACACTGGCTGTGTGAAGTCAGCAAATTGTTTAACATCTCTGAACCCTAGTCTCCTCATCTGTTGAAAGGGAATAATCAAAATATACTTGACATGTTTATCGGAAGAATTTGGCAAGATCATGTATGAACCTGGCATCTGGCATGCAATAAGATGTTAACAAATGTTGCCCAGTGTTATTAATTGCAGTGATGTTACACATTTACCTGTGCCACAGAAAAAAACAAAGCTTTTGCACAAGAGACTAAAAGCATACCTACTCTTCCTTCCTTGAGATGTCACCCCCGTTCCACTCATCTAACCTTCCTGGTGACTGCCAAATACACAAAAGCTGGAAACTCACATTCACATCCAGGAAACGGAGATACTCGCGGCCAAGGGAGCCCTCAGGTAGGTTCTGGAGCTTGCCCAGGTTGAGGGTGGACAGAGAAATCCGGGGACGCTGCCTGCAAGGCAGAAGTTAGGACTTAAGTATTGGGAGGGTGCCAGCAAAGGTAGAGGATGCGAAAGGTAAAGGGGCAGAGTGGCAATGGGGCCACAAGTTCTGATGGAGCATCTTGTAGACTACCACAAGCTAAGGTCATGGTTCCTGCCCACAGAGGCACAAATTAGGCAAGTCAGCCTCAGATATGATCAGGGTACTCACAGAGGGCGGTAGAGGAGAGGGTGGGGGGTACAGCTCACATGTTATGGGACAGAGCCCCATGGATGGAACTGGGCCAAGGTCACCACACGATAGTGCCCAGGGATCATCGTAGTATCTATATGAATGGCACCCCTGGAGTTGGGCAGTGCCCAGCCTGTGTAGCCATCCAGAGTCAGGATATCAAGAAGAGTTCCTTCAAGGGACAAGGCTGACACAATATGACTCCAGAGTGATCAGGGTCTCCAAAGAATGCTCCTAACCCCCCAGGCAGGGCTAGGACCTACTGCAGGATCTGGGCACCTTCTGGATCCCTCTTCATCTGGTCCCTGAGAACCTTCAGGGCACGGCATCCTGTGGTCTCCCCTAGAACTGCAACCATGTCTGAAAGGAAGGACATGAGGACAAATGGAGGCTATGAACTTAAGTAAGTTATTTGACCTGGCCTGAGTTTTAATTTCCTAAATGACAAAATAGGAACGAGATCTTCCTCTTAGTTATGAGAATTAATGTTAAATGCTTAGCAAATCATCCTGCACAAAGTTACAGCTCAATATACCTGTGATTATTAGTATTATGTAATTAATCTACTGGAGTGAGGTGGCTCTGGTTAACATGGTGCTCTAAAGAGGTTATAAATCACTTTCACATCCATTATGACTGTTGCAGAAAAGTAAAAATCAGACATAGGAGAAACCAAGCAGCACTCGGAGAGTTGGAGAACTCAGGTTTATTACACCAGTGGTCCCAGAAGAGCAAGCACTCTGAAGATCTGGGCCCAGAGCTCAGTTGCAACATTCCTTATATAGAACTTATTTAGCATGGGCTAATTGGTTAATTTGTCCTCAAATGGTTACAAAACTTGGGAGTTGCTGTATAGGTTGCAGGCAGTTATAAAAGAGTTATAAAGCACAGGAGTTGCTAGGAGGTACAGGCAGTTACATTTGTTGCTTAGAACAAATAAAAGGGAAGATGAGTCTTTAGTTAATTTGAGTACAGCTTATGCAATAAGTATATCTACAGAAGCAGAACAAAGAGCCGATTAGCCTTTTGTGTGAAAATTCCTCTTCTTAAAAGAATATCATGTCTCCATCGACAGGTACAAGCTTTGGCATTAAGAGTGCTGAGTTTGAGCCCAGGTACAGTTACTATCTAGGTGAGCTGGCAAAAATAACAAAGTGTTCTACTTTGTGAAGGGCAGATAACACCTTTCTTATAAGGTTAATATGAGAAGCCAAAAACATGCACATGTATAAAGCACTTAGCCAGAATAAGTGCTCAGTAATCAGTTAGCATTACCGTTTTTATTAGGAGTAATAGTTCTTTCCAGACTTAAGAATCCTGAGGGGTGAGAGAGCATTTGAGATCTTGCCCCCTGGCATATGTCATCAGTTTTTCTCAAACTCTTATAAAAATTAATAATAATAAAAAGAATCCTGAGAGGGATGAGAAAGGAATCATAGAATCCTAGGATGTTGTCATACATTCGGGAAACACTTACTGAACATTTATTATGTGCCAGGCACTATCCAAAATGCTGCTGATACAATGGAAGGGGGCAGTCATGGTCTTTGACCTCTTAGAAGTTATTTTCTAGTGGGATGTTATCATGCAGTAGGTGGATATAAATCACCTATTTAGGTCAGAGGTTCTCACTGTGGCTGGATGACAAAATATCCCCGAAGTAGTTTTGAAAGGCAGCTCAGATTCCACGCCCCTTCTTCCCGCACCTCTCCCAGTTTGACAGACTGAGTTTAGGGTGAGACGCAGGCATCTGCATTTTTGTGAATGTTCCAGGTGATCAAGAGGCGCAGCCAAATTTGGGTACCCTGGCCTACTCTATTTTCCAATAGGAAACGAAAGCTCTGACAGAGGTCGGGACCTGCCCAAGCTTCCAAAACAAGAGCGCTCCCGGACCCTTTGCTGCCTCAATGGCAGCGCGGAGCGTGGGCGGTCTTACCGTGGCGATACGGGTCGTAGAGGGCCATTGCGGCAGAGCCCGCGGCCAACAGCGCCTTCTGCAGCGGCGAAGTGGGGATGTGTTCGGCGTAGAGCAGGTCGGTGCCATGGCTCGCGGCTCGGAGGGGAACATCTGTGGGGCAAGAAAAAGGCAGTGGTCAAACGTGTGGATGGTCCCCAGGACTCCTTCCCACCCCCGCCACTTGCCTGCGGGAGGCCCACGAATGCACTGGAGTGGGCGGAGGGGACGCAGGCCCCGCCACAACCCCGTCGCCATGACAGCGGGCACTTTCTGACCTATGCAACAGGACGGGCGGGGCCAAGCCGACGCTCTAAACTTTTCTGGCGACGGAGCGCCGGAGGGGTCAAAATAACTCGACCCTTATTACTCTAAGTAGGGCTTTTTGAGCCGGGGGGGACCTAGCTCGAACAGGAAAGGGCCCTATCGCTAAGTGTGAATAGGACCTACTCTACCGACGTAAAACTCTCATTTCGCCTCACCCCCAGAAAGATTCTCCAAATAAGTCTTGCTAGGTTGGGTTCAGCGCCGGGCCCTACTTATTTTCTGCATCACCTTTCCCCCCCGAGGATAATAAGATGAGAACCGCTTCCGGTTGCGAAATATGGCGGCGCCCATTGAAAGGACCATATTTGAGTGTGGGACTGTACGGCACTTCCGTCCGTCCAGCTTTGCTGCGAGTCTGGACCGCCGGCTTCACACATGGGGTCCGCCGGCTTGGCACGGTTGCATGGGCTTTTCGCGGTCTACAAGCCTCCGGGGCTAAAATGGAAGCACCTGCGGGATACCGTGGAGCTGCAGCTTCTGAAGGGTGCGTTCCTCCAGCCAGACCGCGATTTCGCTCTTGATCCTTTTAGCAAAATAAAGTCATGTGACTTGGTCGCCTGGGCAGAGCACTTTCCTGATGTGTTCTGTACACTCTGTTACTCCTCACTTTTCCATGTGTTCAGATGAGTAAACAAACTCAGTATTGTCGGTTGTGATAAGCAGGTAATAGTAATAGAGTAGGATTTGAACCCAAGTCTTACTTAACTATTGCTATTCTGTTCGCCACCGTGGGCTTTCATCTGTCTTCCCCATCTTCATACTTCCTTGGCCCTTCTTTCTCCTCGAACGGAATTGACAAGATGTCCTCTACCTGTGTATGCTCAGGTCTCAATTCTGGGAGGCCTCCTGCCCCAGAACAGCGTGTTCGCTTCCTGCTGGGCCCCATGGAAGGCAGCGAAGAGAAGGAACTGACCCTCACAGCCACCAGTGTGCCCACCCTCATGGACCATCTGCTGGGTAAGGCACATTTCAGGCAGGAGTCTGGGTGTCACTTCCCAGGAAGTCTTTGCCCAGAGTCACTGTCCCAGTCAGTGCTCAGACTCCTGTCCCAGACCTTTGAAGGGTCACAGTGAAGATGAAGTATTTGACCAGGAATTGACAGATTTTCCAGATAGTAAATATTTTAGGGTTTATAGGCTCACTTCTGCCACTGTAGTGCAAAAACAGCTGTAGATAATATGTAAAGACATGAGCCGGGATGCGTTCCTATAAAATTTTATGGACACCGACATTTGAATTTCATTTAATTTTCACATGTCACTAACTGTTCTCTTGATTTTTTTGAACCATTGAAAAATAGAAAAAAATATTAACTCATGGACTATTATAAAAACAGGCTTTAGGATTTAGCTTGTGACTGTAGTTTGCTGACTTCTCTACTATTCTGTGACTCCATAGGGAATTCAGACCCTCAGGTAGAAAGAAGTCCTAAGAAGGTCAAAGTCGGGACACTCTAGGAAGACCAAGGGCCTTGACCAGAAACCTCTAAACTCCCTTCAACGGTGATATTCAGTGATTCTACAGTATAACAATAACAAATAAGATGTATTGAGGATTTACTTTGTACTAGATACTGTGTTAAGCTTTTCCCAGATGCCATCTCATCGAATCTTCACCACAATCCTGGGTGGTGAATCCTATTCTCATTTCACAAAAGAGGAAACTGAAACTCAGTGTTGACATTAAGTAACATAGCCTGGATTCACTAGGCTCTTAATTACCTTATACCCTCCCCCTAGAGTCTGCTGTGATATAAATGCTTCTGGTTCATTTCTGGATTCACTCTATTTTTGTTTTGTGTGTGTGTGTTTTGACAGCAATTTTATTGAGGTATAATTGATAGACAAAAACTACAGTTATTTTAATGTATGTATTTTGATGAGTTGTTCATTCTTTCGGTAGTTATTTCCTGAGCAGCTAGTGAGTTCTGGGCTCTGGAACTGTGAACTAGCAGACCCAGGCCGCCTTAAGGAGCTCACAGCCTTTGTTTTCTCACTGGCAGACTGTCCAGGATGCTCCTTTTGCAGGAGCTGGATAGGGAACCGTATAATCTTGATTCCCAGTGTCATGCACAGTCCACTCAGACTCTCACCGAGGGAATGGTGATAAGGCAGAGTAACAGGCATCTTGGGTTGTCTTTTCTCTGGGCCCAGGGAACTGAGGAAGTGTTTCTAGGCCCCAGGTTTTGTGGTAAGGAAGCCTGGGAGCCCAACCTGATCCTGGTTTGAGCACTGTGAGGCTGCATTCTAGGAATGAGGTCATCGAGCAGCCTAAAGCCATCCTGGAGTCTGGATTCATTGAGGAAAGGGACCTCGTGTGTTTCTTTCCAGTACGTGGACCAGCATTCACCAGCCTGAAGGTTGGCGTGGGACACCGGCTGGATGCCCAGGCATCTGGGGTGCTTGGTAGGTGATGTGGTGAGCCTGGGGATGTAGTCATATAAGGCTTAGGGAGGATTACGGAGCTTCTAGGAGTCCAGTGCACTTCCAGCTTGACAGCCATTTTCCACCACTGCTCTCCTCTGATTCCTGCCCCAAGAGTGATCAGCTGGTGGAAGTGGGGTATTCACAGTTGCCCACCTTTATCAAATCATTCCTGAATGTGATGTAGTATGAAGCCCTTTGTGTACATGTATTTACCACAAGAATCTCATTAGATAGATATTGTATGATTTTTATGGATGAGAAAAGTAAGGCTGCAGGAACTCAGGTGACTCATCCTGGGTCACATGGCTAGTGAACACTCTTGGTCAAGAGAGGGGAACCATCATTAGTTGCATGGGGTA
The DNA here is from genome assembly GCA_028627145.1 of Eidolon dupreanum. Classification (NCBI taxonomy): domain Eukaryota; kingdom Metazoa; phylum Chordata; class Mammalia; order Chiroptera; family Pteropodidae; genus Eidolon; species Eidolon dupreanum. The sequence continues at coordinate 157,634,866 of CM053509.1, read as the reverse complement.
GCAAAGCACATGACTCTGACCCCACTAGCTAGAGTCTGGATGTCGCTGGATCTGGACACGCAAAGCTCTGAGTCTTGAGCCATCTGTGTCCCCAGGGGCAGGCAGTATCCACGTCTTCCATGTGCGATAGCCATAGTCCCCTTGTCTTGCTTCCTGGGGCACAGGCAGGCAGACATGACCTCATACCCCCTCCCTGTTCTCCCTCCAGAAGTGAATGGAGAGTCATTCTCTCCTTCAGCCAGAGGGACAAAAAAAAGCTGGGGAAAGGCAGGGAGTGGCCACAATGCCCCCGTTTATGGGGCCCTTCCTTTGTGCCAATTGCTTCTTATGCTTCCTCAGTCTTCACAACATCACAGGGATCAGGCAGTGTTTTTATCCCCATTTTACTGAGGCCCAAAGAGGCTTAGAGCCTTCCCTGATTAGAGTGTAGGTCCATGTGACTGAGCCACTGGTCTCTCTTGAGTATATCAAAAGCCCCTCCCCACCACATCTCGGAGACAGTGCATATGAGTGGGGCCCAGAAATCTGCATTTTCACATATACACAGAGGAGTTCGTCTGCTCCCTGTAGAAGAAGCTCTCCTTTCCCCCTTGCTGGCTTCAGCAGCATTGGAGGTGGGAGTATTCTGATGGCGGGCCTGGGGGTTGGGGTCCCAGGGAAATGGGAAAGTGTAGCCAGCTATGAGATCAGGTTGGATGCCTTTCAGTACTCGGCGTGGGACATGGACGCAGTCTCCTCACCGACATGTACAACGCTCATCTCACCAAGGTACGAGGTACTGGGGACAGACTACTTATCCTCTGGTCCTTGCCTTGGGGGTCACTATCAGGAGTCTAAGGCTGAGAGGATCCCACTGGGAATTCCCGGGTCATCAGCCGCATGATTTTATGGTCACATGCTGTGGAAGCCTGTAACAACATAATAATGATTGTGGGTTCTGTCCTTCACCCATTTTACAGATGAAAAAACTGAGGTTCAGAGAGAGGATGTCGCTTGCTCAGGGTCATGCATCCTGAAAGGGACAGAGCTGGGATTGGAACCCATGTCTGTCTAATACCAGAGCTTTACCATGACACCATTCTGTCCCCAAGACTGAGAAGTGGATGTCACTGCCTAGACGTCAGGCTGCTTGTGTCCCAGCTGGGTCCATGGAGTCTGGCCCCATGAGCGTGCACAGAGGTGTCACGTTAGGGGGCGTGAATTTTTAATGGTTAAGAGCGTAGATTCTGGAGCCAAATGGCTTTGGTTCAAAACCAGCTTCTACCTCTCTGCCAGCTGTGGTCCTTGGGTGGGTTACTAAACATTTGTGTGCCTCTATCTTCTCCTCTCTAAAATGAGAGTGATAATAGTACCACCTCCACAGGGTCACTTTGAAGATTAAATTAGCAACCACATGTAGTATACTTAGCACAGTCATTAGTATATGGTAAATGTTCAGTCATTGTCACTTGTCATCATCTCTGTCGTCATAGTCATTAATTTGTGGCAAAGGCCATTAACCTCACAGATCATACCTAGAGGGATGGAGAGTCGCCAACAGAGCATACCAGGAAGGGCCTAGCATGATGAATTGTTATGTTTGGCTGGACTGGAGAGGCATGGCAGCATAGGGTTGTCACAGTATGGTCATCAGTGCCCTTTTGGGCTGCCAGCCCTCACCATCATAGGAAAGTCCGGTGCCCTTCCCCAGGGGGTAGTGGGGCAACTAGGTAGGGGCTGAGTGCCTGAGCTCCCTGAGGGTCCCCCACTTCCACCCTCAGTCTGGTATCCCCCTCCTCAGCACTGAGGCTTAAAGCAGAGACATTGACTGGGTCTTACCCTGCTTGTCCTTGCAGGATTACACAGTGCGTGGCCTCCTAGGCAGAGCCACAGATGACTTTTGTGAGGATGGGCGGCTGGTGGAGAAGACGACATACGGTGAGAGCCTATGGGAGCCCACGGTGGGTGGGAGAAGCAGCTGTGGCTGCCTCCGCATTTGCTTTCCCTGATTCCTCACCCCCACATGGGCTGTGTGGGCTCCCTCTCAGTCATTCTCAGACACACCAAGCTCAGGCTGGGGTCTTTGGATACTTCATTCTGTCTTCCAGGAATGACCTGTGCTTCCCTTGGCCTCCTCGCTTGGCTTAAATGTCACCTCCCCAGGGGAGCTTCTCTGGCCCTCAGACTTGGACTGGATGGACTCTCAGAATAGTTAGTAATCAACTAACAATAAGTGATTGATTGATTATTTATTTATTTATTTATTTACACCTACAGCACCTGGTCTTCCTAGGTGGTCTCCCAACCAAATACTAACCAGGCCCGACCCTGCCTCGCTTCCAAGATCAGACGCGATCAGGCACGTTTAGGGTGGCATGGCCATAGACAATTATTTAGTATCCCTCTCCCCACCAGACTGTCACCTATGCAAGCAGGGACTGTGTAATTTCACTACAAAGGTCACACATAGATCAGGGCCTGGGACCTGGGAGGTCCTTATTTGATGGAGGGAGGATGGATGGGTGGATGGATGGATGGATGAATGGACGGACAGATGAATAAGTGAATGGATGGATGGGAGGATGGGTGGGTGGGAGGATGGATGGATCAATGGGAGGTGGATGGACGGATGGATGGATGGGGGATAGATGGATGGGTGGATGGATGGATGGTGGGTTGATGGATGGATGGATGGATGGATGGATGGACGGACAGACAGGTGAATAAGTGAATGGATGGATGGGGGGATGGGTGGGTGGGTTGATGGATGGATGGATGGATGGATAGATGGATAAGTGAATAGATGGATGGAGGATGGAAGGATGGATGGGTGAATTGATGAATGGGGAGTAGATGGATGGATGAATAGATGGGGGATGGATGGATGGATAGGGGGTGGATGGATGGATGGATGGGGGTGGATGGATGGATGGATGGATGGATGGATGGATGGATGGATAGGGTGTGGATAGATGGATGGATAGGGGGATGGATGGGAGAGGATGGATGGATGGTTGGGGGATGGATGGATGGATGGATTGGAGGTGGATGGATGGTTGGGGGATGGATGGATGGATGGATGGATCGGAGGTGGATGGATGGATGGCTGGCTGGCTGGCTAAATGGCCCGTTCTTGACTTCTTACTCTCCCCGTGTTCTAACATTCTCTGTAACATCTATTGCATTTGCTTATGTGGCACAAACCATGTTCTAGGCACTGGGGGTACATATGGTGGCATCCCCAATCTCAGTGAACTCAGACTAGCAAGGAGAGCAGATACATATCTCTATGTATCTGGAGATTTTAAATCTTCTGGAGATTTAAAACATGGCAAGATGACACTGTATGTTTGTATGTGTAGGTGTGTGCAGCATCCAAGACACATCTAAAGACAGCTACCAAATTGACACTTTTAGGAGGGAGGAAGCCAGAATTTGGAGGAGGGGAGATGTTTGTTGGTGCTGATCTGAATTTCTTAAAGAAGATGCCATATATCAGTTACATAATTAAAAATTAATATAAAAACCAAAGAAAATTAAATGGTGGGAAAGAGACACAGGTACTGAGTGGCAAGAGCCAGGAGGAAGAAGCAGCATGCTCCAGGAGGGGCTTCCTGGAGGAGGCAGCATTTGAGCTGGACTGTAAACGAAAGGGGAGGAGGTAGTGTGGGGTGCACGCCAGGTAAGACAACAGCATGAATGAGCCGGGCAGAAGGGATGAGAGACCTAAAGCTTTCCAAGCTGGCAAGTCTTCACAGTTACCACACCTGCTCCCAGTGCTCTGGCCTTTGGAGCCAAAAGTTGGTGCGCCTGCCCCAGCTGGGCCGCAGCATCAGCCTGCCAGCAGAGCTTGTGAGTGTCCCCAGGTTTTGCTGCTGCCTGCCCTGCAGCCACTCCTTGCCACCTGTTTCTGCATTTGGACAGATGGCACCCTCCCTCCCAGGGTTCCTGGCATGAGAAACTCCACACTGGGGCTCAGGAGGCCTGGCTCAGAATATTGGGCAAGTTATATTCCATCTTCGTCTCATTTCCAGATGAAAATGTTTTTAAGCTGGAGTCTGTGAGTTCCCTGGAAATGTTCTCAAAATATAGAATTCATGCGTATTGTTCTGAGAAGAGAGACCAAGCTTTCATAAGATCCTCAAAGGATTCTGAACCCCCATATGGGACCCTTGGGATCAGAGGATGCTCTGTAACCCCCTCCAGATTCCAAGGACAGGGCTGATTTGGGGGAAAGGAGTTTGTCAGTTTGTCATCGCCCATCCTCATTGGTTACCTCCTGACCGTCCCCTGGCTTTTCTAGACCACGTGACCAGAGAGAAGCTGGACCGAATCCTGGCCGTAATTCAAGGCTCCCATCAGAAGGCCCTGGTGATGTAAGTGGGGCCCAACCCACATCGCCCTGAAAGGGCCCTCAAGGTGGTGCTGGAAGAGCAGGAGGTGCCCACAGGGCCCCCCTGGGCTCCACCTGCCCTGAGGCAGATCCCATGAACCACTCATCTCTTCCACAGCGCACAAATGTGTCTGTGTGTCAGGTCTGAGGCCAGTCCTTGGGGAGACTGAGGGGAACAGGAGCCACCAGCTGCCCTCCTAGGAGGCATATGATCTAATGGAGAGGAAAGCTGGGGACCCGCATCACCATGACGTAGGGCCAGGGGTTGGAGATCATCAGCACATGTGTGACTGTTGAAGCCAGGGAGGGTGTGCAGGGTAAGGCAGACTGCCTTTAAGGCTTGGAAGGGAAAGAGAAAACAGTGGCTGCAAAGGCATCTGGAGGGGCAAGGGAGATGGAGAATGAAAGAAGAGCTTCCGGAAAGGCGGGCGTCTTTCAGTATTGGGCGGGGCCAGGGTGAGCAGTCAGCGCAGCTCCCCACCCCACGCCAGCCACCTGACTACCCGCCTCCTGATCCCCAGGTACTCCAACGTCGACCTGCAGACGCAGGAAGCCTATGAGATGGCTGTGAGAGGCTCCATCCGACCCATGAACAAGTCCCCAATGCTGATAACTGGCATCCGGTGCCTCCACTTTGCGCCTCCAGAATTCCTCTTAGGTAAGTTGTCCTGGGAAGTTGGAGCAGGGAGATGGAGCTCTTGGTTTGGGGACTCTCTGTGGAATGCCGTGGCAGAAGCCAGCACATCCCAGCCCCAATCTCTGCTGGCCAGCTTCCTTCCCAGCCTTGGGCTGGGCTTGGCTGATCACATAGCACACAGAACAAATGCTGTCCTATCACCTGCCAAGTCAGCCTTTGAAGCCAGACCTTAACGGGCAAAGGTTATATCAGCGGCTCATTGCCCAGTGCGTCAGGTTGATGTGGACCGTCAGACAGCACTGTCAGCTACCCGGTCCCTCCCGACCCAGCCCCCCGACTCCTTTCGTTGATCATATTAACGAGGGCTCCTTTTCTTGAGCATTAACCAAGCCCTTCCCCATGCTGAACCCCTTGTGTACATTACCCCCTAGACTTCTCACAACCACCTGTTTTATAGATGAGCAAATGACCGCAGGGTGGTCCTTAGGCTGCACTCTGAATAGCAAAACCCTGTAGAACTACAATGTCTTGCTAAGGTTATTACATAGCCAAGAGGTATAAAGTGGCGTGGATCTAGATCAGCCGACACCATAGGCGGTGCTCCCGACCACATTATGTGTCCTTGTGTGTCCCTGGCAGAGGTGCAGTGCATGCATGAGACGCAGAAGCAGCTGCGAAGGCTGGTCCATGAAATCGGCCTGGAGCTGAAGAGCACTGCCGTCTGCTCCCAAGTGCGGCGTACGCGTGATGGCTGCTTCGCCCTGGACGATGCCCTCTTGAGGACCCAGTGGGACCTACACAGCATCCAAAATGCCATCCAGGCCGCGGCCCCCCGGGTGGCAGCGGAGCTGGAGAAGAGCTTGAGTCCACGGCTGGGCACCCAGCAGCTGCAGGGGCCAGGCCAGCACTGGGATTCCCAGGAGCCAAGGTCTGCCTTGAAAGGCCAGGCAGCTGGTGGGGCAGTTGGTGGATAAAGGTAAGAGTTGTCCGTGAACCGGAACTGATGACCATGCAGAAAGAGCAGGGGATGCTTTTCTGTTTGTGCCTCAAACTGAAGCTGGAAGAAAAGAGATCAACAGATTTGACCCAGTTGAAAAGAAGAAGCTTCTTTGTGGAGGGAAAGATGATACTTGAATGACAGACCGATAAAAATCTTTACAGTGTGTTTAACGAAGAACTGATATCCATAATATATAAAGAGCGCTTATAAAACAAGAAGATGACAAGGAAATCGGGCAAATGACATGAATCATATATAAAGAAATCCAGATGTTCAGTAAACCAGAAATTATGTGCAACCTTTCTAGGAACGAAAGACATACAGATGAAAATAAGGTGACTTTTTCCTTTGCTTTCAAAAATAAGAAGATAACGGCATTGGTGACGATGATGTGAGAAAATGAGCAAAGCGTATACAACTGTGTAAGCCCAGGAGTAATTTGGTAGTGTGTATCAAAATTACCATCCATCAATAAGGGACTGGTTAAATAAACGTGACATACACATGGTCAAAAGGCTCTATTCTAATACCATCAAAATCAAAAGAAAAAAAAATTAGCCATTTTTTTCTGCCAATTTTATTGCTTTAGGCTTTGGACACCTTGGTCCCGTATGTGCTTTTCCGGGGGGGTTGTCTTTTAACCTCTAGGTACGTGGGTAATTCCCACTCAGAACACCAGGGCTAGAAGGAGCGGGTTAGCCTCTGGCTAGGGCTCTGGTTTGGTCCCCAAGGGGAAGTACTGCATGTCTTGTCCCTGCTGCCAGCCTGGGAGAGGAGGCCCTGCCACCACAACTCCCTCACCCTTTCCTCTGAGGCCGCCCGCAGCTCAGAGCAGCATCGAGCAGACGTGGCTCCGTGGGCCTCTGGCTGTGATGCCTCGAAAGTCCGGCTCCCACATCCATAATGTGACCTAGTGATTTCACCCACCTTGTGAGGTGGTTGGGACAAGTGAAGTCATGGTCAGGTGCTTGTCACAGTGCCTGATACATAAGACTTGCTCTCTGCGTGTGAGCTGTCTGCTTGATGTGGCTCCTTTTTTTTTTTTTTTTTCCTTAGCAGTGACCTTAAAGACTTGTCACAGGTAGTGTCAGAGGCCCTTTTTCCGGCACCTCTCATTTCCCTGGCATAACAATCAGTCGGAAACCAGACAGACACTACCTCAGCCAGGGGATCAAGGTCAGCATCAACAGTGATGTCATGTTGCTAGTGTGTACTCTTGATAGGAAGTGATGAAAATGGCCCTTTACCTCTGAGGTAAATAACCCGTAACTCCAGTCTTATCGCAAGATGAACATCAGACAGATCCCAGTAGTGGGGCATCCTACAAAAAAACCTGACCAAAAAAGAAAAAAAAAAAAGAAATACCTGACCAGTTCTCTTTAAAAAACTGTCAAGGTCATCAAAAGCAGTGAAGTTTGAGAAACTGCCACAGCCAAGAGGAGCCTAAAGAGACATGATAGCTAAATATAATATGGGATTCTGGAACAGTAAAAAAAAGGACCTTAGGTAAAAATAAAGGAAGTCTAAATAATCTCTGGACTTTAGTTAGTAAAGGCCGGTATTCGTTGTAACAAATGTATCATACTAACATAAGATGTTAATACTAGAATAATGTGGGAAACTCAGAGCTGCGTACATGGGAATTCTCTATCAATTTTTCTATAAACAGTTCTAAAAAACCAGTCTGAAAAAAAAAAAAAAAAGATCACCTGGAGAAATCTTTGAGAATCCAGATCCTAATCCCAGCTCTTGGATTCTGACTCGATAGGTCTAGAGTGGGGCCCAGGAACCTAAATGATGGGGTTCAGGGAGCTGTTGGGTTAGTGGACACATCTAGGTTCTAGGCGGGTGGTGTACCCAGCAAGTGTGGACAAGCTCTGTGCCCTTTCTTACTTGTCTTGTGTGTCTGTCTGTCTCTTCCATTTGCCTATTCCTGAGCTGTATCCTTTATATTAAATGGTAAACATAAGTATTTATCTCAAGATCTGTGAGCTGTTCAAGCAAACTATCAAACTTAAGGGAGGGCATCATGGGAATTCCCAATTTATAGCCAGTCAGCAGTACAGGTGACAGCCTAGGACTTGGGATGAATGTCTGAACCTTACCCTGTGGGACCTGTGTTAACTCCAGGCAGTTAGTGTCAGAATAGAGTTAAATTGTAGAACAGGAGTCACCAACCCTGGGGCGAGGACCAGTACCAGTCAGTGGCCTGTTAGGAACTAGGCCACACAGCAGAAGGTGAGCAGCAGGTGAGTGAGCGAAGCTTCATCTGTATTTGCAGCTGTTTCCCAGCGCCGGCATCACCGCCTCAGCCCCACCTCAGATCATCAGGCATCAGATTTTCATAGGAGCCCTGGTCCCTGGGGCCGAAAAGGTTGGGGACTGTTGTAGAACACCTGGCCTGTGTCCATCAGGAGTTGCAGAATTGCTTGGTGTGAAAGACCCCACACTTTATGGGTCAGAAGTATTGTGTGCAGAGAGAAAATAGGAATTTTTCCTTTACCTGTGTATGTGTTTAGTATATGTGTGCTGAATGAACCCAAATGATTAATTTTTAACAAAGTGGAATTATACAGTGTGTCACAACTGGCTTCTTTTATTTAACAATAGAGTGTGGCCATTTCTCCCTATCTGACCCTCAGGTTATGGGTACTTCTACCTCCAGACCCCAGGAAGGTAGCCAGAGATACTGGGCTTTTTCTCAGGCTCCACCTCTTCCTGCTTTGGGTTGTTCCTGCCTATTGAGTAGATTGTTACTGCTAGGACTTGATGGCTTTTCAAAGGCCTGGGTTCCAGCCAGTATATTCAACATTCACGTAACAGATATTTCTCTGTGGAGCCCCTCCTATTCACCAGACGCTGTTGTAGGCACCAGGAATACATCAGTAAACAAGACAACCCAAGTCAGGGTTGGCTGTGTTCGGTAGGGCTGCCTGAGGGAGTCATTTGAATCAGGAGCTGAAGGCAATAATGAGTCCACGAAAGCTCTGGAGGAAGAAGCATTGGAGGCCAAGGAAACAGCCAGTGCTGTTGAAATGGTATCTGACTCACCAGGGGACGTACACTGCGCACTGATTGGCATGACTCTGTGAATTATGATCACTGTGACCTTTACACCTGAGGCAAGTTGTCCTATATTTCCAAAGCTGACCTTGGACCCTTTGCATTGGAATTGCCTGTGACTCAATCCACCGCGGGGCCAGGACCCTGGACCAAGATTTTGAGGCTGGAAATTAACGATTGCTAAATTGTGCCAAATGTACAAGCAACATGAGCTCTCGAAGTTGAGCTTTAAATTTTTTTTTTAATTAAGTTTATTGGGGTAACATTGATTAATACAATTATATAATTTTCAGGTGTACATTATAATTTGACATCTGTATATTCTATTGTGTGAGCTTTAAATTTTAAGTTAAACTATTGAGTTGAACATTTCAAGAAATAGACTGTTTTTAAACTCAAAGGAAATGCAAATAATCCTCTCTGTACACAAAACGTGCTCTCAAAAACACCAGCAACTTCGACAAACTCACAGGCCTCTGCATTTGCCAGTTTCCTGCCTGGGTGATGTGGGCACCGGGGTACACCAGACAGGGGAGGCGTAGCAACTCCACTGCACATCGTGCTGTGCTTTGGTGGCAGAAGGGTCTCAGCATGAACCCTGAGCGGCCATCTGACCTCGGTGAGACCTCTTAACTTTAAAATAAGAGACCAACATGAGAACCAACATGGATTTAGTTGAGATCCAAAACAATAGCTAATCAGGCAGTGCTGATTCAAGCAAAAGCCCAAATAATGTTATGATCAGAAGAAGGGGAGAAAAAAAGGCAAGGGATATGTATGAGAAAAGGAAGGGGAACAATGACATCAATAGAAGGAAGGAACTTCTATAGATGAAGAGAAGCTAACAAAGTGATGCTAATTCTATAGAGTGTTTTTAGGTGTTAGTCTTGTAGTCCTGGTAGCTGTTTTCTAAGTTATTTTTGCAAACAACCCTTTGGGACAAAATGTTGCCTTAGGTTAATTTACCCTGTTTTTAACATTCTAAAGGTTTGAGGTATAGGACTACAAGGCAATTCCTCTGCAATGGCAGCTCTGACTCCATTTTAAAGTGGCTCCCTTTGCATTATTTTTTATAGACCACACCACCTATCTGGAAAATGAAGATTAAAATGACACCCACTTGGTCATTCTCTAATTCAGTTCTCCCCCACCTAGTAATCACATCCTCCCGTGGCCTGGCCACAGTCTTGGCACTGGGACTTGGTGTTGTTGACGTAAGAAATGTCTAAACCTGTAGAGAGTTTGTATGAGTTTATTTGAGCCAAAACGAGGTCATAATCCCAGTCTGTGGAGAACACTGAGGATGGAGAAGGGGGCGAACATATGGTCCCAAGGGGCCTTCGTGAGGAGGAAACACGGGCCCAATCCTGTGGGGTGGAGGACACAGGTTCCATGTGACCTGAAGCTTACACAATTTGGGGGCCCTCTAAGAAAAAGAATGAAGCTTGAATGTCATTAGCTTCATGGTAACCCACCTCTGCTGCATAGTGGTTGGTAGTAGGTGTCAAAGAAATAGTGTTGTGAGAGACGCCTGCAGTCTTGGCAGGATGCCTGGTGCTTGGAGCAACAGGGTCATCAGAAGCAGGTGTGGACTTGCTCAAGAACACACTGCAGGGAGGGTGCACACACCTGACCTATTCTAGGACTTCTTGCTCTAGGGACAAGGATAAGAAAAGGAGAAGATATAGCTGTTAACACGGTGGTGGCCTTGAGGCTGAATTTGGGAGTTGGCTGTAGTTTGTAATTACTAACTTGATAGTAACTAATAATAATAATGAAGCCCGCTTTGTGAGAGAGAATAATAATAAGTCATAGAGACAAGGGTGGGGGATGCTAGCACTTACATTTATCCCCTCTCCCTTATCCATGTTAGTTAATACATTTCCAGACTTCCACTCTTCTTCCTAACGGTCTCCGCTACAAAATAGAAGCAGAGAAAACTTTTTTTAAAGTAGCGATCTCTAGTCTCTCTCTCTTTTTTTTTTTTAAATATGATTTTCAAGTTCACACATTTTGGTGCACAGTTCTAGACAAGTGCATGCAGTTACCTAACCACAACTACAATCAGGATATAGACAGGTCCTTTACCTCCCAAGCTCATCTACAGTCGACTTCTCCCCCTTCCCAGTCCCTGGCAACTCCAGATCTGTTTTCTGTTCCTATAATGTTATCTTTTCCAGAATGTCATATACATGGAATCAGACAGCATCATCCACATCGACTATATCAGGAGTTCATTCCCTTTTATTGCAGCGTAGTATTCCATGACATGGATGTACCACTGTTTGTTTATTCTTTGGCCAGCTTGAAGGACTTCTTGCAGTTTTTAGTGATTATAAATAAAGCTAGAGAGCTCTATGTATTTGCCTCCTAATGTACTGAGAAACTAGAAGCAATCACAAGAGGACTTCATGAGCTCCCTCTACCACTTCCCCGCTCCCTGCATCCAGGTCCAGAGATCTCTTTCATCCTATAACTAGAATAAACTATTGTGGCTGCTACCCATGGCCAAGCCTCTATTTGTGCACAAGATCTCACCTTCTCTCTGTGACAGCCTGCCAAAATGTAATAAGGACAAAAGTTAATTAAAAACAAACTAGACAAAGGAAGGCAATACCTTAGGCCTCGTTGCTGGAACCCTTCACCACATTCTATTAATCATGAAACATGTAACAAGGAGCTTATACGCTAACTGCCAATTTTAGCTTATGTAACCCTGTTTGCTTGCGTGGCATTAGAAACGATTGATGATGTAAAAAGCTGGAAATTACTGTCTGACTATCGCCGTAGGAACATAGGCTACTAACTATAGAAACATAGGCTATTAACTATGGAAACATAACATGCTAATAGGTTGCTAAAGCAACTCTTTGTGTTCAGGCAGAATGAAGAATGGAATTTGGGGCTTAAAAACCCTGTACCTCTGCATTTCGGGGCTGCTCCTGGCAAGGACAGCCACCGGCTAATAAACAGCCCTAAGAGAGCATACTTGGTTTGGTCTATTCTATACTGGCCACAACACTCTCCTGACTCAAGGTCATCACCTGGCAATTCTCCCCTTTCTTTTGCTTCATCGATTTCCTCCTTTTAACTTAATTATTTTCATTAACATTAAAAACATGCTATTAAATCTCCTATCTTAAAAGGAAACAGAAAACAACATGGCGCGCCTTCAAAAATTAAACATAGAATTACCATAGGACCCAGCAATTCCACTTTTGGGTATATACTCAAAATAATTGAAAGCAAACACTCAAGCTGATATGTGTTCACCCACATTCATAGCAGCACTATTCACAGTAGCCAAAAGGTGGACAAAACCCAAGCGTCCACCGACAGATGAATGGATGAGCAAGATGTGGTCCATCCACACGATGGAATATTATTAGCATTAAAAAGAAAATTCTGACACATGCTACAACATGGATGAACCTTGAAGGAATTATATTCAACGAAATAAGCCAATCACAAGAAAACAAATACTGTGTGATACCATTTATTTAAGGTCCCTAGAGTAGTCAAATTCATAGAGACAGGGAGTAGGATGGTGGGTGCCAGGGGCTGGGGAGAGGGGAGTTAGTGTTTAAAGGGGACTGAGTTTCAGTTTTGCAAGATGAAAAAAGCTATAGAGATGGGTGGGTGGTGGTGATGGTCACACAGCAATGTGAATATGCTAATACCACTCAACTGTACACTTAAAAATGGTTAAAGTGGTAAATTTTATGTATATTTTACAACAAAAAAAAAAAGCCTCAAGCAGAAGAATAAACATAAACTCTTGACTTCACATCTCCCTCCAGTGACCGTGTTTCTCTGCCTCCGTTAAGAGCAAAACTCCTGGAAACATTGTCTCTGGCTGCTGTCCCCAATTCTCATCACATGCTCCCTGGAACACACTCTAATCAGACTTTGATTCCCTGCTCTCCAGAAACCGCTCTCGCCGAGGTTGGCCATGACTTGCTCCTTGTCAAGTCCAGCGGCACGTTCTCAGCTGCCTTCTCCTGGGACAGTCTTTGGAGCCTGTTGCTGGGTCTTCTCCTTTCTCCCTTCTCCCTGATTCCTTCTCAGTCTCCTTTGCTGGATCCTCCTGCTTCCCCAGGTCCCCTCACTGGTGCTCATGGGCTCCCTTCTGACTCTTCTCTCCTACGGCGCTTGCTCCCCGATTGCCTTCCAAAATCACGTGGCTGTCAATCCCGTCGATATTGTTGGGACACTGCTGTTGTCCAATTTCTACCTCTTACCTGACCTAGCCCATCAACTCCATCCTCATAGGTCTGTCTGTCCCTTAACATCTCCACTTCCATATTGGGTTGCCATCTCAAACCCATCAGAACCCAAGTTTAAGCCCTTATCTACCCCTGCAACCTGTACTTTGCATACACTTCCTCATTCCAGTAATGCAGGATTCTACCCTACCAGTCGCTCAGGCCAAAATCCTAGCAGGCCCTGTTCCACCAGCAAATCCTGTTGGCTCTGCCTTCAAATACTGTTGTTTCCAGAATCCAATCACTTGTCACCATCCACCTGCGTCCGCCCGTGCACCGCCCCCCACCACCACCTAGGGGACAGAGGGATTTTGTGAAAATGCAAGTCAGATCTTTGTTACTTTTCTGCTCAGAGCTCTTCCCGTCTCACCTAGAAGAGAAACCAAAGTCTTTACAATGGCTTGAAAGGCCCCCAGATCTGCTCTATTTTCTCTCTTCTCCCTGCTGTCCTCCTTAGACATCCACTGAGTCCACACTGGCTTCTGTCCTGTTCCTCAAAGACTCCTGCCTCCTCCTGCTGGTCCCCCCAGGTAGCCTCAGGCTCGCTTCCTCCCCTCCTGGATGTCTCCATTCCTCTGACACCTCCCTGTCTTATGTAAAACTGCCCCTTCCTGGGTTCCTTCATGGGCCCGGGACCTAAATTTGATTTTGGTCAATACGTATTGAGGTGGAGGGAAGGCCCAAATGTTATAAGCTTCACATCCCATCACTTTCCCCTGACTTATTTTCTCCAGCATTCATCTCCATCCGAAGAATGACTTATTTTTTAAAATTTGCTTTTGTCTGTCTCCCCCACCTTAGAATGTAAGTTTCGCAAGGAAAAATAGTTATCGAATGAATGAATGAATGAACGAACGAACGAACAAATATCAAGGCCCAGATACCTGCAGCATTCAAGGTAAGAATTTTCTCTTCACACACTCCCCAGCCACTTCCCTCTCCTCCTTCACCTAATTTCCCCCTCTCTTACTCCTTCCCAGCCCTCCTCTCCCCACCCCTCCCCAGATCCCACTGCACCCAGATTGTTAGCTCACTAAGGTCCCACTTTAAGCTATAAGGAACTTGCATTCCCTAGGAACCAGGAATATTCTTAGAACACACAAATATATCATCATCATAATGAGCTGACATTGGCCTCTGTATTTACAATCATTAAACCAGCCTTTATAACTATGATCACTTGCATCACTTGCAAAATGGCCACAGTAGGTTTTTATTTACTTTATAGACAACAAAACTGAGGCCAGGTGAGGCAAAGGCACCGGCCCAGCCTCCCACATCTGTCTATATATAGGCACACCCTGCTGAAGTTTTTCTGTGTGGCCACAGGATAAAAAACAAACAAACCATCCCCACTACCGGCTCATCAATATCTTGACTTTCTCTGTCATATCCTGTCAGTTCCTCCTTTGAGCACCTTAGCAGGAGGCAAAGGGCTCATCAGGAGATGGGTTGGATAACAGAAGGGACTGACATTAGTCACACAAAGAAGTTCCTGTCTGGGTGAGAGATGATTAAGAGAGCATCAGGTGGGCGGCCAGGCTGTGATTAGTGGGGTGCTGGGGCTGTCCTGCCGCCTTCCAGCCCCCCTGTAGTCTGCAAAGAATCCTGGGCTCAAAGCAGACCCTCTGCTCAGAACTTTTCTCCATGCGGTCCCCACCCCCAACTCCTGCAGGCACTATCTGAACCCCTAATCAATCAGAATTGAGAAGAGCCCTAAGATGGCAAAACAGACCGAGCTCCTCCCTGACAAACCAGCTGAGCAGGTCTGAGGATGCCAGGATGAGGGGTGGAGCAGCAAGCAGGTCAACTCCAGCTCAGGAATGGAGCTGACAAACACCGGGGCCTGTGAGAGGGATCTGGGGAGAAGCCAGAGAAAATCCAGCTGGGTTTGATATGGAGCTGGCTCTTAGGGGCTCTGGAGATGGGTTTAAAGGTGGCTGGTTTGGAGACAGGATTTGATTGGATGTTAATGTTATCACTGGTGTTTAAAATCCATTTTGTCAACCATCAAGGAACAGTCACAGGAGAGGCCAGATACCAAGAGCACCTGGATTGCTTGTTAAAAAATATATAGGTCTGCCTCAGGCCTGCAAAATCAGAATCCCTAGAGACCCAAATCTTTATTTTTAAAAGTTCTCTTAGATAATTGTGATACTCCAAGGTTTGGAAACTACCATTCATCTTTAAAAAGTATGTCTTTGGAACCTTCAACCTCTGAATCTGCTACTTAGTTATGTTTCCTTGGGAAAATGACTTAATCTCTCTGAGTTTCATTTGCTTCATCTGGAAAATGGGAATAACTACATACCTCTGAAGGATGCCTGAGCTATCCGTGCAATAGTCACACTGACCGCTAGGCTCGGGACCTGGCGTGGAGCATGTACTCAGCATGTTAGCTGCTCTGATTATTATTCCAGCTGAGATCATTTGCAATTCTTGGGTGAACACAAGAAGCTGAGGGAGCTGAAGGTCAAGAGAGGATCTGCTCCTGTTCAGAGTCCTTGATGTTGGAAATGAGAGGCTTACTGAGAAGAAAGCATAGTCTCCCACTCAGAGGAATTAGGAGAGAGGGGCCAAGGCTAAGCTCAAGGCCAAGGCCAAGGCTGTTCATTTTTGGCCACTATCCTGGCTACTGGGTCAGGGCTTTGGGTGGATTCAACTTGTAAGAAACACAGCAGAGATTTGTGGTTAAGACCTTAAGCTTAAGGGCTCAGAGAGTCCTGGGTTCAAGTTCTAATTCCTTTTATTAATGCATGACCTTGGGTAAGAGACTCAAGAGAGGCTGAGCTTCTGCTGGTGAGGCAGGACAGCACATCATCAGCCAGCTTCTGGAGTATGGACCTGTGACCTTGAGCAAGTCACTTCATCCTTTTGAACTTGAGTTTGGGGACACTGAACTGGGAATGTCTGAAGTAGCTACACTGACTCACAGTGTTATGTGAATGTTGGTCGTTACTGTCATCAACCCCGTTCTCTGGGGAAACCTTCACTGGTGGCTGGACTCCTCCTCTTTCACCCTCCCCGAGGTGTCTCCTTCCTCTGAGCAAAGCTAAAGTGGGTGCAATTTGGTGACACTGCCTCCGTGAGGTCAGGCTGCCCAGAAATGACCCTTTTCATTCCCCAGGGATGAGAGCACAGGCTGTATTGTACTAGTGTGTGCCCATATGTGCCAAGTGATACTTTTAGGTAGTGTTTAACTGAATGTGATCGAACTATGCTCATGTACTTGCAGTTTGCGCTGGGCTGCCTGTTTTCCAGCACCATTGGGCAGGCCTTGAGAAATGTCACGTCACTATCTACATCTCACAAACAGTTGGCTCCTTACTGCCTTTGGGAGGGGGATCACTTCAGACTCCTGGGAGGGATCCTACCAGAGAGAACCCCTCTCCTGTGTGGGGCACTGAGAGGATCTAGTTTGCATCCAATAGCTTGGCAGGCCCAGAGCTTCTTAGCGAGGCTTTCCCAGGGATAGCTTGCAGTCCCGTTGCCTGCATCTCTGAGCCGACACTGCCCCCGCGAGGCCACTTCCTGCCATGACACCTGGGAGAGGAGACCTCACCCAAGAAGGAAGTGGACCCAGATGATGCTTTCCTCCCAAGCATTTTATTTAGTGCATTCAAATTGCCCCCAAATACTAAAAGTCCTTGAAGCACTGGCAGTGTATTCGTTCTCAATCTAAATATGCATTATTATTATTTGGGTGTATTCCCTTTGTTATTTTTTTCCTTCATGTCTGCCTTTAATGTATGTATTGGATTTAATATCTTTATTGGATTTTTTAAATCATAAATTAAATCATAAAACATATGGATTGTAGAAATTAAAAACTACGCCCTACACCCATATCCCCCCTCCCCTCCCCCCAAAATTGGTCCAACATGCAGAGTTGGGTTATGGTTACATTTGGGAGGGGTTCTGTTTTTAATCACTCTTCAATCAGACCAAGTCCCTCAGCATCCTGTGCCCACTAGGTTCTCTGCCTCGGGCCTTTGCAATTGCCATTTCTCCTTTTGGAACACTTTCTCACATTCTGGTCTGGCTGATGCCTTCTACTGTACAGGCATCGATGTCTCTTCTCCCAAGAATTTTGTTTCCCTAATGTTCCGAGTTGGTTAGGTGCCACTCAAAGGTGCTCCTAAAACCTCATGACAACCTTTGACTGAATGACATTGTCACCGCTTCTTAGTTCCCTGACTTCTTGCTGGCAGGTGAGCAAAGTGTGGCAGAGGCTCAGACATCATGGGTCCCCAGGTCCTGGCATTGAAAGACCTTTTGTGTGGACAGAGGCAAGACAAGCCAACTGTCCATGTGGAGAAAATTGAATGAGGTGGGGGGAAGCTAAGGAAAGGGGTCACTTCTGCTGGGGTTCCCACCTTTCTTAGCTTGGCTGTTTACCTCTCTTCCTCCTCCACTGTAAAATGATGTGGCTCAGGAAGGTGAGAGGGGAGTGGGTCAGGCGAGGTGACAGCTGCATGGGGCCTAAGAAGTGTGAGAGTCTCAGGAGCCCATTCGAGTCCTGGCTCCACCTCTAGTTAGATCGCTTGCTCTCCATGACCCAAGCGAACAGGATCAAGGCCACGTTCAATTAGGCAAATACTGAGCATGTGTGAGGTGCAGGTGGGAAGGGCTTTGTTTGAGTTGAATCTGAGTCATGTCCTCTTCGGGTACACAGAGAGTCCAGGGCGAGGCCTCTCAGTGTGGGGTCCAGGCTAGAAGCCTGGGGTTAGAAGGCAGATGGGCCTGCCTGGGCTCTCATCCCAGCCCTGCCACTGTGTAACTTCGACAAGTCGCTTCCACTCTCTGAGCCTCAGTTTCCTTATCTGCAAAATGGGGACAATAATGGAACCTATCTCATAAGGTGGTTTGTGAAGAGCTGGTGATATGATGATGTGAAAGCTTAAGAAATGGCCAGAAAAGCCCCCAAATGAGAAGGCATGCAGGCGTTCATGGTGGATCTAGGAGGGCGTACAAATGCAAACAGTGACTGAAGTCTGGAGTGGGACCACAGCACTGAGGACAGGGTGCTCTCCAATGCCAAAGGGAGCCGGACTCCAATGTTCCTAGGCCCTAGTTCTGTGCCCGCCAAATCTTTGAAGTGCCTTTCAAAACTAAGTGTGCTCATAGCTGACAGCAGCCAGTGCCCACCAAATATCCATGTGTTCACTCTTGTTTCCCAGCCTTCCTCAGCCAGTTTGGGCCACATAATCGGTTCTGGACAATTGTCTGTGAGCAGAAGTGATATCTGCTCCTTTGGGGTCAGTTCAGAGTTGACGTGTCTTCTCCATCTCTTTTCTCTTGCTGAGTCACTGGTGAAGCTCTGAAATGGGAGGCTACCAGACCCTCATTAGATGTTGTGAGACAAAGAAACCTTTATTGGGGTCAGTCATGGAGATTTGGGGTTGTTTGTTGATTACTCGGATGCATACAGTACTACTATTATTTCCACTTATAGAGGCCAAGTCAGTCATCATGGTCACACAGCTTGTATGTGGGCAGAGCTGGAATTCAAACCTAGGCCAGACTTGCATGACTGGTTTTTTAGAAACTATACTTATCTCACCTCATGGCAGCCTGTCCCCAAGTGCTACTGTCACATCTGAAATCTTATGAGACTGTCCAGTAGGACAGGACCAGAGGGACAACTAGAATAATCAGAACACTTAGATCCTGCCAACGTGGCTCACATCAAGCAGTTGCAACACTCCAGTTTCACTCCTGCCTGTGATGGCAGGTCATGATAAGTGACATCCAATGAAGAAATGACAGCTCACCCTTGCTTGGCAGTGGTTACAACTGGGGACTGGAACCCTTATTCTGTAGATTGATTTACAAGGAATGAATTCCTCCCAATGTTGCTATTCTATTCTCAGCTCTTACCTTCTTGTCCCCCAACCCAGAAAGGCAGTACTACAAACCATCAGCTTTAGAGTTAGACCTGGGCTCTAATCCCTGCTCTGCTACTTACTGGCTGTGTGTCCTTGGGCAAGTCACTTTGTCTCTGTGAGCCTCAATTGCCTCATTTGTAAAATAGGGATAGTGATGCTAATTCCTCATAGGATGGATTTAAGCATTAGAGATCATGGATGTAAAGCACTTGGCATAGTGCCTGGTATATGTGGGAATGTTATCACAAAGGCAGGCCAGGCTCCCTTTCTCCTGGGTGAGATGGGGGCTATCAGAAGAGAGGAAATCAGCGTGCAGATTCACACCAAGATTGTTCACATGTTTATTTACAAATGGGATACACACACACATACACACATAGCATTGGGACATCTCGGGAACCTTGGAGCTGGGCTCCCCTTCTTTGCTGACTTCCCTCCTGACTCAGGTTGGGTTCTCCAGAAAAGGGCTTCTGACATTTTCTTGCTGGTAAGCCTGTAGGCATGCTGATTGGGCTCTCAGTGCTTCTCTTGTCCATATCTGCCTGTCTCGGAGGGCCGTGGACAAGGGGCTGTGAGCCTCTGCTCAGTCATTCATGTCCAGGCCAAATTCTGGATACAATTCTTTGGTGGTGATGCCTCGAATCACAGCTGAAAATAAGGATGAAAGTCCAGCGGGAGCAGTGGGAGAATGGCTGAAGCCTTGGCCCTCTCCTGCGCCTTCTTCCTGCTTCCCTGGTTGCTAAGGTAACTCTCCTGCCACTCCTTCCGGGTCTCTCCACCGTGGGCCCTGTCAGGCCACCCCAACCTAGACTCACGAACCCTTGCCCCACTTTACAGAGGAGTCAAACAAAGCTCCCTAGAATCCTTTCTCCATTCAGAGCAGCTAGAGTCAGTCATCTGCTCAAAATGGAAATGTACATGTACCTTGTACCCAGGGACTGCTAACAACCAGAATCCTTAGCCTGGCTCATGTGCCAGGCCCTGGCCGCTTGGTGACACTGTTCCTCCTGTTCCCTCAAAGACTCTTCTTTCCTCCCATGAGAAGGGCTCTGCTCAGAGGCCTCCTCTGACCACCTTATCTCATCCCCACCTGCCACGCTGTTCCTAGCTCGACACTCTCCATCTCTGTCCTTTGTTTCCTTCATAGCACTCACCACGTTTTATAATTTGTTTGTGTTCCTTTACTTAGTGATCACCCTCCTTCCTAGCCCCAACAATGAAACAAGTCACTTGAAGAAAGAGACCTTCAAATGTCTGGTTCTCCAGCGTATACCCATGCCTTGTAGAGCAGCACAGGGTGCTCAGTAAATATTCACTCAACAAATGATAGGCCACCTGCACCAGCTCCTATGTCATGGAAGGACAGGTCTCAAGCTGGTGTCCATCTATCAAGACCTTATGCCCTAACCACTGGGCTATAGTCCCCTCACATTCCTTTCTTTCTGGGCCCTGATGGTCCTCCTCTCTTCATCTAACTGTATTTCCTTCCGTTTTCTCCTTCTCCTCCTTTGGGACCCATTCCTCACCGAAAGGCAGAGAAGCCCTCCCCGCTGTAAAATCCTGGATGCCGACAGGCAGCTCTGCAACCGGTGATAAAACTCAGGCAGTAGCTGGACAGACAGTCCCGGCTCTGAACACTATCCCCAATGTCACTGGCCGCTGAACATCGGAGTGCCCACCAATCTGAGCGAGGTGCTGCAGCTGAGGCTACCTACACAATTTCTTACCTCCAAGGTGGGCTGTCTGAGCCACCCACACACAGATAGTGAGACTGTGTTTGAGGAGGAACAAAATACCCCCTTCAAGCCACACAGAGTCGCCTTTGCATTTTTTGCTTTGGTAGCAAGTCGGCCACTAGATAGCAAGGTTAGGGTCTCAATCAGTCTGAGTAGTCCCCAGAATACTGGGAACCCTAGTCTTCAGTCCAGCAGAGGGGTGAGCCTGCACTCACACCTGCCTGCATCTCCAAAGCAGACTCTACACTGGAGGGAAGAAAACCCAGGGACTCAGGTAAGAGCCGTACAGCTACTTTGTCAGGTGGGCAGGGAGGGCAGGGGCATTCGGGGAGCTGGGCTGCTGAGTATGGTGGGAGGGTTGGCAAGTTAGAAGGCCCAGGAGCAAAATCCAGGGGCAGGGGACTCCTTCCAAGCCCTGGCTGCCCTTTGGAGTCCTGCTACTCACCTAGTTTGCCCAGTAGCATCTGGCCTGCATCCTTGATGTCGTTATACTCATGGAGCTGGGAGATGTGGTCCTCTAGTTCATCTACACTGTAGCCTCTGGGGTGAGGGATGGAGAGAGAGAATCGTTAAGGAAGCTTATGAGGTTCCAAGGTTCAGAGAGTCATGAGGCATCTATTGACCAAATGTTCACTAAGGGCCTATCAGGTGCTCAGCGCTATAGACACTTAGAGATGGCAAGATAGACCTTGCCCACTGAAGCTTACAGGAAGGTAGGGGCTCGGCTCCTGGCAAATGCTCCTGTACCCTCCAGGAGGAGTCCTAGCCACACTGATACTGTGACCCTGGCGACAGCTGAGGGATTCACAGATGGGCACATGAGTGGCTAGTCAAATTCCCTCACGTGTGAAATGTACATTCAGAAGCAGCTCAGTCTGTGCCAAGTGGCTGGAACAAGGAGCATGGGAAAACCCAGGAGCTGTGGAAGAACCAGCTTCCTCCGGCACTAAAAACTCCACTTGCAGAGAGAGAATGGAGCCCAGTGCAGACAGAGCAGAGGCAGAGAATGCCGGCCTGGGAGAGAGACCAGGAGAGGGATAATCTGCATTCCTGAGTTCCTAGTTTCTGGTCTTCCTGTGCCTGACCACACCCTGCCAGAGAGAGGCTGCCCAGACATCCTGAATTCAAAGTCGCAGTCTTGTTTTTAAGCTGAGTTAGTATGACTGGGCTGCAGTTACCGGGCACTAGTTAAAAGTTATCTTAACTATGCTCAGTAACCCAATAAGACTTACTCAGCTATTAACTGAGAGATCTCCTTGTCCAGCATATCCCTCTTCTCCTTCAGTTTCTGAATGTCAAGGTGCAGAGAATCCTCGCTGGCCCCAACAGCCTGGCCAGACTTGGGCGATGGCCGCTGAGTGGCAGAAAAAGTCATTAGCCAGGTTGACCAGTTATCCACAATCCAGGACTTACAAGCTGTCCCCCAGTAGCCACTCCCCTCTTCTGCTTGGTAACAGACACCCCCCAGCCCCAAGTACGATTACATTTCCCAGCTTCCCTTGGAATTAGATGTGGCCCTATAACTAAGTTCTGACAAGTGGAACATAACCAGAAATAGTGTATGCGACATCTGGGAGCTGTCCTTCTAGGGAGAGGACAGGCTTTTCTTTGGCCTTCATCCTTCCTGCTAGCTGGAATGTACAAGTCACACTGGAGCTGAGCAGTGTCTTGGACGATGAAGTAGAAGCCACACCAAAGGCAAGGTGGAACAGGATAGAGGCCTGGGTCTCTGATGACTGTTTAAGCCACCATTATTTGGGGTTTTCTTTCACTCCCAGCCAAACCCAATCCTACCTAAAGGGCCCAGGGAGTCCATGTCACGTGTCCTTCGATTCTTCTCTTAAGTTTGTTATGTTGCTGGGTTTATAACAAAATCTTTTCCTGGGACTACAGTTCATCTTTACTCTTTCTACCTCTAAAAGGTGTGAAGGCCGATACTTGGTACGCTACTAATCTTCGGGAAATGTGTGTTGTTGGATCAACTGTCTACAGGTGATACAAGAGACCGAGGAAGACGTGGTTCCTATTCTTCCAGCCAGTCAACAACAGTAGTGAGTAAGCACTATTTTGCAGGCACTGGCAAAAGCTCCAGGGGTTTAGCAAAGGAGAAGACAGCAAGCCTGGCCCGCTGCCTTCATGGAACGATAGCCTCGTACCAAACATAAAACACTCAACAATTAGGCTCTTCCTCCAGAGATTTCCATTTCAAGCTCTACTCACAGGTCACAGGTCATGAGAAAGGCCTTCTCTGACCATTCCATTTAAATGGTCACTCCTCAATCACTCACTATCCCTTTGTGCTGATGTTTTATGACATGTTATACCTCTCATTGATAATATGATTTTCATTGTTGGCCTTCCACCACTGGAGCATAAACTCCACGAGGGCAAGGACTTTGCTATATTCACTGCTGATTGCACTATGTCTACAACAGTACCCGGCATGAAGTTGGCACTCAATAAAATTTGTCAAATGAGTGAGTGAATGACAAATAACTAATCAACGAGATTGGGGTGCCATTGACAAGGACAGGACACTGCTTCTTCTTTGAAGCTTGGTGTGCATGAGGAAAAGACAGGGAAGGGCTGAGAAATAACTTGAGAGTTTCTCAGCAGAAGGTCGGCTGGGGGTGGGTCAGCTGCTGTGGGGATAGAGAGAAGGGCTGGGAGCAGCAGTGACGTACACGGTGGCGGGAGGGAGTGGGGTGGGGGACACAGGCATACTCACCGGGGATCGGAAGGCCCCGCGGCAACTTTTGGAAAGTCCTGGTTGGGTCCTGGAGAGGAATCCAAAGGAAAAATGGCAGATTGTACCTAGAGTCCGCTCCAGGAAGAAGGGGTACTGTGAGGGGGTGCGGGAGGAGTTGGGAAGTAGGAGTGACCGGGACTGGATCTAGTCGGGAAGGGGGCAGATGTGCTCCTGGGATATGGGTAGAGATCCTCTAGAAATAGGAGATTCTGACGGGATGGAGTGTGTGGACTGGATCGGGTCTCTAGAGGGCATCTCTGGGACAAGAAAGTGTGGTGCAGACCAACGGGGGAGTCAGGAAAGGGATTGTGAAGGGATGCACTTTCCCGCTGCAGTCCGCTCCCAGCCCACCTCCTGAGCCCTGGGGTCCAAGGCCCCCGTTTCGGGGGTGTTTGCAGTGCAGCAGGGTCCAGGGTGTGGCCTCTCAGGTCCGCCAGTTAACCAGAATGCTATGAGGAGTCCAGGAACCGTCACAGGGCGAGCTGTGCGTGCAACCTGAGAGAGGTTGGGCCCCGCCCCTTCCCGAGGTGGGCGGAGACAGCGGCTGCGCGCGCAGCTTTCATTGTGCCTCTACCCGTCCGTCGCGGCCGGCGGAGGCATGGCCACGCACCCTTTCGCTGCGCGTCTTTCTCATAGACCAATGGGATTAGAGAATATAGGCCATGCCCACACCGCTGTTGCTTAGTACCCTGGTTCCTCCTTTTCTGGCTCACAAAACTGCGCCGCGGCTGCCGGAAGCAATTCCGCAGTGGTCGCTGGGATTGAAATGATATGGCCCCTCCCCTTCCCGGGATGTCGGAAGAAACCCGACAGAGCAAATTGGCCGCGGCCAGGAAAAAGGTAAAACGTGTCGGGGTCGCGGCTCCCTGACCAAGCCGAAGGCCCCTCCGACTGCTGGTCTGTGGTCAGAGTCTGTGCTGCCTCTGAGGCACACGGGGCAAGTCCCTCGGCGCCCCTTGGCGCCACCCCCCCAACGTCTTCTCACCAGTCCCGCCCCCCCCACCCCTGGCAGCCCAGCCCCCGCCCTCGCCCGTCGCCCCCGGGTGACTTTGGGCCGGTGACCCCGGGGGCTGCCGGTTCCAGGCTCGGTCTTCGCCTCTTGCCGCCCAGAACCGGACCCCCTGGGCTTCCTGGGCTCCCGGTCGCTAAGGAGCTCGGTCCGGGCCCTGCGCTCCCTTCCCCCTCCGCGGAGCGGCGACTCGGTGGGGAGGAGTGGAATGTGGTTACGTCACAATCCCCCTCCGAACTGTCATTACCGCCGCGAGCCCGGTGTTTGATCTTGCGACCCAGTCCCCTAGTGTTTTCGCCGCCTTTCCGGTTTCTCTGGTCGTGGCACACATTTCCAGCTTGAAGGGGACTCGGGACTATAGGACCTAGGTCGGAGAGGTTTCAGGCTCTCTTACTCTAGACTGTATCCTATAGACATGAAAAGTCTACATTTTACTGGTGATCTCCAAACGTTGACCACGTCTCTGGGTGACAAAGGGGAGAATGTGTTTGGTTTTCTCCCCGGTTTCTGCCCTCCAGAGAGACTTTCTAACTTTTCATCTGAATTCTCTACCTCACGTTCTAATTCCCTATGATTCCGGGACCGTATCGGCTCCCAGTTAGTGCTCTTTGTCGTGAGATCCGCTTATTCTCTGTGGAGCAGATCCCAGGAAACTGCACTGCACAGCTGGGAATCTTCCCCAGATGGGCATCTCAGTATGGGGAGTTCTGCGGAGTGCCACAGGAAACATATGGGACCGAAGCATCAGTTTTGCTGGATTCTCTTGAGAAAGAAAAAAGCCTTGAATATTAATGTACTTAGGGATGACATTTACATAGATTTGTAAGATTGTAATAGACTTCTCTCTGAAATGGTGCTTGGGTTGTCTTTTCCCTGTTACCATTCCAGATTCACTAGGGGTATCCCTTCACTGCCTTCTGCCATTAGGCTACTCTGAAGGAAAAGTTTGAGTAGTGGTGTGTTACCTTTAACAGACGTCTGGGAAAGGATCCTGATGTCTGATTACTTTAAGTATTTACTTTTCCACCTCCACCTTTTTTTTTTTTGCCCTCTGGCAACTGCGGATTCATAGCATAACCCCTAGAACTCAGAGTCAGAAAACGGAGTTTAAATTCCATTATTAAGAGGTGAAATACTGCCATTTGTGACAACGTAGATGGACCTTGAGATAATCATGCTAAGCAAAATAAGCCAGACAGAAAAGGTTGAAAACCACATGATATCACTTATGTGTGGGGTATAAATCTAAAAGCAACAAACAGGACAAACAGAGACTCATGGACATGGACAATAGACTAGTGGTTACCAGAGGGTGGGGTGAAGGAGGGGTTGATGGAGTAAAAGGGTCAAATATGTGATGACAAAGAAATCTAACCATGGGTGGTGAACACACGATGTAATATATATATATGTATATATATATATATATATATATATATATATATATGCCTTACTGCTATATTGTACACCTGAAACTTACTGGATTTTGTTAACCAATGTCACTATTAAAAAAAAGACAAAATGATTAAATTCCATTATTGCCTTTTTTTAAAGCTATATTATCAGTCCATTTCTTCAATCCCTAAGAGAGAATTGTAACACCTTGTAGGGTTGTTGTGGCATTAAATCAGATGGCAAATATGAGAATTTTGTAAATTGTAAAGCAGGATGTGTATACAGGTGTTTATAGGTCTCATGAGTCTCACTGCTTTTTCTTTCTGCAGTTAAGGGAATATCAGCAGAAACAAGGCAGTGTTGTTCCTGCAGGACCTAAGAAGAAAAGGAAGATTAAAAATGGCAGTAACCCTGAGACACCCACTTCTGATGATTGTCACTCAGCTGAGGATGTGAGTCTTGGCTAGCCAGGCTTCCGGGAATAGGGGCACTCAGCGGGCAGTAGAGAGTAGTGGTTAAGATTGTGGAAGAAGTGTCAACACCGTGCTGGGTAAGAATTCTGGGTCTGAATCCTACCTCTTTCTCTGCTAGGGATGTAGTTAAGGGCAAGCTGTTTCAACTCTTTGGGTCTCTATTTCCACATCAGTAAAATCCAAGTAGTATGTCTTACTTACACTTACGATGTTGTTGTTTTTATATTAATCCCTTAATATAGGGCCCAGCGTGGAGTAAACATTCAATAAAAGGTAGTTGCTTTTGGACTTTCTGCTCTGGTGGTTTTCCTCATCCCCAGCCTCAAGGGGAAGCCAGGCTGTGAGAACAGCCACCTGCCATCAGGCTCTCCCTTTAGGAAGCACCAAGACAGCCCCAGTGTGTGGTGAGGGGAGGCCCAGGTGCTGGATTAGGAGTGTCGAGTCCATCTCTGCAACCAGCTCGCTGGGCGATCTTAGGAAAATCACTTCCTCCCCTGGGCCTTGGTTTCCATATCTGTAAGATGATATTTGTTGTATCAGATCAGTGTCTTTCAGACTTATTTTTTAGCTGTAATCCCCTTTGTCGAAGCAAACGTTTACTTGAAATTCTGGTTTTTAAAATGGAGATGGGGCTCTGGAGCCCTGCCAGATTCACTTCTATCTCCCTGGGCCTGAGGAGAGGGTCTAATGAGTGGATTCAGAGCTGCGGTGGCCAGATGACTTCACTCTATGCGAGTGCATCGTTCAGGGGACTTTTCCATCTGTCTGTGTTGATTTCAGTCTCTGGCAAGGCAGCAAGTAGCCATTTGGAGAGATGGCACAGGCCGTGGTATTGATCCCCTTCTCTCTTCTCCAGCATTCCGTTTCTTTGAAACCATCTGTTCTTCCTTCCCTGACTCTCTTGCCTCTCTCTAAGCCACTTTTCTCTTTCTTCCCCTGCCCTTGTTTTTCCCTTTTCGCCTCCTGTAGATTCAGGACATTCTGAAGGTGCTGGTGTCCGACCTTAACCGCTCCAATGGGGTAGTGCTCCCCCCATTGGACAAGTGGAAGGTGAGGCAGTGCCAAGACCCCTCTCTGGCTTGCTCTCTCCCAGCTGTGCATGTCCCCAAAGCTTCTCTGATTTGGGGGATACTTCGCCTCTGGCTTATTTTATGTTGCTGCCATTAACCCTCAGCCCATTAATGTTTGCTTTTTCACCTGCTTGGTTGATTGGGGTTTTTTTTCCCTTCCCCCACATCTTTTATCATCTTGGAGAAGGCAAGATGTACCTTGAAGGCTAAAGGTAATTTGGGAATAGCTTCCAGAGCAGGTGTGTGGGATATGGGCTTTTTGAGCCTCAAGTTTGAGTGTCCCAGTGTGCTTTCAGACTAGGAGAGAGTAAATAAAACCAGACTTTCAAGTCTCGTTCTTTGGGCATCTGTCCTAAAAAGACCAAGAGACCACAGAGCAGTTTGTGATTTTTCGAATTGACTAATTAATTTTGGTTTGAGTCAGCAACCTAAGGTTATGAAAAAAGGAGTTTGCATTAGAGTTATAGAGATACTAAGGATGTGAAGTTAAACAGATGAGTGACCAGGACATTTCGCCCCGATGCTCTTTTAAAAATCCGCTGGACACTTAACCACATTCAGTGGGCCCTTAATAGCAGAGGCACTTGGCTAAGTGCTAGAGAAAATAGGGGAACCAGATAGAATGGCCACTGAGGGAGGCAGACGCCCCTGAAAGAGGCAAGATAAAGTATAGCAACATTCCAGATGCTCAGCTGAGGGCGAGGCTAGTTTTAAATGGATTTGAGGTGGAGGGGGTGCCATTTGAGGCTCGTTTGAAGATTGGAGGTGGGTAATGGCCATCCATATGGAGAGAGAGGGAAATAGTCCTAGGCCGAGGGCGTGGTGCAGGTAGCGGCCAGGGTTATGAGCTCACAGAACACATCCCAGAAAGTCAAGGAGCCAGGAGATGACCTCTCCCGGATGTTGGCACTTCCTCCTCCATTAACTTTCTCGGGGGATATCTGCCAGGCTGGAGGAGTAGAGCTGAAATGGGGCCAGGTCCTGTTGGAGATGGGCATGGGGAAGAGGGCTGGGACAGGGCACTGCTGGCTGGTGTTAGAGTCTTTTCAGTCATCGGGACTGCTCACGCCCAGTCAGGCAGGCCTCTCCATGTTCTGTGACTCACCTTGTCGGCTCAGAGGAGCACCAAGTGGCATGGGGGAGGGCAGCACAGGCCTAAAGGAGTCCTGAAGCCGAGTATTTACACTCATGTTCTGTGCCCGTGTCCCTCTGTTGTCTTGGAAACGAAGACCCAGATTCCCATAGTCCCTTCTTGCTGATTTTAAATCCTCTCTTTATCAGTTACTGTTTCCCACTTAAGTTTTCTGTTCCAGTAATACACGCCTGTGAATGCAGTATCCTGGGCGAAATGATAGCTTTTCCAGAAATGGGGGATAATGGAGAAATAAAAAGATTTTTAATGGAGTTGGGATATTTGAGGGGAGTGGACAATGTTTTTTTTTTTTTAACTTCAGACTTAGCTACAGGACTTAAATTATGAAATAACTTGGTTGCTCACAAAATAGTCATGTTACGTATATTTAAGTTCTCAGAAAAATACTTTATTTCCCCTATGGAGCTTTCTCGTGTCTAATGCTAGGGGTCAGTGGGAATCCCAAGATGCCAAGAAGGACCCAGAGCTGGCCAGGGCCTATGGTTGGGAGGGTGCCACCTCCCCCGAAGTCTTCTGCCTGCCCAGCTCTGAACCCCTGCTCTCGCCTATTAGAATTAGTTATACAGGTTGACAAGGCAACACTGATTCCAAGGTCAAAGGTCACAGTACGGACAGTAAACCAGTGAATAGCTTGACCCATCCTCAGCTCCCCTAGGCTCTTTAGCACTCGCTCTAAGGAGGGCAGCAGATTGGGGTTTTCAGAGGCCAGGACTCGGGTCCAGCAGGCAGTCAGCCCTTTTCCCCCCCAGAGAGGTGCAGCCTCTTCCTCCTGGACCCAGCTTCACTGCACAGGTCTTGGCTCCCTAGCACTTTTCCCTCGTCAAGCCTCAGTTTGTCACCCATCTTCCCCATCTCTGCTCACCTGGCCTGTTGGACATTAGCTCTCTAGAGCGGGAGGCATGGACTAAGTGTCAGGCCTGAGCCTGCGGGGAGGCTGGGTGGGGCTCTGGTAAAGCAAGTGGGTCCAGTTGGGGAAGAGAGAGTGGCTTCTCCGGGGCCCCTGGTCCTCGATCCCAGGATTATTCTTCAGGAAGCCAAGCGTCAAAGGGCGGACAGTTATTCCTGGTTTCTCAGGTGGTTTTTTGGTTGAGTAGGTGTTTTGGGACTAGGAGGTTGGGGTGGGGTTACTTTTTACCTCCAGGAACAGGGAAAGGCTTCTAGTTGGGCAGCTTCTTTCCCAGAAAAGGCCTCAGTCAGGCAGACGCAGTCAGTGGTTGGTGGGGGAGTGGAGGAAGGAAAGGGGAGCGCGAGAGGAAGGAGGCAGAGCTGCGCTGGCCACATCGGCTTCTTCACTGCCACCCTGCACCCTGCCGGGGCCCGTAGTGAGGCACAGACTCTGGAAGAGCAGCGCCTTCTTCTCCCTGACTCGGCACACCTTCCTTCCACCTGCTGGGACTGCCACAGCTCAGACCCTGATACTGTCTTTCACCGAATGCCAGGGAGAACAAGGCCCCCATATGTTCACGGAGGAGGCCGTGCAGTCCTGCTCTGAGCTCTGGCTGGCCCGAAGGCTGCAGAGTGGCCTGAGTCCTGGGTGAGCCATAGCCACACCTCAGAGTGGCTTCCAGCATGTGTGACTGTCACTCTGATTGCAGCAACACCTGTCCTACCCGCTCCACACCCTGTATCCATGGCAGTGAGATGTCTTCTTTCCCACATGGCTGCCTAACCCCCTGCTCTGTTCTGTGACAGGCGCCCAAAGACTGCGCCGCTCCTGCAACACCACCTGCTGATGACACCATGTCACCTGGCGGTGTCGTTTCCCCCTGTGCTAGTCCCCCCCGTGTCACTAGCATGGCATCAACTCAGGTTTGTGCCTCTTCTCCCTTTGCCCTCTGCCCCACTACATGTTCACCCCTCCTCCTCCCCAGAGGACTGGACCCGCTGCGGATTCTTCCCCTTGCTTCAGGTAGCTTGGTTCCTAGGGCCAGGCACCCTTCCTGAGGACTGGGGTGAGGGAGGCCAAGACCAGGGTTTTCCTTAAGGTTCAGGGAGACAGAAGGTTCTTGGAATGAGTTTGGCTCACCCCATCGCTGGGTGATACTTACTGGAAATTAATTACCACCTCATGTGTTTCTTCCCAAACAGAACCATGATGCTGAAAATGGTCCTAGTCCTATGGATGAAAGCAAGTGAGTGTCTCCTATGGGGGCAGCAGTTCCAAGGCTGAGGGAGTCAGGGCAGGCCACTGCCCGTGACCCCTTCTTTTCCATCGAGCCTCCTGCATCCCTGACTCCTGTGTTCATCCCCAGATTCTCATCTACCGAGAGCCTACGTCAGCTTTCTCAGCAGCTCAACGGTCTTGTGTCCGAGGTACCCCAGAAATGGGAACCGAGGTGGGGTCAGAGGGGGAAGGAAAATAGAATAGAAACTGAGGCAGAGGTTCCCTTGGGGGCGGAAGATGTGAGAGCAGTCGACTTGGCTGGGTAATGATTAGTCCTTCCTTCTCTGAGTCTCCTCTTTGAAGCTGTGCAAATGAAGGAGTTGGACCACGAGATTGGCTACATCATTTTATCTCGCTGCAGAAAGCACAGGATGAGAGCTGCTTGAGAGAGGTGAAGGGGAGATAAGAACCAGGAGAGGTTGGCACAGAGGGATTACTGGAGGAGGGGGCCAATTAAGGCAGAAAAGAAAATTTTGCCAGTCGATGGAGACAGGAAGTCTGCGGGCTTGTCATGGAGGGGGATAGAGCATCTCCATGTGAGCTTTTTGATCTCTCCTAGTCTACATCCTACATCAACGGGGAGGGCCTAGCATCTTCTGCTAATATAAAGGCTCTGGAGGTGAGTGGCCCTGGACTGGCCCAGTGACCCTGTAGGCCAGCCTCCGCCCCAACAGCGGGGGCTGGGTGCCCCACTGCCAGCTGAGACAGCCCAGACACCCCCCAACCCTAATGATTGCTCTTTCTACCTCTTCCCCCACCTTCCTCCAACTCCTCCTCTCTGCATGCGCCTCAGAGCCGGTATCAAGAGCTATCTCTAGCCCTGGACTCCAGCAATCTAACAAACAAACAACTCATTAGCAAGATAGAGGAATTGGTAAGAGTCCAGTGGGGTCCCCTGATTTCACGCTGCCAGTCGGGGGCTCTGAAGAAAAGGGCCGGGGCCCCTGGTGCCAAGGGAGAATGGGATGCCGGGGGGCTCAGGTCTCAGCTGGAGGGACCCCAGAGCACAGAGCATGTAGCATGGCTCTTTCTCTGGCTGCCCCTTTGCCTGCTCTCTGTTCTTCAAACACCCCTGCTTGAGCCCTCTTTACACCGGCCCTGGTGGCTCTGTTGCCTCTGGGGAAGCGTAGCTTGACTGTTGTGTTCTCACTCTGACTCCGCCCCAAACTTGCTCTGTCTTTGACCTTGAACAATTCACGTCTCCTCTCCGCGCTTCAGTTTCCTGAGAAGGTAGAATTAGAGGGTGTCCAAGATCCCTTTTAGCTTAGAAAAATCAAAGACATGAAGGTTCTTTCCATTCCTATGTCTCTGCTTTTGAGAACAGAACCCCGCCTATGGTATGTGCTTAGTAAATATTTGTTGAATGAATGCACCTTTCCAAATCACGAGCTGGCAGAAGGGGCAGTCTTTCTTTTCTCAAACCTCATTTCTAGAAGTTTATGTCATTCTCCTCTCATGGGAATTTTGATTGAGACACTCATTTCTGTACCTGGGAGCAAAGCCACCCGAGACCCAAAGTCTCTACTTAGGCGCTTTGAACTTTCCCCACGAACGTTCCCTTTAAAACCCATTCCTGGCCCCTGCCCATTTCTCCTTCTTGGTCTGGGGAGCATAGCAAAGGGGACAACCTCAGTCACCTTTCTTTGACTCTTCCCACAGAAACAACAGAACCAGGAAACTGTGGATCAACTAGAAAAAGTAACGTGGTTTCTTCGCTCGCTATATGGCTGAGGGATTTGGGAGAGGGCTCAGATACACAGGCCTGTTCTTGTTTGGCCTGCCCCTAGCCTAGAAAAATAAAGGGCCCACTCTGCCCATCTCCCGTCCATCCCCCACCTGTCCCCCACCTCAATATGATGTCATTGGGGGGGGGGCCTGTCTTGAGCCATTGGTGGCATTCTGGGAGCATGTCCTTTGCTGTTTCTTCTCTGCCTCCTCCCAACAAGAGGTATTTCTTCTTTTTTCCTACAGGAGAAGGAAGAATGTGAGCAAAAGCGTTTGAAGGAACAGGGGGCTCTGAGAGAACAGCTGCAGGTGAGTGGACTGTAGGGTCTTCCCTCGTGTTCCCTCAGAGACACTTCTTCTCCTCTTTTTCAGCACTTATTTGGCTTTTCTCCCAAAGGTTCATATCCAGACCATAGGGATTCTAGTGTCTGAGAAGACAGAATTACAGACGGCCCTGTCCCATACCCACCAAGCAGCCAGGCAGAAAGCAGGTGGGAATCTAGACGCCCTGTCCCCCTCTGCCCTGGCATGCAGGCAGGCCTCCAGCGGCATTCCTTCTTTGGGCTCCATTTCTGTCATTTCAGGAGAGGTGGAGGATCTTGTCTGTCGCCTGAAGTCTTCCCGACAGCGCATCGCAGAGCTGGAGCGGACGCTGTCTGCTCTCTCCACTCAGCAGAAACAGGCAGACAGGGTGAGCCCAGCACCCAACCCGACCCTGCCACTTGTGGGGTGGGCAGTGA
This sequence comes from Eidolon dupreanum, assembly GCA_028627145.1. NCBI lineage: Eukaryota > Metazoa > Chordata > Mammalia > Chiroptera > Pteropodidae > Eidolon > Eidolon dupreanum. Next base: position 157,601,427 of record CM053509.1, on the reverse strand, counting down.
GCCTCAAAGTCCCTTCTGTAGAATGGAGTGTTTTGCTGCCCAGAGGGCAGCCCGTGCCATTTCTTACTGCTTTAAGTTCCTGTGGTTGTGAGAAGCAGCCGGGGGTGAGTTGGTTGCTCTGGGATTTGAGGTGTGCTGTCTCCAGTGAGGCTGGGGTGCAGGGCTCAGAGCCTGGTGCCAGCCCTGCCCTGACTGGCTGTGTGTGGGCCAGGGGCAGGGTGCTAGGTATTTGGGCCGCTCTGCTGCAGAACAGCGTTTTCAGTATGTTATTCTCTGTGCAGAAAGGGGAGGAGTGTATGTGTGTGTGAAAGAGTTCACAAAAACCCAGGGGAGAGGAACAGGGTGGCTGGGAGACGTGTCACTTCTGTGCCTTCTGAATTTGGGGCAATGTGAATGTATCATCCATTCAGAAAATGAACAAAAAGTTGTAATACAAATTTAATTCTCCCTCTCATGCCCCCGCCCTAGGAAAAAAACATGGAAAGAATCAGACAGATCTGAATGTCTAATTATAGCTCTAAGTGATTTCAGGCAAGCGACTTAACTTCTGATGCTTTGTGTCATTCACCTGTAAAATGGTGATAATGATAGTGATTGCCTTCTATTGCGATTGTGAGGATTAAAAGGATTGGCACGGTGCCCGGTAAAGCGCTCAATAAAAGTTCAAAAGTGATGATGATAACAGTAATAATGATGGCAATATTATCAGCTGTCTCTGGGCTTCTGTCAGCCAGCTGTGAATTCGATCTCGGCCTGCCTCTTCCACCCTTATTAAAAGCAGATGAGAACATGGGCTTGGAAGTGCTTTGAAAAAATATACAGTGACTAGGTGACTAAGTGTGGCCGTGACATTACTGCTGTTGCTGTTAGCGTGAGCTGCGTCGTCTGCCTGCCCAGCCCTGACTTGGCCTTTTTGTTTTTTTCAGTACACCAAGGAATTAACCAAAGATCGAGATACCCTCAGGCTGGAGTTATACAAGAGCAAGTAGGATGGGGATTGGGGAGGCCAGGGGGTCCTCGGGCTGGGGGATGTGCTGGGAAGTGGGAGGGATACCAGCTAGTCCCAGCTGTGCCACCGACTCATGCTTGGCCTCATGTGATTCTTGTCCTCTCTCTGGCCTGTCATTTGTGGCTCTTGATCCTGGGATCCCTTCCAGTGACACTGTTCTGTAGTTCTTTGCGAGGGTGATGGGTTGATCACCACAGTGATCCTTTCTGGTCTATGTTCATGCCTTTTTCCACTGTCTCTGGCCATAGCAAAGCCAATGAGGACCTGAAGCAGCAGAACTCAGAACTGGAGGAGAAGCTTCGGGTCTTGGTGACTGAGAATTCGGCTATGCAAATCAGGTTTGAGGAGTTGCAAAAAAAGCTGGAGATGTCAGAGCTGCTGCTGCAGCAGGTGAGGACCTGGAGCTCCAGGGACTACAGGGCAGTTGGGGTTGGGTCTCTAGGGATCATCGTGGGTGGCTCCCAGCCAGGAGCTAGGAAATTTGGATCCTTGTTCTGGTCTTGCCATAGAATCCTCTAGATTTTGATAAAAATACAACTTGAGGCCCTCCCCAAACTGTGGAATCAGACCTCAGGGATAAAGCTTTTTAATTTTGTTTTTTTAAAGCATCCTAGTTGAAAACCATTGTTTTATAGATGACATTTATCAGGCTAGCCCCTGAGTCTGTTGACTTCCTCCTGAGGGCCAAGCCACGAGGTAGTCAGCGTGCCTGGGTCAGAGAGCCCCTCTCCAGTTTTTCTTCACACTGAGCAATAATACTTTGCCTTCACATAACTTCCATCCACTGGTCTTTCTTTCTTCCAGAACAGCACAGGAAAAATCTCATCTCTTTCCTAAGACAGACCTTGAGATCCTTTGAAAGGGAGTGTGTGTGAGCTCCCTGTCCTTCCTAAGATCTTTTCTGAGCTAATCAGCCCAGCTCCTTCAACTCTTTCTCATGCTGTCACCCTCCTGATTGCTCTCTCCTGGATATGATTGTCAGGGCTCCTCTATGGTCAGGACCCTCGAGTGAAACAGTCTCCAATTTGGCCTGGGCAGCAAACAGATATACCTCCTCTCCTCGCCTCCCATCCATCTGTCCACTAGGGGGCAATCTTTGTGCCTGTTCCTGTGATAGGCAGTCTAATAAACGGTCCACTAGAGATAAAAGAAGTTACGGCTTAAGGGTGCTCTGAAATTCAGGTGGCTGCTCATACTTTTGACTCAACCACTCCATTTCGAGGACCAGCACATGTGCTGTCTTACTCATTATAGCCATCTAAAAGACCATAGGTAAAGGTATACTAAAAGCATGCTGTGTTGATATATAGGACTATGAAACCATTACAGAAATTAAATATATCTTATTTGTAGCAAAATGAAAATAAGTTGTAGAACCATATGTGATACGCCCCCAAAATAACACAACTTATAATGTGTATTAATTAAACTCGTTTGCATATGCATAGAAAGGGTCTGGAAGGGTACACGTGAGATTGGTGGGATTGGGGGGCTAGAGGAAAAGTTAGGAGGACTTCGAACACTTACTGTTTGAATAGTTTACAATGAGTATTTAGTACATATAAACCCCATGGACATGGTACTAATAACACGAGGATGGAAATCTTTATCGCCCCAGAGTTGTATGTTGACCCTAGCTCAGACTCTTTTGGGAGGCATTGCATGGGTTGCCAGATCTAACCTCATTTTTCACCATCCAGTTTTCCAGTCAGTCTGAAACCCCTGATAGCAAGCAGCAGTTAGAGCAGACCCTGGAGGAGCAGGCAAAGCTGGAGGCACATGTGGAGCAGGTGAGGCTTTGCAGAGGGAGGGGCGCGGAAGGAGGATGACCCCAGTTGACCAGGAGCAGGTGAGGCCCAGTGACAGCCCCTGCTAACTTCTGTGTCCATTCTGGCAGTTGAAGGATTTGCTGAAGCAACTGCAGGTGGAGAGAGACCAGTATGCAGAGAATCTGAAAGAAGAGAATGCCATTTGGCAACAGAGGATGGAGCAGATGTCAGAGAAGGTGAGATGTGACCTTCGGCCCCCCCACCTTACATAGGTCACTTGATCTTTCTGGGCATCTAGAAAATAGGAATCATGTCATTTGCTGTGTGCAGCCAGAGGTGGGTACGTGTGTTTTGTAGGTGGGGGTAGAGAGGGAGATGGTCGCCTGGCTATTCATCCATCCCCTCCTTCCATACGCTCCTTCCCCTGTGCTTTTGGCAGATGTGCAAGTTGAGGGAGGAGAAGGAGCAGAGCGTGAGTCAGGTGCAGGAGCTGGAGACCAGGTTGGCTGAACTGAGGAACCAGATAGGTAAGCTGAGGCCAGGGTGATCCGGGAGCAGGACTTGTCAGGAGAGCTGGTGAGGGAGGCTAGAAAGCCCGCAAGGAGGTGGGTGGATGGAAGGTCATTGTGGCAGCGGAAAGAGGTCTGTTCCAGGAGTTGGCAAGTCTTGCGATCTCTCTGAGCCTCGGTGTCTCCATCTGCAAAAGGATGGCGTGCTCACTGCCAACTGAGTTGTCCTGAGCATAAAAATTTAAACAACTCTATTTGAGAGTGTCTTGAAAGATTGAACATCATATGTGTGAGGAGCTATCAGCCAGGAAAGCCAAGCTTTCGGGTGAGGAGGCCAAGTTAGGAGCCAGGGACCAAGAAGAGGGTGTTTTGAGACTGCAGAGGTTCTTACTGTACGCTTCCTTCCTCAGCCGTCCCCCCACCCCAGGAGCCCCCAGCAGGGCCTTCGGAGGTGGAACAGCGGCTGGAGGCCGAGGCCAAGCAGCTACAGAAGGAACTGGAGAGCCTGGCGGGGCAGCTGCAGGCCCAGGTGCAAGACAACGAGGGTCTGAGCCGTCTGAATCGGGAGCAGGAGCAGCGGCTGCTAGAGCTGGAGCAGGCTGCCGAGCGCTGGGGCGAGCAGGCGGAGGAGCGCAAGCGGGTGCTGGAGAGCATGCAGAGCGACCGCACGACCATCAGCCGCGCGCTCTCCCAGAACCGGGAGCTCAAGGAGCAGCTGGCCGAGCTGCAGAACGGCTTTGTCAGGCTGGTGCGCCATCCCGCCCACCCGGCCTGCCCTCCCCGTCGGGTTCTTTGGGTGTAATGCGAGACACTTGACCCCTCTGGGCCTTCGTTTTTCCACCTTTAACATGGGGTGCTATGGGCCTTACGTGAAACAGTGCCTATGAAAGCACCCTATGACCCTGAGAGCCCTCCCCTGATGTGTGCGATGGGGAGCCCTGCTCCCTTCCCTGAGCCGAGGGAGGTGGACACCGTGTGCTGGGGTCTCCAGCCATGCTGGGTGGCTGCTGATTGCTTCTCTCTGTCCAGACCAACGAGAACATGGAGATTACCAGCGCGCTTCAGTCGGAACAGCATGTCAAGAAGGAGCTGGCCAAGAAGCTGGGCCAGCTGCAGGAGAAGCTGGGGGAGCTGAAGGAGACGGTAACCCTGCCCCGAGGCTGGGGAGGGCTGGGAGCCGGGCGCCAGCTTCTGGGGATGGAGGCGCTCAGGCAGGGATGAGCCAGGCACTAGGGCCAGAACAAAGCAGCTCCAGCTAGAGAGACAGCTGACCCCATGGTTCTTCAGAACCTGTGACCCCTGTGACCTGCCTGCTGACCTTCAGAGGTGGGTAGCCCTGCACCCTAGGTCATCGTCCCCGATGGAGGCACTGAGCCAAGTTAGAGGAGCAGTGTGCCCGGTGCACGATGGGTGGCCCCTGGCAGTCAGCCCTGGATTCTAACCTCAGCCCCACTGGTCACTATTCACATCACATCCCTAAGCCTTAGTTTCTTTAACTTAAAAAAGAAATTAGCATTTTCCTCATAGAGGTAGTGAAGATTAAATGAGAATCATACATGTAAAGTATCAGGCATTTAGTGTGCACTTAACAGACAGATGTTGGTCACTTTTCCACCAGTCTGTGGCCTAAAGTTAGAAAGCACGTTGTCAAGAGGCATGAGGCTGGGTGAAGGTGACATGAGGCTATGGGCAAGGGAGGCAGTCACCGAGTCCCTGAAGTGAGGAAGCCAGGGGTCTGGGCGGGCGGCGGAGCCCTCAGTTCCTGCCTCAGGCACAGGGTACTACTGTGCCCGCCCTCTGCACGCTATGGGTCCAGAATCGGGAGGCAAGCCACCACTCACCCTCACTGCCTGGGTCTTCCCACAGGTGGAGCTGAAGAGCCAAGAGGCCCAGAGTCTGCAGCAGCAGCGGGACCAGTACATGAACCACCTACAGCAGTACGTGGTCACTTATCAGCAGCACATGGCCGCCTACCAGCAGCTGGCCTCCGAGAAAGAGGTGCTGCACAAACAGGTCCTGCTACAGACCCAGCTCATGGACCGGCTACAGCATGAGGAAGTTCAGGTCAAGATGGAGGCCGACATGGCCCGCCAAGAGTTGCAGGAGACCCAGGTGAGGGATGTGAGTGCCGGGCTCCTGAGCAGCAAGGTCTGCAACATGTGTCCCTTCTCACTCTTTTTCCTGGCCCCTTAGGAGCGCTTGGAAGCTGCCAACCAGCAGAATCACAATCTACAGGCCCAGCTGAGCCTCATGGCTCTGCCTGGAGAAGGTAATTGGGATTCTCTGGAGGGAGAAGATGGAGCCCAAGGATGAAGGAGACTTAGCAGCATAGAACTGAGTTAGAAGGGACCTTTAGGAGCTGGTGACTCCTTTTCTCCTGGGTACGGGCTGGCCCGGGGTCACATAGTGAGGTGGGGCAGAGCTGGGCCCTGAGCTTTCTTCCTGGGTCACTCCACCTCCTTTGTGGGGTTGTCTGAGGATTCTCCGGCTATCCCGAACAGGAGACGGACTGGACAGTGAGGAGGAGGACAAGGAGGCCCCCCGGCCAAAGCTGAGCATGCCGGAGGACCTAGAGAGCCCAGAGGCCATGGTGAGCTGACCTCCCCACCCCTTCCCCGTCCCACCTTCCTGCCTCTGAGGTTCCTCCCGGACACCCTTCTTACCCTTGGGTTCCACTCTGTGACTTCTCTTGGTCCCCAACCTCCCCTGGGAGCCGATGGTCAGACACCATGTCGTCCTCGAACCACAGGTGTGCCCACGGAGGCCCTGAGACGTGGGTGTTCCTCTCTGCCGCGACCCCTTCCCGCTCGTCCTGAGCACGTCCCCACAAAAGCGCCCATGCTCCTCTCGCTCTCAGGTGGCATTTTTTAACTCGGCCTTAGCCAGTGCTGACGAAGAGCAGGCACGGCTGCGTGGGCAGCTGAAGGAGCAGAAGCTGCACTGCCGGCGCCTGGCTCAGCTGGCAGCCCCATCCCAGCACCAGCTGGAGGGGGACGCCCCAGCCCCCCACACCGGGGGGAACAGTGTGCCTGCAGAGACGCACCAGGCCCTCCAGGTGGCCATGGACAAGCTGCAGGTGAGCGAGTCTCCCCCAGCAGTGGGCCGGGGAGGGCTGGGCTGGGCGGGACGGGGGGCTGCTGAGCCCCGACCCCTCCTCTCGGCCGCAGGGCCGCTTTACGGAGCTCATGCAGGAGAAAGTGGACTTGAAGGAGCGCGTCGAGGAGCTGGAGCATCGCTGCGTCCAGCTGTCTGGAGAGACGGACACCATCGGTGAGCGAGGCGGCCAGGGCTGGGGCGGAGGGCGCCCTGACGGGTGGGGAGCCCCAGCGGCTGAGCCCTGCCCGCCTGCCCACCCCGCCCCTCCCGCAGGCGAGTACATTGCCCTTTACCAGAGCCAGAGGGCTGTGCTGAAGGAGCGGCACCGGGAGAAGGAGGAGTACATTAGCCGGCTGGCTCAGGACAAGGAGGAAATGAAGGTAGAGGCCCTGACCATCTCTGCAGGCGGGGAAGGGGGCAGGGGTCAGGTGCTGAGCACCTCTCCCTCCAGGTGAAGCTCCTGGAGCTGCAGGAGCTGGTGTTGCGCCTGGTGGGCGAGCGGAATGAATGGTATGGCAAGTTCCTGGCGGCTGCCCAGAACCCTGCTGGTGAGCCCAGTGCAGCGCCCCCGGCCCGCCAGGAGAATGGTGCTGCTGACAGCCAGGGTGGTGAGTAGAGCCCCCAGGGCGGGCGGGCAGGCAGGCAGGGGAGGGCTTGCACATCGCTCAGAGCCCTGCCTCCCTCTCTCCAAAGATCTCCACGAGGTGAGCCTTGCTGACAATGTGGAGCCTACTCAGGGAGAGGCCCTGCCGGGCCTGGCTACACCCCCTGAGAACCCCACCGCACAGCAGATTATGCAGCTGCTGCGAGAGATCCAGAACCCCCAGGAGCGCCCAGGCTTGGGCAGCAACCCCTGTATCCCCTTCTTCTACCGAGCTGATGACAATGATGAGGTGAAGATCATGGTCATCTAACTGCCTGACACTAAAAGACAAAGCCTGGAGAAGTGGGGCTGGGGCTCTGTCCCCCACCCTCTGTCCCTGTTCCTCCTTTCTTGGCACCCCTTCTTGGTCAACCCTTCCAGGTCACCCTTTCATCCCTACACTAGCAAGATAGGGCCCCCGAGAAAGGGGTATGATGACGCCCCTGCCTTCTTGGGGGAGACACACAGGTATAGGTCCCTTGGCCCCTTGGCCAAGGCTGTCTTAATCTCTGGGCTGCTACTAGTTCCAGAAAAACAAAGAGCCAGAAGTGCAGTAAAGGTAGTTTATTTTAAGAGGCTACCTCTCTCGGGAAGCAGGGGCTCCCTGGTGGCCTCCTCACCCCTGCCAAGGAGTCCTTCATTTAGAGGGGCTCATGCATCCTCTGCTCAGAGGCACTTTGGGGCACAAGGCCCCCCTCGTCCAGGTATACAACTGGGCAGCACTCTCACAGGCCTTGGGACAGTTGGGGCTAACCAAGGCCAGGCACAGGCATAAGCTGGTGGCGGGGTGGGCTCCCTCCCCAGTGTACATACTATATCTATGTAACATTTTGTATATTCCAGGGGTAGGGCAGCCCCCTGTATCATAGCAGAGGTCGGAGCTGGCAGATGGGGAGCAGGTTCTATTAAATATTTGGGGATGGGGGAACTTATTTATTGATAGCATAGGACAGAGGAAGGAGGCAGGGATGGGGTGGTGCCCAGGTGATTCGACTCCTGTTTGTTTTACTTTTTATTTCAGAATAAATGAATTTAGCCATACTGCTTGGCCTTGTGTGGTCCTGTTTCAGGTCGTTGGGTCCTGGGTTCCATGCCATGGGCACTGAACGGGGAGTGGGTCCTGCCAGCAGAGGGCGTCTCGGTGCACCCAGTGGGGTTAGAGATCCAGGCCCGTCACCTGCATGCTGCTTGGTGAAGCCTGGGGGATCCTGAGGGGATTACCAGGGGACTCTAAAGGACAGGCCTGCCCTAATGGCCAACAGACTCAGAAGCCTGATGTAATCCTGGGGAGGGAAAGCAGAGTGCCAGCACCCTAGAGAGCTGACTTCCAGGCCAAGCGGTTTCCATGTCCCTGCCCTGGTGGCCTCTTTGTTCTGTCCCTCCAACAGTGCCTGCCCATGCCCCACATCGTCCCCGCTGGGTCCCTGTCCCCTAGGGGTCAGGGCAGGGCTCACAGGACAAGGACCTGCTAATCTCCAGGTGCCTTCCCAGTAGGCCTTGGAGAGGATGGGGACTTGTTTTACACTCCCGACAGCACCCTAGCAATGGCTGGGTGCTGCCCCACCCCTGCACTCCAGTGTGTAAACCTTCACCTCTCCCTGGGTGCCACAGAGAACACAAGACAGCGGAAGACATACTGTTCCCCATCGTCCAGAAATGGGTTTTATTCTCAGCCAAGAGACAGCGAGACTGGTCGCGGTGAGAGCCACACAGCTGCCGGTACAGCACCCCCGCGCTTGCGGGGGGAGGGACAGGAAGGTGGCAGAGTGGGGCTGGCTGTCCACAGGCTGGGCATGACAGGGAGGCTCACTGGAGGTGGCACACTTTGGAGGGGGATGTCAGGGTGACAGTGTTCCCTTGCAGTTGGGCCACAAGACTCCTCAAGGACAGCACGGTGATTCCCAGCGCTAGAGGCGAGGCTATGGCGGCCATATGTATGTGTGTGTGAATATATATATATATATGAGTATTTATAGATATTTATAGACTGGGGCAGGAGCAATACCACAGAGGGGCACAAGTTTCACCAACGTCACGCTGGGTGTGTCAGCTCACCACTACAACAGACTAAGTCACAGATGAAGAGGGAGGCTTTGGGGCTGGGAAGCCACTGTCAAAAGTCACAGAACAGCTGTCCAGGCAGGCTTGGAAAGGGAGCTCTCCGAGGCATAGAAGGGATCTGGTTAGAGGTCGAAGGGGGGCCTGGGGCTCTCAGGACGGGATGGACTTGCCTGACCCGATCGGCTGGCAGTTGGAGAGAAAGCAAAGAGAACAGGGGAGAGAAGGAGGGAGAGAGCTGGTAAGGCAAGGGCAGCCAAGCCTGGCAGGGGTGGGCGGGGAGGGCAGGGGGAGAAGACACGAGTGAGGGTGTGGGCAAGGGTTCTGGAATAGAGACAGGAAAGGGAAAGTGGACAGGAGGAGCTGGAGATGGGCAGGGGCCAGAGCTTCACGGGGGTCTGGGGTGGGGTCTGGGCTGGAGGCTGAGGCAGCCTTCCCCCTGCCACGCACGCTGGTCTCTCACACACCACCAGGCAGTGCACCCACAGTTCCAGACATATGCTCGGCCCCCTCTGTTCCCTGTTCTCTGGCCCCCCCTGTTTTTCATCCCACTGGCCCAGGGCCACCACTAGCCTCAGAGAGTATGGGGCTGGGAGCCCCATGCTATGGCCACCAGGCCTGATGGAAAAGACAGGAGTAAGAACACTGTTTGAACCAGAACAAAGCTAAAAGGATGGCTGGTGGGAGCACTGGAGGCCCCTCTGGGTGGGCAGAAGGCCCAGGAGACCTCTAGGGGGACCCTGGGGAGGCAGGGAGGGCAGGTAGCCGGATGCCAGTGGCCAGAGGCTTATAAGTCTAAGAGGGGAGCCTCAGCTGGTCGGGGGACCGCAGGTCGCGTAGGTGAGGCTGGGCCCTTCCTGCTGGGGAAAAGCAGAAGAGCAAGAGTCAGCGGCAAGGGCAGAGTGGCAGGTGTGTCCCCTAGGTGAGTTCTGTGGCCTAGCTGGGGTAGAACTCAGACATGTCGACTTGTCCGGGTCAGCGGACACTTTCATCCCCTTAGCTGAAAAGTATAGGTCGCCCCTAGGAGCAGCAGGCCCAGGTTTATGAGCTCACGGGCTGGCTGTGGTGCTTTTCCTGGGACCAAAGATGCTGCCTTCGGTCGTGCACTAGCAGGTGTGATAACACCGAGGAGGTAGGGGAGGAGCTGTGGGGCGCTGCCTTGCCTTTGAGGTGTGCTGTGGGCTGATGGTGTGGATAGGGCCTTCAGGCTTTCAGACATTATCAAACAACCAGAGCCTTCACCCCAGATCACTGCTCAGTTGCTGGCACAATGGAGGTGGGACTCTGACCTCCTCTGCCCTATCGTGGATTCGGTCCCCAACCCCAGGATGCACTGCTCCAGCAGCAGGGCTCAGATTGTAGAATGAGTATGGTACCCCCAGGGTGAAGTTCCAAGGCCTCTGGCTGCCTGAGTCCCACCCCACACACAACCCCCTCCAAAGCTCCCTGCCCCTGCACCATAAACCACCAGCTCTCTGCCCTCTGACAGCTCCGGAGAGCACCTATGTCTGCCATCTTGGGTGCGGAGCCTGTCCCAAGAGCTCCCCAGGCTCAGCCATGGAGGTCTGGAGCAGTGGCACTGAGTCCCGAGGCTTGCTGAGAAGGGAGGTGAGAGAGCCAGCTGGCAGTGAGGACAGAAGGAAGAAAGAATAAGTCTGGAGTTGCAGAAGGGAGAGGAGGGGAGCCTGGCTCTGAGGTCCCAGGTGTACCACCCAATGTGGAGCTGGTGCAGCAGGGGACAGACACACCGTTCATGCAGCAGGCCGAGAGGCATGTACCTACCGTAGCTGACACTCCTCAGGGGTCACTGATAGTGATTCTGAAAGACAGCACGAAATCAACATGGCAGTTCACACGCACGGATGGGGCAGGCCTGGGGGTGGGGGACACGCACACGCACACGCCCGGGCGTGCACACACATGCTGTGAGGCCCCAAGGCCCCGCATGCACACACTGACACACATGCCCATAAACAACACGCATATACCTCCCCCACCTCCCACTGCCCAGCACCCCCACTGGCCGGCACGTGCAGCACGGGTCTGGGGCATGCAGCCACTTGGCACACCGAAGCACACGCGTGGGCTGAGTTACAACACAGAAGCTCGCCCGCATACAGGAGGCATTTGCACCAGCTCCCTGCACACTCGTGCCTGGTGTGCTCAGAGGGCCACCTGCAATGCTCCAGAAGGGGCAGGTTTTGCTTTCTTAAGGTCCAGCTGTCATTCCTCTGTCCAAGAGCCTTCTGTGGCTTCCTACTACCCACAGTATTGAGTCCCAACAAGTCAAACTCTTCTGCAGCCTTGGAAGGTTTTCCAGCCTGCCCCACCATACCCACCCACGGCAACCTTTGCTTATTCTTCCTCATTCTATCTGCACTCTGCTCTGGCCAGTGGCTCTCCTCAATGCAGCCCACACCAAACCTGTGCCTGCACTGCCACTCCCTACCCAAATGCTCCCCAACCCCTTACCACCTGAGTCTTAATCAGCTCCAAACCTCAACGAAGTCAAGCTGCCTTGAAGCTCCCCCAGACAGTTCTCTTCCCCAAGGCAGGGCCATGATTTGTTTCCCGTATGTTAGCAAGTATGGAGTTAGAGCAGGTACCAAATCTTACAGTTCCCATATGTCACACCTCAGCACAGACGTGGGCATGTCAAATGTCCTTAAGAATCTGAACTCACATTGGAAGTTAGCCAAATGCTCTTGGAGCCACCTTGCAGTTAATGTAGCATTCCTCTAGCCATTCTCTCCCTTGATCCCCATACCAACTCTGGGAGAAAGGCAGAATGTTAATTATCATTTGATAGAAGGGAAACTGAGGCTCTGGAAGGAAAAGTGACTCGCCTAAAGGCCCAGGTGAACCAGAACCTCTGGACTACAGTCCAGTGATCTTGACAAATACCAGGCGCCTGCTTTACTCCATCTACTTTGGTCATCAGTCACCATAGAGCAAGCCCCATCTCTGCTTCATTTTGGGTTCATGGAAGCTAGACCCATGGCCCGACCCTCCAGCCACCTGGAACATAAATGAATGCTATTGGTCTGAAGTGTCCTTCCTCAGAAAAGAGGGAAACAGGGCAGACTGAGTTAGATACCAGAGTGAGCTTCCTCGAAAGAGGGTCGTGGATCAAGAAGGCCAAGCCAAGGAATGAGGTAGAATCCTTTTCCCTGGAAACCTCTGGGAAAGGGGCAGCCTTCACCCACACCTGCTCCACACCCACCATGTTGGTCCAGGCCAGGCAGGGCCAGAGGCAAGGAGAAGGAAGAAAGCCATCAGGTTGTCCCATGGCTCCCATACCCCCTTCCCAGCAGCTCCATGTCTGACCTTACTGCCTGGGTGCCATTCTTACACTCTCACACCTGTGTGCACGCCCACACACACATCACACACCTTGTTGATCACACAGTCACAGCCCAGCCTCTGTTTCTGTGGGCCAGAGGTGGGACACCCTCCTGGGACAGCTCAAAGGAGTCAGGACTGGGAGGTGGAGACATCAGGGTACCCCTGAGTGTAAGTGAACAAAATCTACACATCAGGAGAGGATCTGAGTTCAGATCCTTAGACTTAAGGTAGGCTCACTAGGGGCTGGGAGAGAGAAGTAGAGGGTGAACGGAGAACGGAGGAGAGCAAGAAGGGGAGAAAGGAATACAATGTATGGGAGACAGTGGAAAAGGAAGGAAGCGCCATGCAAATGCTGGAAAGAAGGGGGCAGGTGGGATGAGTCCCACAGCCCCCTCCCCAGAAACAACCACCTCCGGGACTCAGCGCCTGGGGGGCAGGCTCCGTCAGCCCTCGGCCACACCTCCCGTGGCTCTGGCACCCACCAGTGCCTTGGATGGAGAGGGCCAGTTCTGACCGCCAGGGCCAATGCTCCAGAATCTGGCCCCATCTCCTTCCCAGGCCACGCCCACCTGGCGGTCTCTGCCGCCGCGGCTATCAGCCCTTACTCACCTGGGGACCCCGGGCGGGGCGCGGTTGGGGCGCGAGGGCACCTGGGGGGGAGGACCGAAGGGGTCAGGGGAAGCCCCCGGCCTGGAGGGCACGGGGGGCGCTCCCCCCAGGGCGGACCCAGCAGGCGGAGGCCCAGGAGCAGGGCCCCGCGACCCGGGCCGGGCTGGGGGCACGGCGGGGGCTCTGCGCTGCGGCGTGGGGCTGGACGTGGGTGACCTGTGGGCGACAACGAGCGGAGGACAAGGAGGGGCGAGAGATGAGCGCTCCCGCCCTACCCTGAGGCCCCGCCCCCAGGCCAGTGCGGCCACGCCCATGCACGCAAGCCCCGCTTCGCCCTAGGTAACGCTGGAGCTTAAGCCCCGCCCCCAGTAGCTCCAACGTTCCGGCTCCACCCCGCCCCGCAGCCAGCGCTCCACGGCAAGCCCCGCCCCGCGACAAGCCCCGCCCCTCTCTAAGCTCCGCCCCTCGCTCCAAGTGGGAGCCGCCCCGGTGACGCGGGCGCGCCACTGCCCGGTCCCGGCCCTCCTCCCGCGGGCCCCGGGTTGGGGGGCTTTGGGGCCGTGGGGGCCAGCCCTGATACCTGCGTCCAGCCGGTACGCTCTGCACCTGCAGCCAGGAGTCGTCCACAGGCGGGGGCATGGGCGTGCTGACAGTGGTCGTGTTGATGTCGCCGATGATGCTGAGCGCCTCCTTCAGTGCGTGGTACATGCGCAGCATCTCGTCACGTCGCTGTGCCTGCTCAGCCGACTCCTCCATCAGCGTGTTCTGGTCCCCGCATGAGTAGAGGTTGGCCAGCAGCTCCGAGAAGATGAATTCCTTGGTCTGCATGTAGGCCGGCAAAGAGAGGAGGGGGTTGAGTGGGACCTGACGCTTGTACTTCTCTGCCCGCCCTGCCATTTTCTGCTAGAATTGTGAGCTGGCCTGGAAGATCCGCGAGAGGGGCTCCGCCTAATCTCAGAGATTTACCCTGCTTCAGCCCCTAATCAACCCCCGACTCTTGTTCTTTTCCGAGATATTCTGGAGGAAAAGTGACCTGTTTAAGGCCACAGATCTGGAAGGACACTCAGGGTCTATCATATAACTAGGACGTATCTTTATTCAGCTTTTTTCAGCCTCAGTTTCCTCATCTGTAAAATGTGATAGTTACACCCTTCTCAAGGACTTGCATGCTCCACTAGACCAAAATAAGGAAGATGACAGTTTAAATTTTTCTGAGCTCTCCTGTAACAGGTGTAAATGTGTCTGGATTGGGGGAGATGTGAGTCTCTGTGTGTAGGGGGTGTGTTAACGTTCTCATTGAACTTTCTAGGTGCTACTTGGCCTAGGCTCTGGGTCATTCACAGAAAGATGCTGAGGTTTTTTCTGCCATAGGCCTGTGTCTTACTTATTTGTTATTCATATCTATGTTGAGCACCTCCTGCATTCTAGGAACTGTGTTGCTATGCACTTTTTTTCATTTAATTCTCAACTCTGTTATCCATATTTTACAAATAAGGAAATAGGCTCAGAGAGGGTAGTTCATTTGCTCAAAATCATACAGGGAATCTATGGCAAAGCCAGGATTCCATCACAGTTCTAATCCTCCAGGGACCATGTTTTTATACCTAGTCACAGGGGTAGTAGTTATGTGGAATATATATTTCAAAACATGCCCTGGGAGTTCTCAAAAGTTGCAGATTCATAGCACCTTCTAGAAAACATTTAAGCATGTTGGAAACAACTTGGGTAAGTGAATCTACAAAATAATATATGAAAGTCACATTATATTTCTATCGTGTGGACCCATGCCTCTCTCCCTAGACCTGGTCCCATGGAGCTGGCCCATGCTTCCCCCAAGCTAACCTGGCCACCCACCTCCCTGGTCCCACAAGAGTACTGCCCCCATGTGGCAGGGCACCCACATTGTTGATCATGAGGTGCATGATGGTCTTAGGCATGAGGTCCCGCACGGTCTTGTTGACAATGGCCATGTACGAGTCCACCAGGTTCCGGATGGTCTCCACCTGCCGCTCCAGCTGTGGGTCCATGGAGTGCATGAAGCTGTCTGAGCCATTCTCCTCGGTCTCACTGGCCTGCCATCAAGAACAGAGGGCATCAGGGTGGCTGGAAGCCAGGTTCCAGTGATTCTTCGGGGTCTCAGCCCCTCCCCTCCGAATGTGCTTGGAACACTGAGGCCCAGAGAGGAGCAACTAGCCTGAACACACAGATACTGCTGCCCCAGACGCTATGAGTCTCCGGGCTCTGCTCGCCCTCTTGCCTCTCAGGACCCCAGACCCTCGTTCAGCCTTATCTCAGCTCTGACACTAGTGTCTAGAATTTGCCTCAGCTTCCCAGCCCATAAACTAGGAAAGCACATCTCCAAGGTTCCTTCCTGATTCAGAGGACCTGGCCAGCAGGGGTGCCAGGCTGGAGATGCCTGGCAGAAAGCGAGGGAGGGGCACACTTACTTTCTCCTTGTCCTGGGAAGCCCACACCAAAGCCATAGAGGTCACCACATCAGCATTGCCACCGCCGCCGCCACCAACGAGCACAGCAGAAGCAGACACACAGAGAGGAAAAAGGGAGGGATTAAGTGAACCTAGGCCATGGCACCCCAAGTCTAAGGCACTTCTAGATGTTGTCACAGGAAAAGAGGAGAGAAAAAAAGAAGGCAGCCACAAGAAACCACCATCATATGAAGAGGACGTGGGACATGCCATCTGTGGTGGAGAAGGGAACCCATAAAACTGCCATTGGAGAAGGGTGGGAGGAAGGCTTAACTCTGATCTTGCCCCAGGGCAGGTAAGGCGAGGCCCCTACTATTTCTGAACCCAGTGAGGGTTCAATAAACATGGTATGAGTCGGCATCACTGGGGATGGTGCCCTGGGCCCCCTATTGTAAGCAGGTTGCCCCTCCTCTCCCTGCTCTGCCACTCACCCCAACACGCTCAGGGTACACGCCAGCTCTCAGGAAGGAGGCCTTCCAGCTATCCACCTCCTCCTGTGTCTCGCAGGCCAGTTCCAGCTGCCGATAATCCTTATAGACATTTCTGCAAGATGGGGCAGGTGGTGAGGGGAGACGGGGTGAAGCTCATTCGCCTTGGTGGTCAAGGGCATGCATGGACTGGGGTCACAATGCCTGGGTCCTGTCCTGGCTTTCTCATTTCCCAGCTGGGTGACCCTGGGCAAGTCCCATCCTCTCTCTGAGCCTCAGTTTCTCATCTGGAAGTATGGGTTGACAATAACAATTTCTTCCTTCTAGGGTCATTGTGAGGATTCAGTAGTAAGAAATATTCTAGTAGCAAGGGACTAAGCCTTCAATAAAGGGGCATCTGTGACAGTGCGGCTCCTGGCTTGCTTCTCAGCCCACACTGGCTCCCTCCCTGGCTCTCTTGGGGTTCCACTGATGGCACTTGTATTGAACCCTCATCTCTGAGTAGGAGAAGGCCCATTAGTCGGCCCTGGGTTGGGAGGGGAGAGGCCTGGTACTGCTGCTGGTCCCCCTGGGCACTGAGCAACATGAGAAGTGGACCAGGCCTGACTGAGGCTCTTCTTTGTCCCCAGTGCCTGGCAGAGTGTCTTACACGGAACAGACGCTCACCAAATGACTGTGGGAGGACAGGAGGGGAGGAGGGAGGGAGGAAAGGAGAAGGAAGAGAGAGATGGAGGGAGGGCACACGGGAAGGAGATGTTGAATATTTGTCAAATGAATGACTTGCTGTGGGGCTTGGGGCAGGTGTCTCTCCTTTCTGGATCTGTGTACCCTGTTTCTCCTCAGTGGGAGTAGTTTGGGGCTTGCAGGGTCTGGGGCCTACAGCCCTGGCAGGGGGCAGACAGGTACCTCTGCTCCGTGTTGAACAGGGCGAAGATGTGCTTGCTTGACATGAAGCCCTTCTCCACGTCCCTTAGCTTCAGGTTGTCCACAGACAGCATGTATTTCTTCTCTTTCTCCTGTGGGTAGAGCCATGGGTGAGGTTGGCACTGCTCTCTGCCACACCTCACTCCCTCAGAATGCTCCATGCCGCAGGGCACCTGGGGCTGTGGACCCTCAGAGTGGTCCCAGGCTTCTGGGTACCTGTCACTCGTACTGCACAGGAGCTGCCTGATGAGAGCCTGGCCATGGAGCCCTGGGCCTGCTGGGGACCCCTGGCTCCCAGTGGCATTCAAACCTTTCCCACCACTTCTGCATACCCGCCAGTGCCCACGAGCCCAGGGTGGTGAGGCTGAAGATGGCTCTCCCATCCTGCCCCAAGAAAGCCCGGGATGCAAGCCAGGCCAGCCCCAGCCAGGGACCCCTCACTGGAGCCTCCCTCGCCCCCGGCCTGGCTCCAGGGCCTGCTTTGGATAAGGCTCTGACTTCATTTCCTGACTATAGAGACAGGAAGGGGGGCCACCAGCCCCAGCCCACTCCCCCCAGACACCCATGTGTTAGCAATCAGCCACACAGCACAGGACTGGAGATGGTGAGTCTCTGAGTGTAAACGTATATGGTTGTGTGTGTGTGTGTGTGTGTGCAAACACATATAAGCCCAAGCACACATCCTATCACCATTATGTGTGTGCGTCCATGAGTCTGTGTTGCATAGATAGATATGAGTGTGTACATGTGTGTCTGAGGAGATGCCCAGCACGGCTATGTGTCCGCGTGAGCATGTCTTTGTGTCCACGAGGATGTGTGCACACTTTTGTAGATGAGTGTGGCAACTGTGAATGTCTATGTGTCTGCACGAATGTGCTTGTTGGACACGTATAGTGAGTTCACATATTTACGTGCACGTAGTTTGTGTCATGGGCTGCATACATTTGTTTTCTCTAGTGGTCTGGGAGGAGTCGCGTGTATCTATGGATGGGCATGTGGGTGCCAGGCCTCTGCGCACACGTGGACGCCTGATGTGGGCCGACATGTCTGCAGGCTGCTGTGTCAAAGGGAGGGGCTCAGGGATCTCGGGAGGAGAGACCCCAGGATGGGGCTCTGGGAGGAGGGGAGAGGTTTCTGCTGCCTTTACCCCATTTGCCCACCCAGCACCACAAGATCCATGCCAGTGTGGGGGGAGGGGTGGTCTACGTGGATCTCTGGGACCCTGGGCTTGGGCAGGGGCCTCACCCTGGATCTCAGGTGGGGGCCTGGGTTTAGGGGGACCTTGTTCTCCCACCCTTGCATCATCCTGCCCACCTCCCTCTGCCTCCCGCGCCCGCCTGGCCCATCCAGCCACATAAAGCTCTCTTTATGCCAGGCGGGCGGCCGGGAGCCCCGGAGGGTGGCTGGGGGAGGAGAGAAGGAAGTTGCACACACGGCCAGGGAACATCTGGAAGCATTCGAGGGAGGCCCCTTCAACACCGCCCTGCGCTCTGGGGTTGGACACTAGGCAGGAGTAGCCTCCTCCCCCCACCCCTCCTTTCCTGCTGGCCGGCCCCCTCCCCAGGCCCCTCCTTCCCGGCCACAGCTCCCGCTCACCCCTGCCACGTCAAAGGAGACAGAAGGGGAGCCGGGAGCAGAGAGGGGACCTGGAGCTGGCTGGGATGGGGATAGGGACCTTGGATCTCCAGGGATGGGGCTGAGGCTCCCCCCCGACGACCGACACTGCCGCCCGGACAGACCAGAGGACACGTCCACTCCGTCTACCCAGTGTTTAGACTATCTGTTCAGGACTCCCAAATTGTACAGTAGTCTGCACATTGGTTAGGCTGGCTGGGTTAGACCCTCGGCGCCGCTGGAGAGCTCAACCGAATCCCACCACCCCAGAGCTGGAGCCTGGAGCTGGGGCAGGGTCGTGGGGGGCACAGGGAGGGGGTGCTGGGAGGAGGCACAGAGGGATGGGGTGCCATCCTGCTGTGGGATGGGGTGGGGGGTGCCGATGGGTGGTAAAGGAAGCCTGAGAAGATGGGGGGAGGTCAGTGAGGGCTGGGGATGAGGGTGGCTGCATGTCTGCCCAGAGAGCCACCCAAGTCCCAAAGACCAGAGTGCTGGCAGCTGGGGGGAGAAGGGGGACAGATCACCCTTCCCCCAGCTGGGACCACCTCCCTGTCCCCAGATGTTCTAGTGCAAAAATCCACTCACAGCAACACACACACACGCACACACACACACACGCACACACACACACACACACCGCCTCGCCTTGACATGCATACCCCACAACTCAGGTACATACAGCCCCACATTCACACTTTAAATCACATCCATGCCCCAAACACACACGCACACTGAGAGCACACACGCGTGCCCACACACACACACACACCCTCCCAATGGAACACTGGCGTGCTCCCATCCTTACATCCCAAATGCACACACATTCTCTAACACTCCATAGGCACACTCACCACACACACATACCTACACTTACACACTGAGCACGGGCACACAAACCCAAGTGTCACACTTCAGGCGCACACAGCCTGCCCCCAAACTCACATGCAGACCCTCACGTACTAAACACACCTAGGTACTTACTCTCCAAACACTCTCCCACAAAACACTCCTCACAACAGCCATGAGCCTCGCTCCCACCCGCCCTCACCGCCTGCACCCCTCCCACTCCCCACATTCACTCAGGGCTGGCTTCCGCCCACAACTAAACTCCAGTGTACACACAAAGCTCAAAAAAGACCCCCACCCCATTCACAGGCATGAGGACAGGGCCCCTCTCAGATCCATTCCCCTCTTCCCCCTAGTGTGGCCAGTCCCTGGCCCTCAGCCCCAGGGCACACTATAAGTTGTGGGTCTCACAGTCGGCACACCCCAGCCTATGGTGGGGGGTGTCTAGGGAGCCAGCCTGGGCGACAGAGCAGGAAACAACCCCCACAACCCGCCCACCACGCCACCTCACACTCCATCCCTTCCAGGGGCCTCTGTGCTCAGGGAGAGGCCAGGGTTGGGGTAATGAGGTCCAGATGGCTTGGCGCCCCTGCCAGTGACGACAGAGGGCCCCGCCCAAGGTAAGGGTGGGGGGGCTGCTAGGGCAGTTTGGAGGGGGCAGAGATCAAGAGGGGGCTTGGAGACCCAAGTCGCTGGCCCCCATCTTGTGCCCCTTCCTTGTTGAGAGCACCCTCTCCTCCAACAGGCCCCCTTGGAAGAAGAGAGTCCCTTCCCCCATCCTGTGGCCAGCTGGAGTTTGTTACCACAAGCCCCCACCCCCACCCCCCCAGCCCGCCCTGCTCTCTCTGGTCACCTCTGGAATCCAGATGTGGAAGCCAAATAGATTCATTCTTAAAGGAGACCTACTGCAGGGGAGGGAGGTGGCGGGGATCTGTGTGTCCCAGTGGGCAGGGAGGGGTTCTGAGTGGCACCTCTGCAGGGGCCTCATCACTCCTGGCCCCTCAGCCCGGAGGCACTCTGGGCATCTCCCTTGGACTACCAGGCTCTAGGGGACTGGGGTGCAGGGGTTAACAGGGTGTCTGGCAGCTGGACTTGTGTATGTCATGGGCCTGTGGGGGACACAGAGGAGGAGCGGCACACCCTGGGGCGGGAAAACAGGAAGGCCACAGGGCTGGCAGGGTGGGGGTGGGGGTGCCCAGTACCCTTGCCCACCCTCTCCAGGGCGCTCAGCTCCAATATCCCCAACCTGGCCAAGCCATCTCCGTCAAGCCTGGATGAGCCCCCCAGGATTGCTCGCCCCTGATCCTTGCAGCCCACTTCCAGACCAAAGGGTCTTTGATGGGACTTTAAAAAACCCCTCTTGGGTGGTCCAATCCACTCCAAGTCTGTGGTAGGGTCTGAGCCTGAATCTAGCCACAAGCCAAACCCCTTGATGACCAGTGGCCTTTTACTCACCTCATCGTCTTTGTACCAGGACAGATTCTCAGCAGTCAGCACAAACCAGTACTCCTTGGAGCCCCCCTTCATGATGCCAATATTGTTGATGGTCAGCCAGCCCTTCCGGATGACCTGGAGGGTGAGGGGGCAGGAGGTCAGTGGGCAGAGGCCGGGCTTCCCCGTGCAGGATGGGGTAGGCAAAAGCCCACCCCTCCCCCAGCTCTTGGAGGCCTGGCCGGTCAGGGAGGGTGGGGGCCAGACCTGCCCTGGTATGGACCACAAGTGAACAGAGTGGAAGACAGAGGAAGACAGAGGTCAGCTCAGGATGAAGAGCCTTCTGACAGCCATTCTGAGGAGGGCACTGATAGCCTTGGTAGGGGATGAGCTCCCCACCACTAAAAGTGTACAAGCAGAGCTTAGGTGGCCAACTGGGTAAGACAACTCTGAGTGTCTTTTCAGCTTAAGATCCTTTTTGTTCTAAGACTTGTTCCTGACTTCAGGGACTTTGCATATGCTGCCATGGCCTCTGTCTAGGAAGCATTTCTCCTGCTTGCCTGGCAAATCCTACTCACCCTCTGGGTATCGGTGCAGAAGACATATTCTCAGGCAGGCCTTCCCTGGCACCCAGTATAAGTCAGAACCCCCATTATAATCTTTTGTCATTCCCTTAAGTCTTTTTCTATAATAATGATTGGGATTTTGAATTAGTGTGTGACACGTATGTGTGTGTGTGTGATTTTCTGTTGATGTCAGCCTCTCTTGCTAAATTGTGAACTCAACTCACTGCTGTATCCTAACACCTTGTAGAGTGTCCAGCAGGCAGTAAGTGATCAATAAATATCTGTGGTATGAATACACAAATGCTACAACAGTAGGGTTCCAAGAGCCTTTGGTCCCAGCCCTAGATACAGGTGGGGTGGTATGGAGTAGGGACAGGGAGAAGGGGTTGAGCACAAATTGCTCAAGCCTCTTCTTCCTGGGGAAAGCTCAGAGTAGCAGGCAGAGGTCTCTTTTCACAGCAGGAGGCAGCAGTCCCCAGGACTGTCACAGACCATCGCCACAGACCGAGGCCTGTGGATCGTACTCCAAGGGCAGAGCCACTGCCCAGACCCTGGGGGTGGGCCAGTCCTAAAGGATAAGGGCTGCTTCTGTTTCCTCTCCTGGCCCCTACCGCCCTGGCTTCTCCTCTCAGCCTCCAGAGAAGACCCAAGGAGCCTGGGGCTGGTGGGAAAGCCCTGGGGGGCCAGACCTGCTTCTGAGGCCCTTGGAACACTTCTGAGTCCTCCTTAACCCTGTCTGGCTTTTCCCAAGAACCTTGAGGAGAATCCAAGTCAAACGGCGGGTCAGTAGCTGAGCAGCCATTTATAGGACATGACAGCTAGGTGCCCCGTGATCTCTCTCCCACCCCGTCTTCATCCATTCAGTGCCTTGCCACTGTCTTTGGAGGTGAGTTCAGATACCACATCCTGGCACTCCATAGCCCAGCATCAGACCGGCAGGCCTCAGAACCCTGCTTCCTGCCCTGCCCTGCAGCCCTTGTCCTCCCTTGGCCACCTCCAGCCCTGCCCTCCCCTCTGCTCATCCAAACCCCTGTCCAGAGCCCCTGCACCAAGACTTCCCGCTCCCCTGGCTCCCACCCTGCCTGGGCCCTGCCTTCAGGCCCAGGTCTCCAAGGGGCAGGGCCAGGTCTGACTCTCATCCAGGGGCCGGCACAGTATAGGTACCAGTGAGTGTTCCCTGAACCAAACTACCCTGAGATATTACATTAGATATTATGTTCATTAGTTCCCTCATCCTATTGAGCACCTATTGTGTGCCAGACACTGGGCTGGGGGTTGAGGATTTACTGATGAACAGGACAGACACAGCCCTTCCCCTCATGGGGTTTGGGAGGGAAATAGGTATGAAGCCAGTAATCACAAATGACAAGATTATTACAAAAAAACTCCAGCCTCTGGAAAAGCCCAGGACTCTACGGCTCATGTGTACAACTGGGGCGGAGAAGTGATGAGTCAGCAGAGATCTGAGGGACGGGACAGGTGAGGAGGACTTGTCTCTTGACATTTCATTTATCTCTTTACTCCACTTCCTGGTAGAGATGGCTAACTTAAAAACGTGTTTCTCTCTCACCCATCCACCCACACATCCATCCATCTACCCACCCCTCCACTGAACAGATATTTGAGAAGCACCTACTCAGTGCCAGGCCCCTGCCAGGCATTTTCACCCACCCCGGCCCATATGGTCTGCCTCTGCCTGAAGTAATGCTTAGCTCATGCGCATTGATGGACAGGTTGATGGGACTGTGTGTGTGGCTAGGCCTTGCCTCTGGACTGAGAGCATGTGTGGACACCCTTGTGCTGGTGTGTGCAAGCAGCTCAAGCAAAAGGGTGCTCTCTTGACCATCCCCACTACAAATGGGCCCCTTCCTCCCCCTTACTACACAAGCCAAGAGCCCCAGTCCTGGTACTCACCAGAATCTCATCCTGCAAAGAGGTAACCATAGCAACCACGAGAAGCATCGGGAGAGAGGAGAGAGGGTTACTGAGGCAGAGTGGGAGACTTGTGGCTGGCAGCTGACAGGCTCCCTGGCCTCCATGGGACCCTTCCTCTCGGGGGAGAGGGCTCTCAGAGCTTGGCGTCCATCCGGCACCCTTCATCCCTCGGGCTGGGGCACCGGGGCTCACTCACCTGGTTCCCTGAAGCCTTCTTCTTGCTCATCTGGTTGCTCCTCTGCTGAGCACTAATAAAGAAAGAGAGAAGAGTCTCAGAATTTCTCCTCTCAAGAGGCCCAGCTCCATTACCACTGCTCAGTGGGTACCGAACGCAGAAGGCCTGGTGTCTGTCCTTCTGTCTGTCTGTCTGTCCATCTGTCTATCTGTCTGTCTATCTGTCTCTTCCTCCCTCCCTCCTATGGGGTGTCACCTTCTCTGCCCAGGGATCACTCACTTGGCAAAGCCTATGAAGTCCTCGTGGTTGGTATTCATGTAAGCCAGCTCAATATCAATGAGAAGCATGACCTTTGAGGATGCACAGGTCAGGAGGCAAGTGGAAAAGATACCCCGAAGTTTTAATGCATGAAAAGCTGGGAGAAACATACTTGCAACACATATAAAATCCATATTAAATAAACAAATCCATAATCCATAATCAATGTATATATACACACATAATAGAATCCATAATAAATAAAGAGTTCCTACGAACCAATAAGTGAAGGGCAAGAAACAAATCAAAACAGTCAAAAAACATGAGTGAGTAATTCATGGAAGAAATACATATAACCAATAAAGATATGTAAAAAATGTTCACCTTCATTAATAAAGAAATGTAAGTTAAAACCGTGAGACCCTTTTTCCACCTATCAGTTTAACAATAAATATTGGTAATGATCAGTGCAGGCATAATTGCGAAAAGACTGATTCTCTCACATACTATTAGTGAAAGTGTAAGTTAGTATCACCT
Organism: Eidolon dupreanum; assembly: GCA_028627145.1. Taxonomy (NCBI): domain Eukaryota; kingdom Metazoa; phylum Chordata; class Mammalia; order Chiroptera; family Pteropodidae; genus Eidolon; species Eidolon dupreanum. The sequence goes on along the minus strand of CM053509.1, from coordinate 157,577,189 downwards.
TCTTGGAGGGCAATGTGGCAATATTTAACAACATCAAAATGCACATATTCACTTCTATCTCACAGATAAACTCATCACGTGAACAAAGATATAGGTACCAAGGTGTTCAATGTGGTGTGGTTTATGCCAGAAATAAATTGAGAACAAGCCAATGGCCATCAGAAGGTGAAATAGATTATGGCACCCTCCAAACAATAAAGCTGTTCAAAGAATGAGGACAATTTCTAGGTCTTGACATGGGAAGATCCTCATTGAAAATGATTTAAGAGTGATGGGATTCAAAATTGAGTTGCGATGATGGTGACATTCCTGATACACACGCAGGACGTGCTGCTTCCTGTGGGCCTGGGGACTGTCCTCACTGAGACTCAAGTGCCACAAAAAAGTGTTTCTGCCTCACAGTAGTGGGAAAGACACAGTGAGATGAGGCAAGTGACAAAGCTGGCATGCAATAGGTGCCTGACAGATGTTAGCTCCTACAATTATCTCTAGAGAAGCAAGGCATGACACGCAGCAGGATTGTGGTTCTTTAAGGTTACGATGGAATCTGGAATCTGTGGGTGCCTAAGAAAAATGCCTGGAAGGGGACATGCCGAACTGTTAATAACGGTTATTTTGTGGGAGGGACTGAGGGTGGGGAAGGGTAAACGGAGGAACACTTGTAATTTAATCACTTCCATACTGAGTGAATATTTTATTGGCTATTTATCACCTTTATAATTAAAAAGAGACCCATAAAGATTTAAAAACAACATCAACAATAAAAATGTGAGAGATTGGGGACAGTGCCATTGTGGAAGAGGGACATGTAAGGACAGAGGCTGGGAAATAGTAGTCAGAAATGATCATAGATAGAAGGATGACCGAGATGGACTAGGAAAGAGGACTAGCCTGGGAGCTTTGTGAGGACCATGAGGAGGGTCTGCTCATCTCTGCTCCCTCCAGCTCAGAGACAGCATTCACTGATGTTTGTGACTCAATGAATGAATGAATGATTATTTGATAAACGACTAAATAAAAGGAAGAGGGGTAGCTATGAGAGGTATAAGGTGACCCAGAGAAATGGCAAATAGACAGACAGAGAGAGGCCCAAAGAGAAATGACCAGAGGATAGACTGCCAAAAGTTGAGAATCAGATAGTGGGAATTTAAAATGGCGCAGCTGTTGTGGAAATCAGTATGGTGGTTCCCCCTCCCGCCTGCCAAAAAAAAAAAAAAAAAATTAAACATAAATTACCATATGATTCAGCAATTCCTTTCTGGGCATATACCCACAAGAATTGAAAGCAGGGTCTCAAAGAGATATTCGTGCACCAATGTTTATAGAAGAATTCTTCACAAGTGCCAAAAAGTAGAAAAACCCAAATAGATAAACAAATTCATATATACACAATGGAATATTATTCAGCCTTAGAGAGGGAGGGAATTCTGACACACGCTACAACATGGATGAACCTTAAAAACATTATGCTAAGTGAAATAAGCCAGACACCAAAGGACAAATGTTGCATGCATCCACTTATATGAGGTACCTAGAGTTGTCGAATTCATAGCAACAGAAAGTAGAATAGTGAATGTCAGGGGTTGGGGGGAAGGGAAAACGGGAGTTAGTGTTTAGTGGGGACATCGTTTCTGTTTGAGGGAGATGAAAACGTTCTGGAGATGAATGGTGGTGATGGCTACACAACAATGTGAATATATTTACAAACACAAAACTGCACACTAAAAAATGGTTAAAATAGTAAATTTTGTGATAT